>BMAV01024545.1:76810-101927 GCA_019973955.1 Trichonephila inaurata madagascariensis
TGAGCTATATACAAATTAAAACAATTACAAAAAAGAAAAAAGTAAGTATTACATACACTAAATGGTAGCTAAATGTTTCTTTTTTTTGCTTGGGCTTAGCCAAATGTCTTCTTTTTTACAATAAAACCAACTTGCCTTGAATTAAATATACCAAAATGTGGCACCAAAAAATGTTTGCCATGATTTTAACCGAAAAGTACTATTTCATTTCCTCTTTTTTCCATGTTGAAGAGCTTACCTAGACTTATCTTATTTTTAAACTAAAAACTTTGCCTAAAATCAAAAATATTTTACAGGTATCGCTTAGTGCTCAGTAAAGATGTCTCTGGCTGATGAGCTTTTGGCTGATCTTGAGGATGCAGGCGAAGTGGAAGATGAGCATCTGTATCAGTTGGATGCTCCTGTTCAGGAAGTGGAAGACATCCCTATGGAAGTGGATAACAAATGCCAAACCATAAGGGATATAGCTAAATTAAGGGATAGTGAACAAGTAAAATTGTGATATTTTTGGTATTTTTTAAATTTTTAGATAAAGCAGATTTACTATTTTTTTGTTATGCATTTGATCATGTTTAATATTTGCATTGTCTAGTATCAGAGGTGCAGCTTAAAATTAATTGGTTCACTATAAATATTTCCACATACATTGTGCATAATCTTTAAGGTATAAATAATTTTATTCACTTCTGGAATTTGTACCCTTCTCCTAAATTTTCAGAAATTATACTATGTAACAACCATACAATAAAAACAATCCTTTTTACAAAATAAATTGTATACAATTAATTCCTTTTTATAGTGTTTGCAGTATATTTTGTATTATGAAGTTTAAAAATTTCTTGAAACATTTGTTTTATTTTTGTATGGATCTTTTGATACAATCTGAGGGATTCCTAAAGTTCAGATATTTTAGTTAGTTGCAAATATTATAAATCCTTCCTAAGTGGCTTGACAGCCCAGGGTGGGCCTTGACCTTCTCAAGAAGCCTTTTCCAGGCCAGTCTTCTTGCTAGTGTTCTCCAATTCTTAGTTCTCAAAACTAAGATATCTTTTTCAGGACCATCAATCCATCTAAGGTTTCTTTGTGGGCCAATTGGTTGGGCATTAAAGACTTTTTTAGTGGTGCAGTCTTCGTCCATTCTGGCAACGTGACCTGCCCATTTAACTCATTGTATTTGATGAAGTTAACAATATCAGATTCTTTATATGATTGATAGAGCTCTAAATTTGATCTTTTTCGCCATGCTCTACTTTCCCGAATTCCTCCAAAAATAAATCTTAAAATCTTCCGTTCATAGATATTTATCATGATCTCATCTGTTTGAGACATGGACCAAGTTTCACATACATGTTAGTACTGGTCTTAAAAGCCTTTTATACAGTAGAACTTTTGTTTTTCTTTCAATTAAAGTCGATTTCATATATTTTCATATCCCATTAAAACATCTATTAGCCATAGTGATTATCTTTTGGATTTCAGTTGTACAGTCATTTCTATTCTTAATTTCTGAACTTAAATAAATGAAACTGTTAACAACTTCAAAATTATAATCTTCAATTTTAAAGTGGGAATTGTTAAAACGTGATTTAGAGCATGTCATGTATTTGGTCTTACTCTCATTGATTTTGTCCCATCGTGAGTGCCTCTTTCTCTAAAAATAAGAAGGCTTGTCTTAGTGTGGTGGGTGTTCAAGCAATGATATCAATGTCATCAGCAAAAGCCAACAACTCTATTGGTTTATTAAAGATATTTCTTCTGGCATTGATATTGGAATCTCTTATCACTTTTTCTAATGCTAGATTAAAGAGAAGACATGCTAGTGCATCTCTCTGTTGAATGCCCTTTCTTATTTCCAATGAGTCTGAAAGATCATTCTGCACCTTGATCATAATCTTTGTTTCGCTTAATGTCAGGCTTATATTGTAAATGGAATACATAATTATGTCATAGTTAATCCAAGTAATATTATATTTTTAAAACAAAAACATAAGTTTTGTAACACAGCAAAAAAAGTCTTGGCTTTGCCCATATTACATGACATCTAATTCATCTGATATCTCATTTTTAGTAAACAAAAAAATTTCATATATGTTAAGCAAGTTAGAGATAGTTAAGAAGGTTATAAGAGATAATTAAGTGTGGTGTAATTTAGGTCTGTCAGATTAAGGCCCACGAAATTCATTGTAGGAAGGGGCTAGTTTTTATGCCTGTCGTTAGCTGCAGCTTTGAGCACCGTACAGGTGACTGTACAATTTGGCTTGGTTCCACCCCAATTTTGAGGGAGAACACCCACCAGGATAGTCATGGGCCTGTCACCTATCTTCCTCTCCCACCAACTTCATGAGAGGACTTGCTACTCGACAATTATTTAGAATGCCGTACAAGCAGTATACATTTACAAACGTGTATGCTTTTTCATCGTTCGAACCCAGGCCCTACGGCACAACATTTAGTGTTACTAACCACTAAATTGTCCGGGCAGCATACCTTTTTCATCTTTTCTCTTGTCTAGAGTAAAGTCAAGAATCCTATGGTCTTGAATGTATATGTGACCTTCATTATTCAAATCAAATATTTAAATGATTCTTGTGGTAAAAATTTTTATAATTATAATAATTATTATTATTTTGATTATTTCTTTTTCTTTTTTTAAAAAATAAACACTTTGTAAACTATTATAGTAAAACTATCATGAAGGGTGAAAAATCTTAAATAATGTAATATTCTTTTGTAGTTTCCACAAAATTAAGTTGTTAAAATAAAACATTATTTAAATATGCATTTGAGAAAAATTTGTTAATCATTTATTTGACAAGGTTTTTGAAATAATTGACTATTTATTAACCTTTTCTTACAGCTGATGCATCTTGCATCTTAAAATTAGTATTAAGGAAAGTAAAGTAAGGGATTTTTTGCCCCCTTACATATAAAAACTTCTGGGTAATTTTTCTCTTGATAATCCTTTCAAAAGCTCAAATTTAGATAGCTGTTTAATTTTCTTTTTTTTTTTTTTCTTTTTTTTGTAGGAAATACTCTAATAAGTAGAAAATATAACTTCTCTTACAGGTTTTACAAAAATTCTTCTATGCTGTTTTGTGGAGGGAGGAATATAAAATAACTCTTATTAATAAAACTTTCAATATGCATAAATTTACTCAGATAAATTAGTTTTTTTTTTTTAAAGTTTTCTTCATTTTCTTATAAGGTTCAATTTGATGATGAGTAGTAATATTCACTTAAACATACGTTTTCTTTTTATAGCTTCAGCGAGTGATGCAAGAAATAGCAGAAAGGAGACAATCGGAGCGAAAAGAAGGTATGAGTAGTTCATAAAATATTAACATAAAAAATATATTTCAAATACATAGTAAATATTAGAATTTGTTTATGTATAATTTATTTTAAAGTATTATAGTTATTTGAACTTTATTTTAATTAAGTCACTCTATATGTGCCCTTCATAATATTTGAATCAAAAATTCATAATTTCTCTTTTTATTTCAGCTGTTGGTCCAGTTGAAGCCGATCCGGAATATCAGCTGATTGTTGAAGCAAATAATCTTGCTGTTGAAATTGATAATGAAATAAGTAAGTCAGAGAGGCAATAAATATTTTGAATCAAATTCTTATATACAGTTTATTTTCATACATGAAATATTGTGGTGAAATGTTACATTGTTATTCTTAAAAGATTATTTTATGTAACATTTTAAAATTATGTATAACATATACCAAGATGGATTTTTGAAAAATATTGAGATACTTTAATTGGAAGTCTAGTTATTGATATATTTGTTGTTAAAAAAATAACTGAAATTGTAATTATACTTTAAAAGAATTGTCTAGGTTTCTGTAAATATTATCATTATCTTCAAAATATTTCATGCATTTCTCAGATTTGGCAGTTCTGCTGTATTTTCTTGAAATGATTGAATTTAAATGTTTAATAAGTTTGTATTACTAGCTTGCATTAAAGTTTTTAATCTCTATTAAAATTTCATACATATTTTTTAAATTTTGTTATTCAATCATAAAATATTTGGCTGTGAGCTGTTGGTATAAGAAAAATTTACTGAATCCCATATTCACACCTTAGTGTTTTGATTGCCTTATTTTATTTATAATTAATGCTGGACACAAATAATTTTTGTTCTGCGATATGCAGTTAAGAATAGTAAAAATACATAATAGAAATATGTTATAATTTTGGAAAATTGCATATTTAGTGTTATGTATTTCAAAAATACTTAATTTTTTGTAGTTTATTATCTTAATTTATTGAAAAATGGTTTTAATTTTATCAAATATTTATTTTGTCACATTATCATACTGAATATGTAGTTCTCTTCTAAAATCATCTTTAGTTTGTACTTGTTTTCGATTTCAAAAAGAGACAGTTTAATATAAATATGTAATGAAATAAAATGAATGTGTGATTGTATAATGGCAATGAAATTCATATTGTTATCATGGAATGTTAAATACTTTTTGTCAAAATCTGAGTATCCCCCCCCCCCCAACATGAAATTTTTTTTTAAATTATTTGTGTGTCTATGAATGTGTTAAAAATAGAGAGAGTGAATTAATGATAATTTTTTCTTGTATTTCCTTAAATATTTCATGTTTAGTGTGATTAAGACTAATGTTTATTTGTTGATTTTACTGTATTGTAAAAAGTAATTACAAATTTTGTTAATAACTTAAAAATGTTTTTCATCATTTATCTATAAAAGATTCAAATTTTGAAAAATGTATATGTATTCAATAAATCTATTAATTCTTTTTTTTTTTTTTTTCCTTTCTTTTTTTTTCTGTATTTGAATAACACATGAAGATCCTGTTTTTCTTTCTCTTCTATATCATATGAATAATTGTCATTTATCTCATATCAAAATCTTTAAAAATTGTAAATCACATTTATTTATTTCTTGTTTTACACTTCTTTCACTTTGAATGCTCAATTTTCATATTATTTTTGCAAATGTGCATGTAATTTTAAAATTTTGTTTTTTATTTTCTTTTAAAAATTAGATATTATTCACAAGTTCACAAGAGACAAATATTCAAAAAGATTCCCAGAATTAGAATCCTTGGTTCCTGTTCCACTTCAGTATGTTTCGACTGTAAAGGTAAAATATATGAAAATGACAGAGTTCTTGTTTACAACATTAGTATATAATTATAATATTGATTGTTAAGAGCAGGATGCAAACATCTCAGAAATCTAACTGATGGAAACTATGTGTGACATGGTTTCTGCCTCGCTTCTTTTTAATGTAACGCTTTTTATATAGTGTATAAAAGACAAAGAGTTTTAGCAGTCCACTGAGTTGCGTTTTTTGAGTCGTGTCAATTTACTTATTAGAGACCACTTTGGGAGTATACTTTGATTATAAAATGTAAACTTGCCAATCTGCCATCTAATGTGCTAAGGTTTACCCTGAAGGACATTTGTACAGTTCCAAAAGTAATATGTTTAATATCAAAAACTAATTAATGTTAAAATAATAAATGAGAATGTCTTAACTTCTGAGTAACACAGATAACTGTATCTATTATGTTATAAAATATTCTCTGTAGAGTATTATACATCAAAGTTAGTTCATAAATATTTATCTTATTAAAAGACTGGTATAATAATTATTTTTTTAATAGAAAAGGAGGCATAATTTAAGATTTCCTTTATTGTAATAAAATATTTTTAAATTGCTGAAGAGCTGAGTATTGTTAAATATTATATAATTGAAGCTGATCATAGGTTATTTCTTAAACTTTTAATATAACCCTAAAAATTATTTTTTTCTCCAAACATAGGAGGCTATTTGCATATGTTCTTTGTAATTTAGAGATTAAAATGGCTGATTGAGAAAATTAAAAAAAAAAAATTCTGTACAGAGATTGCTATTTGAGCTAACACCTTTAATGTTGTATTTGAAATAAAGTAGTTATCTTGAGATATGAGTACCCTAACATGAACTTTGAAATGCAAATATGCTCCAATGACATCACAACTACCACTCCATTCTGATGTCTGAATCTTGCACATCACCCTGTTCACATGCTGTGACCACAGTAGCAGAGTGAACTTATAGCCAATGTTGTTGAGTCATGGGTTTGAGTCTTGGTGCCAATGACGATTTGCTGTGTAGAAGGCCTGATATATGTTAAATCTGTTGAGGCTCAGTCCTCTCATTGGTGTGGAAGTCTGAAAAATAGGGTGCCAACTCAAGTGCTGTCCATATCATTTAATGTTTAAAATTATGATACGTTTTCAATAGGCCACATGCAGCTTTCAAGTGTGACTAAATTAAGAAATCTAATCAAATGTTCATATGCTTATCTCATTGCAAAAGCATTTTTGTTGTGTTGACTCTTAATTTAATGTGATTTTTTATTATATATATATCCATGAAATCAGAAAAGAAAACTATAAAAACTAGGAGATTGGAAGACTAGTAGTGATGTCCATGGAATTAAAATGTGGGACAATAGATAATCAGCATGGCATTAGAGCAAGTAATGCAATATGATCAGAAAATGCTATGATATGTCATTGTGATGCACAAGGATTTAATAACTCCAGCTAAGGATATTAAAATTGCTTCAAAGCTTTACAACTCTGTCTATGAAAAGATAGAGAATCTTCTTTATCTGTGTTAATGCATGAGACTATAACAGAGGTGGTGAAATTTTTTTATATATGTATGCATTTGTTTTTATTTTATTTAGGTAAAAAATTTTGTTCATTATACATTCAATTATTTGCTTTTTAATTGGCTATGTGTGAAAGCTATACACAGTGATTTCATTATAGTTTGAGAATATTGATTTGAGATAGAATATTTTGAATCATGAGCTTAGTCATGGGATGTTTTAAACACATATTTCAAACTACAATTGTATGTTTATGAAGGATCTAAAATTCTGATAGTTATATATGTCCTTGTTCCTTCTTATTAAAAATTTTGGGACATTAGGACTTGGAAGTGCCATATTTTGGAGTTAATAGGCCGTAAGTCATAACCTCTAAGTACACAGGAAAGATGGATGTATTTAAGAATCACTTGATTTAATAATTGGCATTTGAAAAGGAACAAAATTAAAATAGCTTTTAAAAATTAAAAAAATTGAAAGTATGATGTTTATTTAAATTTTTAGATTTACTTTTTATAAATATTTGATGATCAAACATTCATCTTTGTACTTAATAGAAATAAGTGTAAACTTTATTGTGTAATAAATGCAATATATTTCTTATGAATGTGAACTAATTCCCTGAATATTATTCTAGGAACTGGGAAATGATTTAGACAAAGCAAAAAATAGTGAAATTTTACAAGAATTTCTGACCCCAGCCACTATTATGGTTGTCAGTGTCACTGCATCTACCACACAAGGGTGAGTTCTGTTTGTTTTGATTCTTTGGGAACATTGCAATTGAGAGAGAGATTGAAAACTGGCGTCCAATATTTTATCCTTATTTTTCAGATTATTTAAAAATATGTTTTAATTTCAGTCTCTTTATAGGCAACTTTTAACAGAAGATGATTTAAAAGTGATTGTTGAAGCTTGTGATATGGTAAGTGTTTTCCCTCTCCTTTGAATATTTTAAATGCATTCTGATTCAATGTTGTAAAGCTTTTGATAACTATAAAACTCTGTTTTTATGATTATTTTTATTTCATTAAAATTTTATTTATATATATAGTTAGAAATTATTACCATAAAATCCAGCGTATAACGCAGACTTTTATCACAAAAAATAAAATCAAAATTTATGGTTACCCATTATACACTGGGTATATAAATGAGAGCTTTAAAAATAAAAAAAAAGATGAGCACAGAAAAATTAGACTTCTATATCTATCAAAATATTGTTTATTTAAAAGAAATGAGACATTCCTTATGAACTTAAAGAGTTGTAGTTCTAGAAGTATACAATTTTTTTATAGCTTGGAATAATACCTCAAATAAATGATTTCAAAATATAAGAGCATATTGAATGTACACTTCAGGGTGTGCGTTATACGGCGAATGTACCTACAAATTAAAAATTGCAGTTTACACGTCTAGGGGGACGTTTTGCAGCAGTGCACGTTATACACCGGATTTTACAGTACCTGTTTCTTATAATTCTTTCTTTTATGGAACTTGATAAATAATTTTTCTTCATTTTGTTTTGTTGTGTTCATAGTAATGAGTGTATATTTTTGTACACTCAAAAGTGGAAATAGGAAACTACAGTGACAAAACTAAATTCAATAAGAAAATGAGCTAGTTAATGTGATCTATCTGAAAGAAAATGATTTAATATATATGAATTCATTTTCCAGAAAATATAAATGAATAAGCACGTAAGAATAGATAGCACATGGACATGTTCACTCTTATTTCTTTTTGTTGAGGTGATAGCATTTGTGGAACCATGTGCAAATACAATTTTGTTCATGTTCAAATCATCAAGAAGAATGCTGCCATGGGAAATTTCAGTTTCAGAGGCAATAGCATCAATGTTATTGGTCTATCTGCATGCACTATTTCTCGAGTGCACTCAACATTCTCATCTGTGGTAGTAGAAGAGGAGCCCCAATCTGTAAATCCTCTTTGATGTTTGGGCAACCTTCATGAAAACACTTATGCCATTCATACACAGCTGGGTGTTTTTTTTTTCCATGTCATCATTTCTGTATGCTTACTTCAACATTTTAAGTGTCTCAGAATGTGATTTATTGAGAAAAACGCAGAATTTGATGTTTACCCACTGCTCCAAAAACTACGTTTCAAAAACTGGTGAATGAAAAATTCGCTTTGTCATTAATTATCTGCAGCTTACGCCGACAGTGCTAGAAATGAATTCCAAATGGCTATGTGTTTCCCTTATTAATGCTGCCAATTTCCAAGAGATACTTCCCCTCCATTGTACTCCTTTGTCAATGTAGGTGATCATTGCAGGAACTTTTTGACTCTAGTAGTATGTATTAAATGATTAATGCTCCTTAAAGTTTTATCTACACTCTCATCCTTAAGTTTATTTTATTGAATATGATATTCCCTGACTCACTATTTTAAATGGAATTGCAACTAAAACTTGTCTGACTAGAGATAATTTGCTGTTTTAAGATATGTAAAAACATATACATACTTGCATATTTTCTTATTTGGCGGTGTTTTACTTTCAACAGAGTGGAATAATATTGATTTCTACAATCTACAACCTTAATGTGATATCTAGAAAACTTAACAATTTTATAAACTTTTAAATAACAGAAAATTTATAAGATTTTAAGTGTTTGTTATTGTTTTGTTATCAAGTTCTTTTATAGTGTAAGTTATATTCATTGCTCAATTCTTCAACTTTCATTTTTTTTATGTAAATAGTAAGTCAGTTTTATTTTGCAAGTTATGTAAAGACGAGTTCAAAATGTCACACCTTTCCACTGCTATCTTTTGTGAAAATAATTTCATTTATAAATAAAATTCCTACCATTCCATATTAAATGTAATTAAGTCAACAATACATGTATTAAAATTAAATATTTATGTCAATTTGAAATGCAATAAATTTCAAGAAAAGGTTGAGAAAAGAGTTACATTTCTTAGATGTGTACTTTCTCTTTTAGGCAATAGAATTAGACAATTTTAAACAAGAAATTTATACTTATGTTGAATCTCGTATGTCATTTATTGCTCCTAACTTATCAATCATTGTTGGAGCTTCCACTGCTGCCAAACTTATGGGTAAGCATTACTTTTGGTTTTAATTATTTAAATGTGTTTTATCCTTACATTTTATATCAGACTAGAACAAAAAAATCTATTTACGATTATATTTGGGCATTTTAAAAATATAATGAAATAAGTTTTTAAAGGATTATTTTTGTTTTGGGGGAACAAAAACTTATATTTTCAGCTTCTGTAAAAATATAATTGAACAAACATATCAAACACATTGTTTTATTAGTTAATAAAGCTGATGTTATTTCCTTTCTGTGTGCTAATTATGAATTTTCTTACTTATGTTATATATATTGGTCATTACAAGCAATGTATGTCTTGAAGATAGATTATATTTCAATGTTTAATGAATGGAACAAATTCTATGTAGAGCCTTTCTATCAACCTTTTTTGAACTGGCGCCCCCTTTTCTTGTGAATATTTTGATACCGCCCCCCTCCCACCCCAGAGAAATAAGGGTGTACATAATACATGGTGAAAACAAGAATTAAATTTTTTAAAAAATATTCTAAAACTAATAGAACATATTTTTTAAAACCCCTGATTTTTTTTCTTTTTTACTTGCAAATCTAAAGTAGCTATTGTCACTGAATATTAATTTTATAATACTGTTACATAGATCCAAATTCGCGGATTTTATGCAAAACAGTCACAAGAAAATTGATCAGTTCTTCAAGAGCGATGCAAATTTATTCACAAAAATCCAATCCTTTAAATACAGGATTCAGCAGCAGTATTCGCAGAGTAAATCTCCGAAGGTCTTCACACCTTCAACAGCAATCAAACACAATAACCAGTGTTTATAAATACACGTATGTAAAAGATTATTCACAAGCACAGCCAAGCTAATCGCTAGTCAAAACAATCCTCACTACTCGTTAGTTTAATCAAGACTG
Source organism: Trichonephila inaurata madagascariensis (assembly GCA_019973955.1). Classification (NCBI taxonomy): domain Eukaryota; kingdom Metazoa; phylum Arthropoda; class Arachnida; order Araneae; family Nephilidae; genus Trichonephila; species Trichonephila inaurata. The sequence goes on from BMAV01024545.1 coordinate 87,442, forward strand.
CTCGCCGTACTGGCGAGCATCTTTATTTATAAGCGCGACAGAAACTTCCAGAAATATATAACTGCTCGTGTCACTGAACGTGACACTAGTGGAGAGATCTACTACTTTCTAGAAGATTCCAGAGGGTTCCGAACTCACCAACATGGTCGCCAAAAATGATGCCAACTTGGCTCTACTGCCAAGATTTCGCCAAGTTCTCATTGAATAGTCATTATAACATAAGGGGTGGCATTGCTTGTGAGTAGCACAATTTTAACATGAAATAAATATGACATAGAGTAATATGAATGAGTAAATTATATGCACTCAAATACAAATTATTTACACTATTTACGCAAAATTCGTAACAATGCATACAGTCACAACATAAGGTAACCAGTATTAAAGTTTACTTTTGTTTATACATAATCAGCATGTTTTTTTTAGTCTTTTTTAGACTATATTTGGTTAATCTGCCCATGAACCCTCCATACCATCTCAAAACCTCCTAACTTATTCTGGGTTTTATATTGCCTCCCTGAAAGGCTCAAATGCCCTTGTTGAGAACCTATGATCTAGAGGAGATAATGCAAAAACAATTCTTAATTCATTGATGTACTTGTAGCTCAATGAGATTTTGCTGTGATGCTGTTATAAAAAAATACTTTCTAAATATTGAATAAACATTTATTGCATTATTTATAATATAACTTTTTAATATTAAAGAATATTTTTTTTTATATATGTAATGTGGCACTATTTGCTTGAAGTGATTGATGAATATTTGCATTATATAACAGTTTCATTTTTCTATCTGCATTAAAAAATGAAAAATATGTAAAAATTATAAGTGTTTACAGTTTTGGTCACAGCTATGTAATGTTTTCTTTAATAATATTTAGTTTGTTCATGTCTTTGTAGATTTCTTGAAAAGTTAAAGCATACTTTCTATTAAGTAGATTTCTGAATGGGAAAAAAGAAATATATTTATATTACTAAGATATAAACATAGTGAAACTTGGGAGTAAAAAATGAAAAAAAAAATTGTCTTGACTATTGTAGATCCATTTTCCTTTTTTGTCAATTTTCAGTCATCGTATGATCTTTTATTTTTCTACAACATGCTTAGTAGTAGAAAAATGTCTCATTATAAAATTAGTAGTCAAGTATTATGAAAACTGCAGTTACGAATGTATTATTCTAAGAATGTAACATTCTGTTTGTTGATCCAGAATTATGAAAGCCTACTTAACAACATTCCATTTTCCAATAGTTATTCAAGAGAAGAACACTTATGTTTGATAAGCAATATGTTCATTCATGTTCTGATTATGGTGTGTTCCTCTGGGGAGGAAACTAGGTATCAAAATTACTTGCGGCAGTTAGTATCGCCTATATGGTGCCACACTAAAAAGTGATACCAGCTCCTGGGGAATGTACTAGGTCTGCAAAGATTAAAAATGCCAATGCACAGCCCCATTAGAAAAAAAGTATTCTGATTACAGTTATTTTATTTTTACCAGACAACAAAAATTATATTGATTTTGAGTTAAAATTCTTAAAACTTAAAATTTCAAAACAATTCTACATTTTATAGTCACATAAATAACAAAACTCTTCATGAAAGACTAAGACTCTTACTGAAACAAAGGTCAATATACCATTCATTATATTATGATTTTAAAATGTATAACTTTGCTTTCATTGTTATCTGCAGGTGTTGCTGGAGGCTTAAGTAATTTAGCCAAAATGCCCGCTTGCAACATTCAAGTTCTTGGATCACAGAGGCGAACACTGGCAGGATTTTCAACAACAACCATTATGCCTCACACAGGATTTGTTTATTCTAGTGATATTGTACAGAATACCCCAGCTGTAAATGTTTTTCATTTATCTCATTGTATTTTTTATTCAAATGCAAATATTTTAAGTAGTTCTTAATGATGAATCAGATACATTTAATTTAATATTATCAAAAGTACTGTAACAAAATTTCCATTTTATTAATTTGAAACATTATTATATTATTTTATGTTTAGGTATTTAATTTTAGCTATTTATTTTGCAAGCAAATAAAATGATTGAAGGTTTAGGCTATATGTAACAATAAAGCTTTGTACCTAGTGTGTTAGAAATGTTTTCACTTATGATAATCTTAATCAGCTAAATCTTTAGAGCTAAACATATTGGAAAAATTCATAAATTATTTTATTTCTAAGCTAAGTAGTACTGAGAATCCAAAGCAACTAAAGAAATTTAAATGACATTACAACTGTGCTAGATATTTCAGTTGATTATTATGGATTTTAAAAATGCATTAGAAAGGCAAGTTAAAGCTTTTACATTTTTTTAATTTTGGAAAGATTGGGTTCTTAATTTAGTCAGAATGAGTCAATGTAGGGATAAAATTGTTGATGGCAAAGAACATATTTGGCATGTGTCCCTAACCATTTCATTTAATGCCTGTGCTTTAAAAAAAATTCCTTACAGGATTTAAGAAGAAAAGCAGCCAGACTGGTTGCTGCTAAGTGTGCTATTGCTGCTAGAGTAGATGGTTTCCATGAATCAACAGATGGTGAAATTGGCCATGCCTTAAAGGAAGATATTGAAAGGAAACTGGACAAATTGCAGGAACCTCCACCTGTTAAGCAAGTAAAGCCCTTGCCTGCTCCCATAGACCAACCTCATAAGAAAAGAGGAGGACGCAGGTAAAGACTCACTGTCAGATTGCATATGCAATTTAAAATTAATAAATAGTGAACAGAAAATTTCTTGAAGAATTTTTATACTTTATTTTTATAAGTCTAACTCACTCTCAACCATAAACTTTAAATTTTCTTATCAAAACCATGGGGAGTACTGCACAGCAAATTCTATTATCTATTATCATTCTTTTTAATTTCAAAATTGGGGGGGGGGGAATGGTAATTGTCTATTTAACTCTGAATTCTATTTTTTCCTGTTTTAATTAGTTTTGGTATTCTGTATGTTGAACTTTTATTTATTGCATATATTTGTATCATTAAAAAAAATTAAAGAAAACCATTAGCTTGTATGCTATTGCTGCAGAAGTTATATATTTCATTTTAATTCATGTAAAATTACATATGAATTATAATTTTCCTGTTTTAAAACTTTCTGAATTTCAAAACTGTCAGAATATTGTTGTCTTGTAAATGTTTTTTCTGGTGGGAAAGGGGGCTTAAAAACTACTGCACAAAAATAAAAATGTTAACACATTAGTTACTACATGCATTTGTAAAAAAAATCCCTGTCAAGCCATGCATGCTGCTTATAAATGTGTATTGTAGTACTGTGATATAGCTAAAAAAATAGATACATAAAGACATCACCAAGAAAAACATTTGTATTACTGAATTCTGAAAAAAATTACTCGACACCTGACAAACTGCCGAAACAAAGATGTTTCATGTAGCAGTGCTGCAAGTACTTCCAAAAAACCACAATGCAAAAATCCAAACAAATCTGGGGAAAAATCTCTACAGTCAAAGGTATTGCAAACAATTCTATGAAGAATATATGGCACAAACTGAGTGAGAAATGACCAGAATAACAAAGCAAGATGCCACACCTTGTGTTACCTGTGTTGAACAACCATTTTTTCTTAAACTGTTCAGCAAAATAAAATAAAGTCTTTTTGATAAATAAAATTTAAGTACGATCCCAAAATTACATAAAATTTATGAAAACAATGTAATTTTTTAATTACATATCACATTTTATACTGCCAGGCACTGATGACTGACACTGCCTGAAATTCTGTGTCAGTCACTGGGGATTAACAGGGTAAATTTTTCTGATGAACTATATGTGTTTACAAATAATTTTTCTTAATATATAAAAAGTTTCAATATTTTTTTTTAAAAAAAATTAAATTTATTCTTGGGATTTAATGCTATTTGGTTTTACTTCCCTCCCCCCTTAATTTGCTTGGCTATACTGTATCTAACACATTTAACTCTCTGGCAGCAACATCCGTCTTTCTGACAGGGATGATTTGCTTTGATGCCTGTAGATAACGCTGTGGTGTGATTTTTGGGGTGAGCTGCCTTGTTATCTTCAGTTGGACTCTATGCAGTGAGAGGATCACATTGTGGTGCTTGTCAATATTTTTCAACTCATTATATGTGCGATTTTTCTTATCTATCACTGTCTATCAGTATCTATATTCCAATAGTTGTTCTCGTTTTTAGTTGTTTTTTTAATTATTTTTACATGAATATAAATAATTTCTAATCAGTTTTTACAAAAATATTAGTCATAATTCTTGTTATAAAAATATATTTATAATGTGCTTCATAAAGACTTAAATATTAAAAATTCTACTCAGTTTCATGAGCAATAAGGACATTTAAAACAGTCCTTAAGGTAATAAAATTCAAAAAAATTTGCGAACCCGCCTGTCAGGCAGATGTTTCTAAGAGGTGCAAAAAAAATAGATGTTCCGTTCAGAGGGTTAATAATTATTCATAATCCATTAGCATTTTAAGTTCAACTTTAGTCTATATTTAAAGATTACTGCAGGAATTTGACTGATACTGTACAAAAAGAAATAAAATCTCTAATAAAAATATCATTATTTCAAAAGTTTATTTTATAAATTCATTTTTATTTCCAGAGTCCGAAAAATGAAAGAAAGATATGCCATAACAGAATTCCGAAAGCAAGCTAATAGAATGAACTTTGGTGAAGTAAGAAAAATATCAGCCATTTTTTTTCCATCTAATTTTTTATTTTGTATAATTTTCTAAAGAATTTATTTTAAAATTTTGACTGTAAAATGTATTTAATTTATTAATTCCAACATGTTATCTGAATATGTAGTTGATATAAATTTAAAATTCTAATAATTTTGTTGAAATTTGGCATTAATGATTAATATATTCTTATTGAATAATTTCAGATTGAAGAAGATGCTTATCAGGACGATTTAGGTTTTAGCCTTGGACAAGTGGGCAAAACAGGAACTGGCCGCATTCGAGCTCCTCAAATTGATGAAAAGACAAAAGTTCGAATATCCAAAACATTACAGGTAATGTCTATTATTTGTGTCAATTTTTTTTCTATTTTGCATTAATTTTAAAATTATAATTATTTGAATCCTTGCATTACGACTCTTAAATTTTCCACAAACGTTGTCCAAAGTGAATAATTTTTGCTTTTTTTTATCAAAACATGAATAATATACCTTGCTTATCATATAACAACAAAGAATGATCATAAATATAATCTTTCTGGTTACACTTTGGTTATTATAGTTGTTATAATAATGGAATTATCCATTATTTATCAACACATTGATATAATAATCATTGTAGTAAGTGTGCTCCTTAACCTAACCGAAAAAAATCATACACTTCATTTGAGCCTTTTGTTTACCATTATAAATGTCAATTTTTTTTATAAAACATTTCATAAATATTTTTAAGGAAAAAGAAAGATTAAAAGAAAAGTTATTGTGCATATATTTTGAATATAGATAATAAATATTGTAATTTACTTTTTTTATTCAATTTTTTCCTTTTACCCAAATGTTTTATTGCAAAAAATTTTCTTGGATCTCATTTCTCATGGCCAAATGATCAAAATTAAAATAATGTCGGATCTCAGTTTAGCAAATTCATTGGGACTGAACATTTTGTTTGTTAATTCAGGATAATTCTTTATATTGGGGTGGAACAAAATACAAATTTCTTGCATTTACATATTAGAAATTCTACAAGCAGCTACACAAAAAATATTCTTAGTTAGAAATTGCACATTTTTTTATTCAACAGCTAAAACTACTATTAATTAATTATTATGCACCACTTAACTGGAAATTTTAAAATAATGACTGAATAGATGTTTGAAAATCTTTTTGATTCCTGACTCAAAAGAGTTTCTTTTTCAACTTTATGCAGAGAAGAAAATACTGCATCATTTACATCATGCGGTATAAGAAAGGGGCATGTGTTTTCAAATTCGAAACAATGTGAAACATCAGAAAATATATCAGTTGTGATAGGAGTTTCATTACCAATTTCTGTATTAGAATCGCTATTTATTGACTCCAACAAATCAAAAATTTCTTCAACTTTAGTTGCACAGTTAGGCAGTCCGTCATCAAATATGTCATGGTCAGTAAAATCTCAAAATATCCCCTGTGTTGTGGATTGGGATGAAATAAGAAATCCTCTCCTGTTGAAATTTGCTCCTTCTAAGAAAAGTCTTTTTCTGCTCCAAACAAAAAGGATGTCATTTCAAAAAAATCCATTTTGTTTTAGTACAAACAAATAAAAAATTCCAGCTGCTGAAATAATTTTGTTAATTCAGGGATTATTATTCATTAAACAGGGATTTTCACCTTCATTCCAATCGGGGAAAGAGAAAAATTCATTCCCAAAATTGGTTAAATCGGGGTCCAACTGTATTTTAAATCAAGCTTTTCTTCAACTTTATTGAAAACCAATATTATATTAAATCAGACCCTATGAGTATTTAAGATATTAAAAGAGAAGTTGACAATATATTCTAACTTATATGGTTGTCTTTCCATTAATTTTAGATTGAAAAAATATTCTATGGCGTAGCCCAAAAACATACATTTTATACCTTGTAAAAAATTATTCAATTATGTATATTGCATGCATATAAATTCCTTTATCTTGTTCATACCTGTAATGAAATAATAACAACAAAAAAAGGAAAGAAAATATTATGCAATGAATCTTACTATAATCTAAATGTGAATTGCAATATTCAAGCTTATTCATTTCATAATGATTAAATATATAATAATTGTTTTGCAGAAAAATCTACAAAGGCAGCAAGTGTGGGGAGGAAGCACCTCTGTTCGCCGACAAATATCTGGAACTGCATCTAGTGTTGCTTTTACTCCATTGCAGGTATATCTTATTTCATTATTCCAGAAAATTTAATATTTATTTCTTTACAAGCAATAGATTTCATTGATCCATGCTTTGCTTAATTCACATAATTAAGTATGAAGGTTTTTTAAACTAGTTTAAAATTTCTTATTTTCATCGTAATCCTTTATATTTTACTACTTAATTACATTACATAATATTAAAACTAAATAAAACTCCTGAAATGTCTAGTCTGTATTTAGTCTATTTTACATTTTAACTGTTGCTTTTCTTTTTGGAAACAAATTGAAAAATACTTAAAAATATCTTATTATTTAATTTGTACGAGAGGACTAAAATATCAGATTACGAGGAAATAAAATTGTTTTCTCAATAACAATTTTTTTTTTTGTTACTTCTTAGTATTCCTCATGATATCAATTTATTTTTCATGAGCAGTAATTTTATACATTGAAAATATATTTATTAAGGTATCTTTGTGGATTTTAAAAAAATACTTAAATTCTTTAATTATGTAATCTTTTTTAAAAATGTGTTTTATCTTTATCAATATTTTAAAACATTTTTTAGGGCCTTGAGATCGTAAATCCTCAAGCAGCTGAAAAGAAAGGAACAGAGTCTGCAAAATATTTCTCCAATACATCAGGTTTCATAAAAGTGGAAAGAAAGACATAGAAGCTTCTTCATTTCATTTTGTAAATAAAATTGTGTCTCATTACTGCACAATACATTGAAAACAATTAAATGTTTTTCTTAATCAAAAACTATTTTATTGTTAAAATATTTACACTAATATGAATGAAGAAAAATATGAACACAGTTCTAGAAAAGCAATTTGTGTAGCAATCTCAGTTCTCAGACTTTAAGTGTCTTTACATTAAAAACAAATAGAAAGTCAGGATTTTAATTTAATGTAAAGTGAATATTGTCATTCAATTCTAAAACTGACACATAAAATATTCCCATAAAAATACAATAAATCTTTTTTTTAAAAATATACCATAAAATCCTGCATATAACATGTACCAATACTTTCAAACTGCATTTTTTAATAGTCACCATATGACGTGCACCCCCTTTTTTATGAAAAAAACCTGAAATATGTGTGTGAAATGCTCTAATGTTTTAAAATCATTTGTTCAAAGTATTATTTCAAGCTTTAAGAAAAAAAATAATATACTTCTAGAACTATGATACTCTTTAAGTTCATAAGGAGTGCAATTTTTTAATTCATTTCATTATTTGTAGAAGTCTAATTTAATGCTTATTCTCTTTTGTTCTTTTCTATAGCTATCATATTCATACCTGACATATAGCGTGCACCCGTAATTTTGATCTCATTTTTTTGTGCTTAAAGTGCACATTATATGCCAGATTTTTTGGTAATTATATGTATTGTGCATATTTTTTAAATTTGTTTATAAAGTAAAATGTAAAGTGCATGAACTACTTTATATCTTTTAAGTGCTATAATGTAAATTTTTATTGTAAGTCTCTTTCAAATACATTTTCTTTTCTCTTCTGTTAAATTTATTATTTTACTGAACACCCCCCCCCTCCCAGTTTAGTCTAAACCATTGAAAAAGTAATAAATAATAATAATCTTCTAATATATAATCTTCTTAATCTAAGTGCAATATATAAGATAATTTTGTTTCTTATCGTGTTCTAATTCAAAACGAGAACTTGGGAGATTGCTACATATCATTATTTTCATTACAAAATACTGTTGGAAAAAAAATACTTTCTTAAAAATTCCATCTCAATATTTCATCATAGTTCAGTCACTGGAATGTTTCCTTTTTGTGATGGAATCGAAGAACTAAATGAAGCACTCGAATACTTTTGTATTTCAACGTCCTCTGGAGACTCCTCAAGAACATCACTCAGTTGCCGTTGCATTCGTATGAACTGGCCGGTAGAGAGTGAGTTACGTGATGGTATAAATGTATGCTGACCATATGAAGTCTCTTGGTCCTCTTCTTCATCTGTAGTGTTTAGATGTCTTAATTTTTCAAAATGTTCTTCTTGATTGAATGATGATTTCCTTCGATTGTTCTTTGTGGGTACCCCTTCATAAATATCCTGTAAAAAATAAATAAAATTATTATTATTATTATGAATATTATTTCATAAATCCTTATATGAAATAATATTTCTTTAAATTTGTATAAAACTGATTAAACATTTTTGTAAAAAATTTTTTAATGAAATTTTAATATATATATATAATAGCTTCTTAGATAAGCTTCAAAATAGTAATTCTGGCAAGAGTAAAATTCCTTTTAACAAAAGATGCAAAACCTGTAAAATGATCCATAATGATCAAATCAAAGAGGATTCTAAATTTACTTTCTGTAAGACATAACTGTATTTACTTATTGACATGTAATAAATGCCAATTTAAATATATAGGACAGACATCAAATAAAATTAATATTAGAATTAATCAACATAGGTCAGATACTAAATACTTCAATAGTATTAAAAATTCAAATAAAATAGAAATAAGACACTTTAGTATACATGGTTTTGAACATGTTTAAATCAATATTATTAAAGTTGTTCCTAATATTAAAGAAAGATTATGGTGGGAAAATTACTATATTAAATATTATAATGCAGTTTATCCTTACGGGCTAAATGTATTATACCAAGGAAAAAATATTCTAAATGCAATTAAAAAAAATTCTCAAGAGTTTTATTACAATAATGAGATTAATATAATATCTAATAAAAGAAAAAATAGAGGGGCTAGAACTAAAAGATTAAGTAGAGACCAAAAAGTCCTTTCAGATAGTATTATAGATATTTGTGATAGCTTTGATAACAATTTTAACATAAAACACATTAAATATTTTATGTTTGGACTCAGTCAGACAGAATTATGTATTACAGAAGATGTACTAATTTCAAATAAAATTAAAGATTGTCATGCTTTGCATATTATTAAGGACATTCACATAAATTTTTGAAACAAACATAACATAAATGTTAATGTAAATAAGGATTATCAAATAGAATACTGTACACTTTTATATATGAATAAATCATATGATAATATTAATTTTTCTGACATTTTTAAAAAACATGTCATCTTTCCCAATAGAAAATATCACTATTAAAAAAGCTTTTAAATACAATAAAAAAATAGGTAGATCAATTTTTAACTATAATGTGCCTATAAAGCAAGATAACTTAATACGTAAATGTAGTGAATTTAAAGATTTCATAGATCAACATCACAAGCATGTTGTTACTGGTGACCTCAATATTGTAAAAGACAATAATCTTAAAAACATTATGAATAAAGGTACTGGTTTTAGATTAATGATTTCAAATAATAAAATTATCAAAAATCGGTTATATGATATTGAGCAATTTATATACAAAATAGCCATTAAATATAGTATGCCCTATAGAGGCATTCACAGAATTCAAAGGTAAAATTACAAAGCAGCTTAATATATATAACTATGGCACAGATAAAATCTTTTTTAATAATATTAAAAGTCATTAAAAATTTACAAAATAAATTTATTATAGTTTATGTTGATAAAGTGCCAGGAAATTTTGCCTTCATATGTAAATACTATTATAATTTAGTGATCAACAATTATTTCGATAATAATACAGCTTTTTTTAAGTCTTCTGTTTCTGATAGAGAAATAAATAAACGTATCTTGGCTTTTCATAAACAGTTAAGAATTCAAATTAATAATTTTAAATGTCCGCATATATTTCTTACTCCCAAATTTCATAAAGACCCAGTTAAATTTAGGACAGTTACAAATGGTTTTAATACATATATCAGAAAAACAGGCAAAATTCTCCATGAAATATTGCATGAAACAATAATCTTAAATCCACAGCCATTCTTAAAAATAGTAAATCGCTTGTTGAAAAAATTAAAGATAAAAAAATTTATTCAGTCTATAGTTTAGATTTTGAAGATCTCTAACTATTAATATTGATGATTTGATTAATATACTTGTACATTTACATAAAGACAATTCATTTAATAATGTTAATTATGATAGATTTGGTTCACTACTTAGGTTTGTACTTAAAGAGAACTATATATGTCATAAAGGTAACTATTATCAGCAGATTAAAGGATTTCCACAAGGTGGCCCTGTGAGCAACTGTCTTGCCATTTATGCTTACATTATTTTGAAAATAGTTACATTAATAATTCTAAATATTATATTTATCATTATATAGATGATATAATCATTTTTGGCAAACAAGCCAATTTTATACCTAACATTAATTTTCATCCACAATATCTTAATTTAATACAGACAAATAATAACATTGAAGCAAATTTTCTTGACATACATGTCAAATTATATGAAAATGTAATAGTTTCTAATATTTATGATAAAAGAGAAGAATTTAATTTCAATATTATAAAAGTTCCTCATTGGCAGAGTAATGTACATGTTTCTATATTCAGAAATATTGTTATTAATTATATACAACGTAATAAATTTCTGGTGTCAAAAAAATCAGACATTATAAATAACTATAAACATTTTACTAAATATTGTTTAAATCAGAAATACCCAATTAATTTTATTAATAGTTATATAAAGCTATTCAAAATAGTTAGGATTAAAATTCTGAGATTGATAATAATTTATTACTATAAACTTAAATATTTCATTGTTATAGTTATCTCCATAATCTAATATTATATTAGAAATTACATACTATTATTTTATTCATATTTACTCTAGTGTTATTATAGTTATGCTATAATATGCAACTCTTATTAATTTTTATTTCCATTCTTTTTATACTTTTGTTAAGTGCTACATTTCAGCCATTCTCTTGATTTAAATCTGTATTAGGGTATAGAATCTGGTAATATTTTAATGTTTGCACTCAGATTTAGCACGGGCTTTGCATTTGTAAGTGCAATTTTTAGGTAAGTTACCTCTATCTTGTAATGGATTTAGATATTCCTATCCATTATTTCCTATTGGTTTTTGCTCAGGTTATTTACAAAAAAAGGGGGAAGGTTGGCTGGCCAAAAAACATGTTCAACCCCACTTTTATATAAATTATTTTATATAATAGCTGTCCTAAGTTAGTAATGTTCATAACACTGCAGCATCCATTTTATATTTATAATCTCGATTACTCATATGTCCTTAATTGTGTGATTTTCCTACTGTCTATGTGTTTGTCGAATGTTATTGTTTGGATGTTATCTCTTGTTTGTAGAGAATTAGCCTATATATATATATATATTATCATCACTTGATGTAATGTGCAAAATTTTGAAAACAAAGTACTAACTGGGATCTTTTGTGTTTATCGCTTGAATATATTAAAAATTATTAAGTACGATATTGTTGTGTTTCTCTAATGCATCATTAAGCAATTCATTCTAAGTAAAAAGTGTCCTAGAATGGTCCTTAAATGCAGATAGTAACTTTGTTTATGTGAGGCATAAATCTTCTATTTGTTGTAATGTTAAATGGATTTTCATATTTAATTTCCTATACTTTTATATTTAAAACACATTGTACACAGAAATTCAAATACAAATAAGTAATCTATTGGAGTAATCTATAAATAATCCCACTAATCGCATATCCAACAATTTTTTTAATAAAAAAAATCATTGATATTATTGAAAGTGTTTTCTACTTAGGTCTTATCTGATAACACACACAAAAACTATCTTAAACCAATAAAAAAATCCAATACTTACAGAGCAGTAGCTTTTCGTCCTCTTCTTTGATTGTCTGTGCATTATGATGAAAGCTGTTATAGCTAATATGAGCAGAACACCGAATCCCAAAGCAATGCCAAATATGAGGTTCTTGAAGGTTGGTACAGTCTGCCTTTGCAATTTCACAAGGACGTCATTAAAGGAATTTGCAATGGACTCCAAACCCTGATAATACCATCCTGACTCAAAATGAGGTTGACATTCTTGCAGTATCTTTGTTGCTGTCTCTTGTGTTAATATGTTTGCCACGGGGGGACCAAAGCTGAAATCTGACTTTGGAAACAGACGCAATAGTGAAATTCAAATTAAGATATGCAATATTTTAAAAAAATATCTACTACAAAACAGTTCTATCCCTACAGAAACTTTGTTTATACTTTTATTAGTAAATTTGAAAATATATTTACTTATAAAAAATAGACAATACAAAACATAAAAATTGCTGCGATCTAGTTAGTTTTGTACATCTGCATTTCTTTATTTTTGTGAGTATATTTCAAAAAAAAATTCAGTTTTAAATAAAACTATTTCCCTATACTAACGAAAGATAATGCAGCTTAATGGCAATTATTTTTTTCAATACAATTCAAACAATGATTCCACTGTAACTGTATCCAAATACAATAAGGAAAATAATAAAGTACTAGAATTGAGGATTGTAAAAGGTATGAGAAATTTTATTTGCTAGAAAATAACTTTTGATATATAAGATTATTCAAGGGTAAAAATTGCACTAACAATTCGTTCTTCTGATTATTCTGCTTTGGACAGTAGTTCGCCAAGTTGGTGATAAATAAAGATATAGACGAAAATGAGTTCCACCTGAGAGCCTACCTCAATTTTTGCTTTTTAAAACGCATTCTTTTTTTCCTAGGTATAATTTATTTAAATATGAGATAGTAATTTACTGTGCTTGATAAATAGAAAAACCTTAGAAATGCACAGTTGAGATAATTTGTCAGGCACATAAATGGAGGGCCTAATATATATATATATATATATATATATTTTTAATTTAGAAGCAGAACAATGTGTATCCACTTAATTCACAAACCTGAATTATTTTCGTTTTGTTTTAAAAGAAAAAACCCAATTTTATGATATTTTATGCAACAGACATTAAATACTGCAAAAAACTGTTATTTATTCATTAGATAGTAGTAAGGTTCGTTTTCATGAATAGATTGTGTGTGGCTTCCTTATAGCAACCCTTTTCAATCAATGAATGTTATGTTAATGCGATGTAATTTCTATAATTTTCCTCAGGCCTAAACTAGTGTAACAGATTGAATGCTATAAAGTTGGACCAAAAAAGTATGAAGATTTTCTGAAATTATTTTTGCCTTCTAATTCATGAAAATATTTTTGTTTGTTTTAATTCTTTTGTGAGTTTCAAAGTCTTTAAAAAATATTTTCAAATATTAAACAAAAATGAATTTCCAGAGAAACCTTCATTGTCCTTTAGGAAAACTATTGCATTCAAATCGATATATATATTGTAGTCTAGGAGAAAAAAATTCCTTTAAGGCCGTATCACACGTATATTTTTCATGCAATTTTTTCGTCCAATTTTTGGCCGAATCTGAGGGGGAAGGGTTGCCGTAAACAAAACGACACGCTCTGATGTCAGCCGCGCTCTATCCCCACATTGAAAAATTACTCGCCGATTTTTCTGCTTCGGAAAATGAACATCCAAAATTATTTCTTTCATTTCGCTTGCGCAAATTGTTGATAGGTGTAAACTAAAAATAGAGCACCATTCTATTTAAAATATTATATGCCGTTATATAAAATATTATACACCATTAAAATATTATACGGCATACTGAAGTGTTAGACGAAACCGGAGCCGCCATCTTGTTTATGACGTA
>BMAV01024545.1:142094-156014 GCA_019973955.1 Trichonephila inaurata madagascariensis
ATCTCCATTCGTTTTCTGGAAGTCATAGAAACACGTATGTCTTGAAAACAAATTGTACGAAATTTTTAAACACCTTCTATCAGCACTTACAATCAACTTCTGTAACCCTTCATAAATCTGGCTTCTTATAAGACTGCCCTTTTTCCATATTTCTTGACATGAAAGCACGATTGGCTGTTACCTAATATATTTGCATACTTTCATATACCTCTGCAGCGAATTGTATCCTCTTCAATTCTCTTTGGATTCCGGAAATTAGCATTTTCCTCTCCGTGCTTAACTTTTGGAAGTGAGTGTATATTTCTCTTTATTTTGATCTAAAAGTTTATGTAATTAATAATATAATTTTAGAATACAAAATTAATTCTCTAATATAATTCTCTAATAATTCTCTATATAATTCTCTAATAATACTAAAAGAGTATGCAGTTAATAATAATTTTACTTCTATATATTTATGTAGTGATATTAAATTTAAAGAAAATTAGTTTATTTTATGAACAACTGACATAATTTCAAACTTGAATTACTAAATAAGATTACACTTTAAAACATATTTATCAAGTTATATATTTAAGTTTTTAATGATCTTGCACTTTTTTTCATCCGATTCAACAGTTAATAGTAAATTGAAAATTATAGGTTTATACAGTAAGAATAAGTTGACAATATATGCATTTATCTAAATTTAGATATAAAAAAAAAGAGATTCACTTTTGCCAATTTATTATCAATACATTTATCACATATTAATTTAAAAGAACTAAATTTAATTTGCATTCATTTGGAATCTACAAATTTATCTAAATTTAGTTTATAAAAATTGATTCCACATTATAATTATTTAATAATAAAAGACTTCGATGACAAAAAGGCAAAAGTAAAGCATTTCAGTTAAAGTATTTTCAAAGTATTTCTGCAGTTTTTCGCTCACTTTAAAGCATTTTTAATCAAACTGAAGTAATCAAAGCAATTAAATTTAAAACGCTTTTTTTAAAAATAAGATTCATATAGGTTATTATTATTTATTTATTAGTTGAGATTTTGAAATTAAATAACATTTTGAGCGTTCGTAGTACATTTCCGAAATTGGCAGGGAAAAAATGAAACTTTGAAACATTCAAATAATTTTTTTTAACCACTCCGTTTTGAAAGAAATGAAAAGAAAAATATACATTTAAAAAGTTGAGCAAAGCAAAAATAAACGAAATTTATTAACAAAAATTATGTTATTTATTTATCCTGAAATCAATCAAAAAAGTTAAGGAAGTATTTCAAAAATGTCATAACTCAAATTTTAATCATATTTTGTTAAAAATACGAAAATAAAAATGGGATAGTTCATAAACAAGATTATTGAGTTCAACATGCGTCAGAATACTTTTTTCACTGCAGAATGAATATCACGATATTTTGCGACGGTTTTTAATTTGGCAAAAATGGTCGTAGGGTTGATACGACAAGTCATCGAATATAGTCGTCAGCTGATGAAGGTTTGCAAAAAGTTCTTTTATTATTGGATTCTCTCATAAAACTGAAATTTTTCTGCATATTTTGGATTTTGAAAAGTTAATATTCTTTTCGTGCAACGATTTGCATATTTAGGCCTTTTAATTCATATCTAGTTAGGTTAAGTTCCAAAGTTTACGTTTAGAGATAAAACGAATTTTTTTAAGCTGAAAAGCAACAAAAATTTACGAACAGTTGCGACATACTCAGGACGCGGTAAAATCCGATTTTAATGCATTTTTCGGCAACAGTTTTTAAAAGTGTGCCAAAATGGTACGAAATAGGGTTGTCAGATACAACAAAACTATCAGTCGCTAGTTTTGCGTATAAAGAGGGGTAGCTATCTTGTAGGCTTTATCACTGTTTTGCGGCAAAAATAAACCGGCTCCATGGAGTGCCCTAAAATAGGATCAGACCTGACAGATTATGAACAGTTAATAACAGAGTTCATCAATCTACCTAGTACATCACCGAAAGCAGGTGTCTCTGTTTAGTGCGGTGCCATATAGGCGGATACCAATCGCCGCAGGTAATTTTGACGCCTAGTTTCCTCCTAAGAAGGCGGTACCTGAGCTCCGACGATGCGAACCTGTACTAGGATTTAATTTTGCCTAGAGCACACCCTTACGGATGTTTTACATGCCGTATAATCATACGACATGGTCGCTGTCGATTTTCTGCATCATGAAAATCCATCGACTTGGGCCGGGGTCAAACCCGCAACCTTGGGTACAGACGGCCAGCGACAAACCAACCACGCACCCAGCCGACTTCTTAAAAAACTTCAAACTTGGAGTTTGGGGTGCAATTTACATCTGAGTCACACAAAATTCTTTAGTTATTTGTTGTGAAATTTGTAGTTCACGCAATAGGAAATTAGCCAATGTACAAAATGAACTAATCCATTATGTAATGCATAAACAGGAAATGAAGTTTAAAATAAAATGGCAATTTCGGGTAAAAAAAGGGAAAATGAGAGTATTTTGATTAGTATTTTTAAAAATATACAATATAGATAAGAGATTGTCACTATTTGTGATTTATGTTTACTTTCATCTTTTATATTTTTTTGGCATTTTTATAGATTTCACGATTTTTTACAGTTTTTAAAATCATAACATTAGATTGTAAATTGTTTCTTATGCAACATATCATCATTTCAACACTTACCAGGACAGTAGAAACAATAAAAACACACGTGTGAGACAGTTCAAATTATTTCTATCTTTACTTATATTGCTCCACACAAGGAAGAGATGAAAAATCTCAACCATTTCCATATCGAAATTATTTCTTTCAAAACTATTTGAGAGCACGCAGCAAATAGCGTCTTGGGCATATATTTATGACATTACATTTAAATATCAATTCTTAATTTTTATATTTCATGCCGAAGTCATGCCAAAAATATTCCTAGCCTTTCACGCCTCTTTCTTTCATTTCTCGAAAAGCATGAGAACACTTTCTTTTCAAACGGGTCAGTAAATTTTGAATGTTTTTATTTCCTTCTATCAACTTTTTTTGAAATTATTTCCCATTAAAACTTATTTTGGGTTTAAAAGCGTACACCCATGTGATGGGTTCAATTTTTTTCCCCCATAAATTGCTTCTTTAGGATGTCTAGAATACGGTGGTAAAGTGATTTCTTAAAATTCGAAGTCATTATAAAGAAGTACGTGTTAGAAGAGCAGCTGTTCGTAGCACTAAGTTAAGATTTTCATTGTTTTAATCGGACTTGAAATCTTAAACACGTTTTTCTCGAAACTGTGTTTTTCAAACTTTCTTCCATCATATGTGAAGAACGGTTTGACCGAATGACTTCAAATTTATAGGGTTACTCAGCACATATATACACACTAAATAGACTCTAATCATTCCAAAATTCAAAATATTTCTATTTTTTATAACAAAAATATAATTAAAAGAAACCCATGAAATTCAAAACTTTTTCTTCAGAGGGCTACCAAAAGTCCAATTTTTGATATTTTCAATTGAGTATAGTCCATTTTGTGCATTTAAGTTTATAGATTAAAATTCCGTTAATTTTTTTTTTATTTCAAATAAGCCAACCAGCCGGAATCAAGGAGGAAGTGAGCGTCCATTTTTTCGAGGCGGGTGTGTTCAGAGCGCTATAACTCACGTTCTATTGGATATTTTTGGCTAAACATTTATATACATACTCTTAAAATACATATAAATAAAAGATAACAAAAACTTAAAGTTCTATCTTTTTACTGGTCGTCAAAAAATTTCCCTAAGAATGCTCAAAAAACAGGAGTATCCTTGTATTAACCATGAGCGTTTTCGCTTTAGGCTTGTAGCGTAATCTTTTCGTCCCCAAATCTGGAATTAGTCGCTAAATCTGGAAATGGAAAATCGTTAATCCTGATGATCCTGATCAAGACAATGGAACAAAATTATTAAATTATTGTGTTTTTATCGGTCCTTGACAAGTGTGCAAAATTTCGAATTCTTCTGACCTTTTAAAGCGGGTAAAAATCGAGTTCAAAGATTTCGTTACATATAGGTGAAGCTAATAAAAGCGTGCTCAAAAAATAAACACTGAGGAAGAAGGAATAATATATAAAACTAGAGAGAGTTTCTTAAGTTGTTTTTATAATATTATTTTATCTAAATTGTAAGAATATTTTTAAGGTGTTTTTCGAAGAATAAAATTTTTATGATAATTTGTGCACGAAAAAAGGGATATCTACAAAATAATCCAATCAAATTCAATGAAATTTTATAACACTGTTGCAATAAACTATTAGAGCAGCGATACACTCAACCTGCGGCTCGTAGACCGCATGTGGCGCTGAGTGGCCTGGTCATGACCCGTTGCACTAAGAAATTCTATTATTTAAAAACAACGTATTAAAAAATTAGCTGGAAATTCTATGAATCAAGCAATCAAATATGTCATTTTTGTGTGCTATCGATCTCTCTCATGTGATATATATATATATATATTTCAGAAACTAAATTGATTAATAACAAATAACAGTGAAGTAGCGACCGTTTTATGGGCGAAACTAATTTTTAATTAATTCTCATGTCTGCCAAACGAAAACTATCCAAAGAAAATAAATTGTTTCAAGACGATTGGGAACTTTACCATTTTGTAGTGAAAAACAAACAATTTATTTGATTTGTCTTGAAAATGTTATGTTTAAAAAAATATAATTTTGCTCGCACAAATCTTTTAATGGTTCTTTTCTTCAAGGATCTTTTTCAAGAGGCAATAAATTGGTTTTCTTAAAAAATTATTTGCGAATTTTGTAGGCCTGTTTATACATCTGAAGACATCGATTCAAATTTCGCGCTTAAGTGTGACGCTGGTAGCGCCACTTAAACTTGCAGATCAGGGTTGTTTTAAATGTATGCTGTTAAGTTCGTGAGCGTTATTTGTCAGAGAAATTTAACATATTGAGTTGATGTTAGCCAGGAATGCCTTAAATAAGACGAAGAAGCCATTATCAACAGCTTACCGAATTGAGTGAGGTTGTGTAATAGGGCTACGAGAGGGTGGATTTTCTTTTCCCAATATTGAAGAAATCCAGAATGTATCCACTGTGCATGATTGTTGGGAGCGGTGGTCAAGAGATGGTACTGTGCCTCAAGAAAACCGAGTTCAAGGTGGCCACATGTAACTACTGAGAGGGAAGACCGCCGTATTCGGCGTACGGCCTTGGCGCATCGTATTGCGTTTGCGGCAGCTGCAGTTGGTACCACAGTGACACAACGAACAGTTAGAAATCGGTTACTTTGTGACGGGGCTTTTTCGGTACTTCTACTAATAGTCCTCTTGGGATTTCTTTGGGACCAGAGTGGCAATTCTTTCCAACCATCCAACCAACCCAAGAAGAGAGTGTGGTTATGCAGATTAGGAATCATATATATTGGAACGTTAGTATTCGCGATGGGTGCTAAATGAATCGCAGAGCGCTAAGTAAGCTAAGTGAGTTAAAGTTCTAGGGAAGAGATTTAGTGCATGCTAGGAGTTCTGTGATTTGGTCTAATAGTGCCAGAGCAGATAAACAAAAGTGGGTCCGAAACCAGAAAAGTATTGTCTTAGCAAGATTTAGTTAGAGGGAAAGATAAAATGGATGATTTAAGGACCGTGGCTGTTCTCCAAGGATGTAGCGGTAAGCTTGTATGTTTAAGCTTTAAGAATAGAGCGGATATTATAAAAGGAAATAATCTATAAAGATAGATTCAGTGGTTAATTGCGCTATTTATCAGTATTACGGTTTGCATCGTTTTACTCCTGATCATAAGCTTCCTAGTCTAGTATTGTTGTATTGTATATAAATTAAGATCATAATAAACTGATTTTATTATGGCAGAGTTTAGTGGTTCATCTTTTGTTCCCTCAGACATAGGTCACGTGGATGGTGGAGAGAGGATATTCCCAACGGTGGGGATACCACAACTTCAAGGACAGCTCCGAGTCAGGCACCCGGTAGCGTGACTCCAAGCTATTGCCATTTGTGACGAAAATGGTGTCAAGCTAGAGCTCATTGGAGAACAGAGTGGAGATCTGTCGTGTTTTCTGATGAAAGCAGGTTCTGCCTTGTTGCCAGTGATAGTCATGCGTTGGTCAGAAGGAAGCCAGGATAATGCCAATACCAAACTGTCTGCGGCCTAGACACATTGAACGAACACCTGGAGTCATGATCTGGGGAGCAATTTCCTATGACAGCAAGAGCATTCTTGTGGTAATCCGAAACACACTGACTGAAAATTTCTACGTCAGTCTGGTAATTCAATCTATTGTACTGTCATTCATGAACAGAATCCAATGGAAGGTTTTCCAACAGGGTAACGCTCGCCCTCGCACTACTATTATAACGTAACGTGCTCTACAGAGTGTTGACATAATACCTTGGCCTGCGAGATCACCAAACCTGTCTCTAATTGAGCACGTATGGGATAGCATTGGACGATAACTCCAGCATCATCCGCAGCTAGCACTAATCGTCCCAGTATTGACACAATAAGTACAACAAGAATGGAACTCCATTCCACAAAGTGGCATTCTGCACCTGTATGACACAATGCATGCATGCCTGCAGGCTTGCATTCAAATTAATGGAGGTTACACCGGCTATTAATATAACAGTATTTCACATTTGAAATGCATTTTCTTGAGCTTTATTTAACCTGTAATTTTGACAATTTAATCAATTAAACATGTTAACTAGAGATTGCATTGTCCACATTTCATTACTGTACAATAATTTTTTCTTGGTGTTCTATATACGTGTGTATTAAAAAACTTTATACTTAAGAATTAGCTTATTTGTTTTACAGGTGCTTTTTCTCGATTTTTCTTCGGCAAACGCATTTATAATAACATCCATAGTAGATGATTTTAGTTTATCAAGCTCATCTGTTTCTATTGACTGTATTGCGATGCCCAAAATCCGAATTTGGCCTGTGAACGTTCTAAGACGATTCTTAATAATGTTTAGCTTAGGGAAACTGTCAGCTGTTGCAGTTGGGACAGGAAGGGTAAAAAATAGTAGACATGCTGTAATGACGTCCGAAAAACTGGAGGTGAGGCTACTGAATTTAATTAAGAATAATTTTGCGACCACTTTGATAGAATGGATTTTTCCAATTTCGGATTTCAAACAGCTTTTTAAAGCATTTAAATATTCATAGATATTGTGTGTGAAGTACTTATCATATTCATTAGCTAGAGTTGCGGTCCGTTTTCTTTTTCTTTTTTTAGTTTGAAAAAGATATAAGTGTGTTTACTCGGTAATAAGATTTCGAAAATACATTATTTATTTAATTATATTTCGATGAAGATATATGGTTATAGGGGCCACTACACAATAATTTTTTAGATATTTGCATTGAAGCTGCAATTCATTCGATAAATTCAGCTCTGTAGCAAATGATTACACGTAATGAGTTATCGTAGCAGGATCGAATCGGTGTTCCTCGTCGTTAGGAGCCAGGTTCGAGTCCGTGGAAACGTCCTCCTGTTGGTGTGGTGTAGTAGTTAGGAGAGGGGGTGCCAGCTCAGGTGTCGTCCACGTCACTTGCCCATGGTTCAAAATTACGTGGTCCGTCGCCAAAAGCCCTCGTGTAGCTGAACAGTGCGACGTTAATATTCACTCATTCACTCGAGTCCGTGGAGAGTGAATAACTTTTTTTTTTATTTTATGTCTATTTTTACATATAAAGATACTTGATAGAGTTTAAATAAATTGAAAATGAAATGTCTATAATGACAAGAAACCTTATAATACTTTTATTTGTCATTATCATTCGTTTAAGTACAGAATGTAATACTTATATTACAAAACAATAAAAGCATTTCACAGGAAAAATAGGAGAAAAGCCTTTTAACTGCCAGTTAATCATGCCTGGAAACAATAAATTGTAAAAGGAAACAATAAATAAAACATTTATCAGATAAACAGAATTAGTATAAAAATATATGACTAGCTTCTTACCCCACATAGTAAGTACAATGGTGAAACTTGTCATAGAAGCAAATGAAACATAATTTTGAAAAGCATCTCGGGCATCGAATTAGTGCAGCATTGTTGCATAAGTATTTGTTGCTACAGAACTGAATTTAACGAGTGAATTGCATCTCCAATTGCAAATATCAAAAAAAATTGAGTAGTGGTCCCTATAACCATATATATCGTCATCAACAGGGAAACTAAATCTACCATCCTACAAATTTTGAACTAAATCTGTGACCCCCACCCCCAAACCATGCACTCTCCTTGTAAGAGCTAGAATTCTACGAAAAAACCCTTATCTCACAATTTACAGCATCGCAAAAAAAAAAGGCTACAGTGGGCAAAGGAACACATTAATCGGATAGATGATCAGCAGTCACAAAGTATATATGAAGCGATGAAACTAATATATAGTTACTCTGCAATGATGAGCTAAAACATGTAAAACAGAAGAGGGGAAGAACTACATCCTGATTACATTCAAGAAACTGTGAAACACCCACTTAATGTTACGATTTGGTCATACATATCAGCAGAATGTCAAATGAAATAATGTAAACAAAGAAATAAAATGATAGTAAAAATACACGTAGTACAATCCAAAAATTCGGGGACTGCGGTGATTGCTGACGACGAAAGCAAGAACCTAAAATTAAATCACTTGAAATTGATTCTCTTAATACTCCTCTACCTGTCCAGGATGGTTTAGTCCATATCATGTGACCGAACCGCACGCGCTGCTGTTATCTTCAGAAATTAGTTAGCTTTGTTGTTGTTACCAATGCCACCTGATCGGCAAATGCCAGATCAAGGCCCACGAAATTTATCATGGTAAGGGCTAAGTGACGCCTGTCGTTAGCCGTAGCTTTGAGCACCATACAGGTGACAGTACAATTTGGCTCGATTCCACCCCAATTTAGAGGGAGAACACTCTGGGGATGGTCAGAGGCCTCCCAACTCTCTTCCCCTTCCACCAACCTCTCGAGAGGACTTGCGGCTTGACGGCTATTTAGAGTACCCCCATGCCGCGCAGGCACTATACATTTACAAACAGCCATGTCTTCTCCGGGATTCGAACCCAGTCCCTACGGCACAGCAGTCAGCATCGCTAACCACTATACCGGATGGGCGACAGTTGGCTTTGTTCTGCTATCTAAAAATGAAAGCTTTTCTTGTGAACAGCATTGAACAAAGTTGTTTAATTCTGTCAACGCTTAGGTAAAACACCAATGGAGAGTTTGAAAATGCTAAGTAAGATAGGTGTATAGTGAATCTACCTGGACGAGACCCAAGGTTTACGAATGACATCTGCGTTTTAAAGAGGCCCAAGAATCCATCGAAGACAATGAATGTGTTGGACAACCTTGGACTTCACGGAACGCCGAAAATGTTGCACTGGAATCTAAATAGATTCGAAAAGATCGTCGGTAAACACTTGCACAAATCGCTAAGGCTACACACTTCTCGTTTGAGGGAATCCATGCGTCGTAAACGGCCTCAATTCTGGCAGAGTGACGACTGGTATCTTCTGCAGGACAACGCACCAGCACGTCGATCCCAAATGGTAAAAGAGTTCCACGCCAAAACTCGCACAAACGTCCTTCCACATCCCCCTATTCACCAGACTTAGACTGTGACATTTTTCTGCTTCTAACAGCGATAAAACGTTTACACGGATGTCGTTTTGTGTCATCAGATGAAGTGAATAGCATCGCAAAAGGCCTTATGGGAAGTTGTGGAAAAGAGCTTCCAGCTATGCTTCCAGAAGTTATGCGAAAGCTGACAGAAGTGTATCGTCACCTAAGGGAACTACTTTGAAGGTGGATGTGTTTCGGTGTTGTAAACTATTCAAGGTAAGGTTTTCTACATCTTGTCCCCAAACTTTTGGATCATACTACGTATAACAGTCCCTAAAAACTACGTGAAAAATAATTTGTCGGATTCAGAGATAAACGTGATGATTTCATATCACCATAGCCATAAAGAACCACTTCAAAATTAAATTTTTAAAAAAATAAAATTAATTTTGAAAAAATCTCTTCGAGGTGCAAACCATCATGATCAATAGCTTCAACGTGAACATTTCACTCGTCTGGGTTTTTTTCGTTTTTATGCCACATGAAAAAAAAGAAAGAAACACAAGCTCCTTATCTTATTGGTATAGATCTAACGTTGAAGAAATCTCGAACAAAATGCGTGTTGTTATTTGTCTCGATTTCTTTTTTATAACGAAAGTACCTGGCACGACGACATTACCTTTTGAAGGAGACTTTTTTTATGGTTAGCATAAACACCACGCCCGTTAAATTTTACAAGTTCCGCTATAAATCTTGATGCCACAAATACAATGAATCCAATTCGTGGGAAATCGTGGTTTGGAGAAAATAAATATCTAAAAAGTTATATACTATAAGAATTCTGAGAAATATCGATGAACTCTTGCTAAATTATTCAATTGTTTATGGTGCTCTTTTGCTTTGTTATTATTTTTCTAATATCATGCTTAAGAAAAAATTTCTTAAATTGATTTGTAACCTACCAATTATAATAATAAATTAAAATATGAAAACTGATGTAAAAGTTTCCTTTCAGGAAAATTTTCGCACCATTTGATAAAATCTTTCAAAAAATCCAACAATAATTATCTTGAATTAATTGGCGAAAAAAATCCACAAAACTAGAGTAAAATTTCCAAACATATTTAATAAAAAACTAATGAAATATTATAAAAGAAATTAAAATCGAAAATGTGGATAATTATGATTCATTGTACATACAGAGGGCGTTAAAAGTGTTCGTACGTACACTTACAATTTACTACAAAATTTTATATTTTCAACTAATAAAAATTAATATATCATAATTGCAATTTTTTCATAATATATGCAAAACTTGCTCTTATTGAAATAACTTAATCAATTTTTAAAACATATTATAACCATTATTTTGAAAAATTAATAATCAAAAAATTATCAAAAAATAACGTGACAAAAGTCTTCGCTCATTTGAAAAATATCTCAACTTAGCTTTAAATATTGTTTTTCTTTCTTAATTTAATACTTAGTAGGATGCCTTTTTAGCGTCCACAACTACAACTTTTAAATGTCTTGGTCTAAATTTCATTTTCTTCTTTTTTTTTGTGTGTAATTTCTGCATCGATGTTCCACCATTCTTCTGTGGTTATTGTTTTTACTTCCCGTTTTGTGTTTATCTGTCATGTTTTTTCCTTTTTTTTAAATTCTAATTCTCACCAAATATACTTTACTGGGCTTAAATCAGGAGATTTAGGAAGTTTTTTAGAATTTAAAGACAATTTTAAAGACACCAGTGGCGTACGTTGAGAACAGTACGCTTGGAGTCATTATCTCGTTAAAAATGAAGTCACCTCCAATACCCAAATTTTGGGCAGATAATTTCAGATTGTTCTTTAAAACATTTGAATTAAGTTGATGTTTCTAAATACCATCAAAAATACCAAATTACCTTATCCTGAAGTTGACATACACCCTCACACAAGAACACCTCAATCTTCATGTTGAAGCAGGCAAGTGGAGGTGTTCTTATTCCAGCTAAATTCTTGAGGGATTAAGTTCCTCATTTTTTCTTCTACAAGCTACTATACGCCCGTCGGATCCAAAATTTTTTAATTTTCTTTCATCCCAACCAATTTACTTTCAATGTTGAATTTTCTGAAACTTAATCCCTAGAATCTAGTTGGAACAGTAAAGCATGGGAGTGTAAATCGGCTTCACGATTCGGTAATTTGTTACTTTTAATGGTATTGTGAATCATGAGCTCTATTCAAATATTTTAATGAACAATTTAAAACTATCCTTTCAAAATTTGGGTATAGGAGACGACTTCGCGCACTTCTCTCAACGTACGCTGGTGTCTCCATAACTGTCCCCAAATTCTGAAAACACTTCCTCAATCATCTGATTTAAGCCCGGTAAAACATATTTGTTGAAAATTTGAATTTAAAAAAAGAAAACATGGCATATAAAAACGAAACGTGCATTAAAAACAATAATGACTGAAGAATGGAGGGATATCGGTACAGAAACCACAAAAAAAAACTAATGCAATCTTTACCAAGACGCTTAAAATTTGCTGTAGACGCTAAAAGATATCCTACTAAGTACTAAATTAAGAAAGAAACATAATATTTAAAGTTATGTTGAGATTTTTTTTTAAGTTTACAAAGACTTTTGTTGCGATATTTTTTAGTAGTTTTTTTATCATTGTTTTTTCAAAATAATAGTTATACTATATTTTAAAAATTGGTTATTCGAATGAGAACAAGTTGCAGATATTATAAAAAATTGCAATCTAAATATATTAATTTTTATTGGTCGAAAACATTAAATTTTATAGAAAGTTGTAAGTGTACGAACACGAATGCCGCCTACACACACACACACAGTGTAATATTAAACAAAAACAAAAAAAAACATCTACCGAAGTTTTCCACAACAGACATCATCAGGCAAATGGTATTTAAATCCTAAATTACAATACCACGCACTCTCTTTTCACAGAACAATAATTTTAAAAAAATGCTCTTGAATAAGAATTATTTCAATTCAGTAGCAAAATAAACTAAATTCAACATATACTTACGAATATAGTGAAAAAAATGCAGAGATTAACACAAGATGTCAAAAATTCACTTTGATATTACCAATAGAAAACGTTCGCTCTTCAAGAACGATTCGTTTTTATATGACATTCAATAATTCTTCCCAGCAGATCGAAATGAAATGTGACAGAAACTCATTATTAATGCAATGAGCTACTTGTTGATCAATATAAACTTTTCCAGAGACAAGTCCATTTTTTCATTCTCGTTTGTCTTAATACACAGTAATGTACTACAAATTTGGTTTCCCTTGCGTGATATATATTGATTTTTTTGCAACGAGTTTGAATGCACGATATATATATACTTTATCGATAATGTTTTGATGTAAGGTCTAAAATGATTAAATGCATTATATCGTCTTGATGACGTTATAAAAATGCTATATATATATATAGAATATGCAGCTCTTAGAGCATATTTTAATCCTGAAAAAGAATCATTAGTTAAAGTTAACATTTTTAATTATTCCATAAAATATATTCTATAAAATAAAAATTTCTAAGCCTTTTCAAAACATTCAATAAGCATCCCTTAAAAAGGATGGACCTAATTTTTTTTATTTTCTATACAATCAAAAATTTTACTTTAGCGTCAGTACTTTTTTTTAGAAATAATTTCTTCCCCCCCACACACACTTCCACAGTTTTGTGTTTTCTTCCAAAGATAAGTTAGTGTGCGGAATCCTGGGGTTCTACGAGGCATACTCAAGGGCTCCACGAGGAATAATAAAAAAATAGAAAAGAAAGTTATAATTGTGTATGCAAAATGGATTTATATATATACGTTCTCTGTGAAATTAATATGACAGGAGTATCTAAAGTTCATCCCCGTCAATATAAAACTGCATACATTATTTATATGTAATGTAATTAATTTTGAGATACTTGTTAAACTTTTATTGTAATACAACAAAAGAATATTAAAATGTTTTTCTTTTTCTTTTTTTTGCTTTGATTGTAAATATCCTATTGTTTGCTATCCCATGCTTCACGGAATTATTTTAGACTCATTAGTACAATGTTTTGCTCAAATAAATAGTTTTCTAATGGAAAATGCATCTCTTTTTACATTTGTGAGTGGGGGGAGGCCTATAACGAAGGAGAGGGAACAGCTTATCGACGTATCAAGAGATTTGACGTTAAAATAAAAATTTAAGCAAGAAAAACTCCTAAATATTAGGTTGCAAATTCATGAAAAATACACAGGATTTCTCACACAGCTATAAATACTTAAATACCATTCAGAACAATGAATTTAAGTGAAAAAATGGTATTCAACGTG
>BMAV01024545.1:215829-244747 GCA_019973955.1 Trichonephila inaurata madagascariensis
AAGAGATGCCAGTGATTAATGAATTTATAAAATTTGGGGCTAATATTAATTTCTTAGACATGAAGGATAATTCTCCATTCCATTTTGCTGTAGCACATTTTCGTCAACCTGTAGTGGACGCTTTTTTCAAACTTAAAGCT
This sequence comes from Trichonephila inaurata madagascariensis, assembly GCA_019973955.1. Lineage (NCBI taxonomy): Eukaryota > Metazoa > Arthropoda > Arachnida > Araneae > Nephilidae > Trichonephila > Trichonephila inaurata. Next base: position 215,970 of record BMAV01024545.1, read on the forward strand.
GATGTTAACATAAAAAAAAACAGAGGTGGAAATAATGTATTGCATCAATGTGACGACTTATACACAATAAGAAAAGTCCTACAATCCAAAGACTATTCAGCTATCATAGATGGCAAGAACAATAATGATGAAACCCCTTTGATGTTGGCTGTTAAAAGTGGAAACTATGAAATTGTTAAAGAATTGATAAACTTGAAAATCTGATAAACTTGAAAATGCCAAGACATTATTAATTTAAGACGCATTAAGAAATTCTGATCGAACTGCTAGGTGAAAAAGTAACATTGGATCAAAATATGGTGACATTCTACCTGAGCTTCTGGAATTTTATAAGAAGTGTCTGGATGAAGTTATAAAAAATGAAATCGGAATTAATTCATAAAAATTATTCTTTTCTTGAATTTGTCATTCAGGGTTTGAACAACAAAGCACTTTTCCAAAAAAGAACAATTTACAAAACTTTTACAGTGAATCAGATACTACATATATGCAAATAATATCCCATTTATCGTAAGATTATTGATTTTCGTTTGGAGAAGATAAATTTGCGTAGAAAACTGATGGATATAAATGTTTATGTCAAAAAAGAAAATGAAGAATGCAAAATTTTTTTAGACCTCGATTCACTTTTTACACTTTCCCATTACCTAACCAATTTAGATTTGCTGAACTTAATCGAGGCATTTTCAGATTTGCAAGCACCTTGTCAAGATTTTGGATACCTACCTCTGACATCTAGAAAGCCCGAGAAAAGAAAATATGATAGTGATCATTGAACTTGTGATTATTCAAAAACATCTTGAGCAATTTTTCTTTAATTTAAAAGGGATATTTAAATATACCAATGAGACATATTGAATTTTTTACATTGACTTTTTTTGGCATAAAAAGATTGTTAAAAGTAACAAGAGATGTTATACTTTTTGTAATAGTGAAGGCAAATCTCGGTTCATTCAGAATAGCTGTGATTGATTGAATATTAACGTCGCACTGTTCAGCTACACGAGGGCTTTTGGCGACGGACCACGTAATTTTGAACCATGGGCAAGTGACGTGGACGACACTTGAGCTGGCACCCCCTCTCCTAACTACCACACCACACCAACGGGAGGACGTTTCAGCTCTCGACAGATTTAAAGTGCATCGCTGCCCTACACGGCGGGTCTTTAGTGGTACTGGACTCGAACTCGTGACAAGGCATGCCACAATCCGATACCTATACCACTCGGCTACCGCGGCCCAGAATAGCTGTGAATTGAAATGGTCGTTACAGACTCGGAATCGTTTGGTGTGAAGGGAGCCTTAAGTAAATCTGGAATTACTTAATTTTTTTTTATTACTAAATTCTATAGGATGAATTTTTAACACATTCGCTGGCAGTAAAATTGATATATCCATCCTCAGAAGCCGAATTATAAAGTAGTGTTTTATTGATTAAAAACATTCCTTATATATATTTTAATTGTAAAACCAGAAAAAATGGAAAAACCTCATAATCAGAAAGATAGCTCTTTTCTAGTAATATTAATATATTTCGGCTTCAGTCAATTTTTTATTTACTTTCCTTTTCTTAGGCGGCTGTGAAGGCCCTGAAATACTTCAAGTGTTCGCTATTTTTAATCTAGTATATAAAATTCTCGTGTCACAGTGTTTGTAACAAAACTCCTCCGAAACGGCTTGACCGATTCTTATGAAATTTTGTGAGTATATTCAGTAGGTCTGAGAATAGGACGTAAACTGCTTTTCCTGAGTGATAAGGATGGTCCAGAAATGTTAAGAATCCGGAAAACGGGAAAATTCGCAAAATTTCGCAATGCGCGCGTGTCGCTGGAAGCGGAATTTGAAGACGAAAGTGCACGAAAAGTAAATGCCCGGCGTATTACGGGGCGTGGAATCCGATGTTCGAATGGGTTACCAAAAATATCCGCAACTCTGCCGGATAATGCTGGACGACCATATTTTAGACACACCGTGGCAGGGGCTTACCTTAAAATCCTTGGAGCGCGAAAACTTGGTCCCCGAAGGGTCTCGAGAAGAGCAAACCGAATTTGATATCCAATAAAAAAAAAAAGTATTGGAGCAGGAAAAGTGCGTTTCTGGTACATTTCGGGATAATGAACGAGAATCTGAAATAGAATTTTAGAAATTCCTGTAACTTTGCCGGATAATCCTAATGTACCCTTCCACTGACTGAACTTCAGGCTCGGGGACACCGAAAGCAGTCTCCGGTTGCGTCTAGGGGCGGGAATGAGAATCTGATATCAGATTTCAGAAACTCCCGTATTTTTGCCGGAATTAGGTGGAAAGGCTTTGCATTCGAGTCCCACATCCGGATTTTCATTCCCTCTAGCGACTGAACTTATACGCGCGGAGGCATCGAAAGTAAGTCCCGTGGGCGTTTCGGGATGTGGAATGAGAATTTGAAATCGAACTTTATGAGATCCGAAACTTTCTTGGATAATGCCGGACGACCGTAATAGTCGCGGACCGCGGCACCAGCCTAATTTGCAGACGTAGGAACGCAAAAAGTGGGTCCTAGACGTATTTCGGGACCGCTGATCCGAATATTCCCATCTAATTCATGAAAATACCATAAATATTTCAAACAATGCCAGGCAACAGTATTTTACGCGAAATGTAGCAGAAGCTTACCTTAAAATTCTTGGGGTAGTAAAAAGTGATTACCTGGTGTTTTTCTGGGTGGGGTACAAAATTCTGAAATTGGATTATAGAAATTCCCGTAACTTTGCCGGATAATGCCGAACAACCGTAATGCCCCCCGCACCGGGTGCATCTCAGAGTGGGGAACGAGAAACTGGATTCAGATTTCGGAAACTCCCGCATATTGCCGGAATGAGTTTGAATTTCTTTGCGTTCGAGTCCCGCGCCCGGCTTTTCATTTCCTATAGCAACTAAACTTGCAAGCGCAGCCTTGCGAAAATACGAGCGCAATAGAAAATGACATTTTCAGACATTGCTAGATCGTGGACAAACTGCACATTCCGCCATTAGACATTCACAAGAAACCAGATGCAATGTGTACCATTGAAAAAAAGCGGGTTGGCTACAGTATTGCAAAGAAATTCAATCATAATCAAGTATAAGTGTACCATGGCCCATAAACATTCACTCAAAGCCTTATGTTGAACTTTGCAAGATTTTTAACGGCCACGAGGAAGTATTCGGTGGTGCTGTCCTACTACTGTCTGGTGATTTCCGACAGACATTATCAGTCATACCTCGCTCAAGAGATTAACGCATGTTTATATAAAACCATCGTTTTTATGGCTAAGCGTGGAAACATTTCGATTGACCATAAACACGAGTACATTTGCAAGATGATCAAATCAGTGTAAATATTTTTTAACCAACTGCTAGATATTGGAAACGGTGAATGAGAAGTGCATCCCAATACATAATGTATCAGCCAATTTCTGTACTGTTGTTCAGATAAGAAAAAAACCGATTGAGAGTGTCTATATAATGATTGGCTTTGTAATTCTGTTATTTAATCAGAAAAAATGTTGATATTGACGAAGAGTTGTTGCCTGGTCACCCAATGCATTTTAAATCAATCGACACTATTACTGATGAAAGCAAAACCGTAAATTTTCCTACTGAGTTCTCTATAAATATATCAACACAATATTCCGTTGGAGATTGGTTCTCTGATTATTCTGCTGCGAAACTTAATTCCACCTAGAATCTACGAGGGCTATTTTTAAAGTAAGGTCCTTGGGGCGTATAGTTCCCTAGTTCGCAGCAACGAGTCTGCGTCACTGACCAGCATCCTTTGCGAACACACTCATACCATTTCCAGCTCTGTAGAAGTTGTGTAAGATTCGCTGTGCGTTTTTAAAATGTTTAAGGTATCCGACTACGTTCGGAACCATGATTTTAAAAAAACGCATAAATGTATAATTTTCATGATATTTAGTGTCACTTAGATTACAATACATGTATAAAATTGGTTTAAGGACATTATGACAAAGAAAAAAATTATTTAAATACAATATTTTGGCAAAAAATTAACTTAGAATAACCTTTTTTCCAAATGTTCTCCTTTTGTCAAAAATGCTTCTATTGTATTAATATTTTGCCTGTATATAGCTCAGACCTCTGTACAGAGGCTCAACTACGATTTTTGAAAAATTCACATTTTCAGAGTTGCAACCATTTGAAATAATTATCGGCGTATTTTCTTAAAATTTCTCCCTTCTGTTTTCGTAAAGCATGGATAAACTGACTTCCGAGTTATGCATTTCAAAAATTCTAGTTGAGCCTCTGTACAGAGGTCTGAGCTGAATACAGGCAAAATATTAATACAATAGAAGCATTTTTCACAAAAGGAGATTTGGAAAAAAGGTTATTCTAAGTTAATTTTTTGCCAAAATATTGTATTTAAATAATTTTTTTTGTCATAATGTCCTTAAAACAATTTTATACATGTATTCTAATCTAAGTGACACTAAATATCATGAAAATTATACATTTATGCGCAATTTTAAAATCATGGTTCCGAACGTAGTCGGATACCTTAAGGTGATTGAATCGCGCGCCTGATATTCGTTTTTTAACTGCGAGAAACATGTCGGCTGCAGACATTCATCTCTAGATAACAGAAGTTTATGGCACGGAAGCAATGAGTGACAGCAAAGTTCGAAAATGGGTCAGGAAGTTTAAAGATGGGCGAACAAACATGCTTGACGAAGAATGCTCAGGCTGTCCCTCTGTAATCGCTGATGTTTTGATGCAAGCAGTTGAAAAAAAAAATCGTGGGAACAGGAGATTCACGATAACCACCCTTTCATTGGAATTTTCCGACGTTTCTCGGTTGGTGGTGTACAAAATTGTACACCACCAACCAAATAGACCTCAACTTCAAGAAATTGTGTTCTCGGTGGGCACCCAGACTCCTCACAGCGGAACACAAAGAGAAGAGGTTTGCCACTAGGGATTGCAATATCGGATCAAAACCGGTATTTTTTAGATCTTAATACCGGGAGTAGAAATTTTAGAAAAAGGAAAAAATCAGGTGTGTTTCTTTGTTTTATATTTGCCAGTTTTATTACAGAGTGTAAATATAACAAAAAAAATAATCTGTAACTTAAAAATTATAACAGAATCACAAAAAAGGGTAAATATCACTATTCAATCTGTGGTACTATTACAAATTTTTGAAATGTGATCTTAAAAAACATAATGCATCAATTTTGTACTGCCATTAAGCCTGGAATGTAATTTTGCGCAAAAATTACCAGCTGTCGAAAACGCTTTTTTGGCATCTACGCTAGTTGGTGCATACTTTTCCATCATACATTCAGCATACTTTTTCCAAGTATTTACCTCTAAATTCCTCATCTTCAAATAAATCGATTTCTTGTCGGATGGTTTTGGATATAGCTGGTTTCTGTATTGAATTTTGGTTTGTTGAAATTTTTTTAGCTGTCGCTAATTCTAATTTTTGTTCAAGGGAGAATTCCTTTTCACTATCGACATTAGTGTCATCATCTTCGATAACTGTACCCAATTCTTATGAATGTAAATAGGTTTGTGGGTAAAAAACTTAAGAAATTTGAATTGGTTAGTCTTTCTTCTTTTTCCTTTTTAAAATCATTATAATAACGTAAAATATTTTCTATTTCTGTTTACCATCCTTCTGAGCGATTTTCAATGTAACATATAGTTCTTCAGATAGTGATATGTGTTGTTCTTTGAGTGTCTGCAACATTAAATTTATTGTCGCGTTATCTGTTTATAAATTAGAATCTCTTCAACACAAGCCTCAACGGCCAATTTTATTGGAAGTAAAGCTGATACAGTTCTGGATATTTAGTCGAGTTCCTTAAAGGAAAAATTAATTTGCAGGTTTAAGTCGATCATTGCATTTTAGACTGGATTTTTAAGTATCAAAAATCATTCCATCACTAGGAGTAAACTGTTCCAACGTTTTTTAGAATCCAATTTAACATATATTCTGTGTGTGTGTGTTGTGTTTCTAGTAAATACCGAAAAACCTGTATTTAAACTTGTAAATACTGGTATTACAAAATTGTACAAATGGCTCAAAATACCGGTATTGCAATCCGTAATTATTGTTCAGGTGATATTTCAGCAGGCTTCGAAAGTGAATCAGTTTCTCTTTCAAAGGTTTAAGCAAAGATATTTTTTTTCCGAATGAAATAGCTCCTTCTAGCATCGAAAAATTAGGGTTTCCTCTATCCCTTGTAGTTTACGATTAATCTGATTTTAGAGATGAGATGTAACATCTTATATCCTGGAATAAAAATTTTGGTTCCACTAATCGTTTGTTAGTTCTGGATATATATAATGAAAGGAAAGAAACGATTCAATTTCTGTTAATAAAGAAGCGAAATGTGGTTCAAAATGTTTCCTCTTGATAACCAACACAACTTGTTATGCAGCAGATCTGAGTACTCATTTCCTATTTCATCTAAAAATTCTTTAAATTGACGATGCTTAAGAGCTTTAACTATAATGTAGTTATATATATATACCGTAAAATCCGGCGTATAACGAGCACCCATACTTTAAATCTGCATTTTTTCATTTTTAGGTATATTCGCCGTATAACGCGCACCCCCTTTTTTACGAAGAAATCTGAAACATTAGTATACATTGCTCTTATGTTTTGAAGTCATTTATTCGAGGTATTATTCCAAATTTTTGAAAAAAATAGTATACTTCTAGAACTACATCTATTTTAGTTCATAAAGCAAGTCATTTCTTTTAAATAAACAGTACTTCGATACAAACAGAAGAAAAAATTTTTTATGTTCATCTCTTTTGTTATTTTTAAAGCTATCGTTTTTATACCCGGCGTATATGATTGATTGAATATTAACGTCACACTGTTCAGCTACACGAGGGCTTTTGGCGACGGACCACGTAATTTTGAACCATGGGCAAGTGACGTGGACGACACCTGAGCTGGCACCCCCCTCTCCTAACTACCCCACCACACCAACGAGAGGACGTTTCAGCTCTCGACAGATTTAACGTGCATCGCTGCCCTACACGGCGGGTCTTTAGTGGTACTGGGCTCGAACTCGTGACAAGGCATGCCACGATCCGATACCTATACCACTCGGCTACCGCGGCCACTACCCAGCGTATAACGCGCACCCTTAAATTTCCATCTTATTTTTTGTGTTAAAAGTGCGCGTTATACGCCGGATTTTACGGTATATAATCATAGTCACCAAATCCATGTCTGGAAAGGTCTGCGCACAAAACGCTTCTTGGTGAATGACGATTTGTGTCGTTCTTAAGTCGTGATTATTTAAATTATTATATGTGAAGACCAGCTGATTGTTGTTTGTACTGTTTGACGGAATCCACATAAAAATTGTATTGATTCAGAGAAAGACTCCATTTGCTTAATAAATATTCTATGGATCTTCTGGTAAGTGTAACTTGATTTTTCTTGATTCTTCTGAAGTTCCTTAACAACTTTTTGTTTGCATCCCCAACAGGATGTTTAGTACTAAATGATACGTGTTTAATTGTAAAATGTCTCTTCAGATTTGATTTCTTATTATGAGCTACTTTTTTCTGACAAATACGACAAGCCGGAAGGCCATTGATGTTCTGAATAAACGCAAAAGTCTCGGTTTATTCAATTTTAAATTCACGATTTTCATCTTTCGTGTCTCTTTGCTTTTTTATGGCCATGTCAAACGCAGGGCACTTAAAAATATTTTCATTTTATACGAGGGATGATCAGGAAAAAAGGTTACAAGTCGCAGCATTTGAAAACTATATATTGAGGGGAAATTTTGTTTCCCCAGAGTGGAGATAAATGGCGCAACTGGTTTGCGAGTAGGTAGGGAAAGTTCCCAGACGGTTCAGGACGATTGAAATGGCAAGATGCTTAGGAAATTGGTCTCGTTTGGAAGTGTGAGCCGTGATTCGATTTTTATGGGCAAAGAATGTGTCCGCATCTGGCATTCACAGTCAAATCGTGGAAGTTGATGGTTAAGAAGCAATGAGCAGCAACATGTAGCGAAATGGTGTCACTCTTTTCAATCAGGCAGATAGGGTGTCGAAAACTGCAACATTGCCGGCCAAAAAACACGGTACGAGTTGAAGAAATGATTCAAAATGACCAACGGGTAACCCTGTCAGATCTGGGACTGAGCCATGGTAGCGTGCAGTATATCGTTTCTGATGTGCTGTGATATTCCAAGACAATGCTGTGAAAACACGCCAAGACCTGGCTCATCGGACAGGAACCTGATTTCTACCAAGATGGGTTAAACAAGTTGGTTCTGCGTTCTGATAAATGCCTAAATAGACTTGGTGATTATGTCAAAAAGTGATAGGCATGTATGCCTCTTCATCCCCTTCTGTATCCTGTGTCTATTGTTAGTAAATATTTTTTTATTCGACTTGCAAACTTTTTTTTTATCTCACTCCTCGTAAAAACATGTATAACCTCTCAATATAAAACAACTGCAATTCATAAACTGATGCCAAAAATGCATGTAAATTTATGCTTCGAGTAGGAACTGTCACCAGTGCGAAATTAAACTAAGACCAACTCCTACATAATGCCTCGCTCCATTCATGCTTGAATCGCACGCGCCTACACCGAGCTGAAAATCTCTCCTGCTCCACGTCATCCCTGCCGATTGAAGAGGCTGAAATGATTTCACACAAAGGAATAGATATTCCTTTCCCTATTTCATTTTGCAGGAGCTTCAGTAAGTTAAAATTTATCTCACATGCATAACTTCAAATCAATATGAGCCCTACCTCCGACGATTTTAATTGATTTTTGACTAACGTCGCATTCGGAAGTCACAAGAGGACTATTGGTGATAGACTTTGCAATGAACCCGATGAAGACGTCACCCGAGTTGGGTGAATTCCACACTACGCTAACGTGAAGACTTTTAGCTAAGTGAGATTTAACGTGCATTAGTAGGTCTATACGGCAGGTCTTCAAGACTCGAACTCACAACTAGGCCATGAGTTCATGACCACAAGACTGCCGCGACCTCCACCTTCGAAGGAGTTAGGTTCAAAAATTAGAAAGCATACCGTGCTCTAGAATCCCTAGTTGTCTGAAGGTTTTCCATCAATTTTCGAATCTACACCATTAATAATTCACGAGTAAACAAATTATGTGAGGCTATCTTCTCACAAACCGCTAAACGCAAAAACGTGTAGAAGATATTAAAGATGGGAAGGGATCCACGGAATCCATTTTGAGCATTTATATTCCGAAATTGAATTTAGTTAAAAATATATTAATTAAAAACTTTAAAACGTACGATTCGTCTACCATTCTACACAGTTTACAGCGCAAAAACGACTGCGGGAAAAATTTCCAATTTTTCCATCCTCTTTAAAACTGTCATCCCATCTTTCGGATCGTAACCAGACAAAAAATAATTCCTGAATAGGAAAGATCATTTCATTTCTTGCAAAATAACGATATTTTGCATTTTTTCTAGAATGAGTCAGTTTCAACATACTTTTATGAAAAGAATTTTTCAATCGCTTGTGACGGCTCACGCGTCCTTTCTCTAACATAACCTCTGTGTTCTTTGACGGCCACGATTAATGGCAATTTAGAGAAAGTTCAGTTCAGAAAAGATAGAAGTGTAAATTGACGGCCTACCTAAGAATCACGGAAATCTCGCCATTCATTCAAGGTACATACCATTGTACGCGAGCCTAGATGAATATCTGGTGTATACCGTTGCTTAGAACTCAAGGTAGGAAGATTATATTCTGAATGCGAATATATTATTAAGATTGAGAGTAGGCGGATATAATATAATTATATAGATAAGTGATCCAATTACGCGATCTGTGTTAACTACGGCTACGTGTTTTGGTTTATTCTCACTTAATACAAGTTTGTTCGATATATAAGTAATTTAAGTTAAACTCTTAATAAAAGTCATATTAAGAATTCTAAAACGTCCCATCATTTCGAGAATCCCACACCTCTAACTTACGCTGAAACCCCACGATATGGTCGACCATATCACACGCTTACTAATTATTGTGATCAAATGAGCTTCCACACTAAAAAAAGTTCACACTTTTTCTCTTTTAGAATCAGCGATTTAAAATTCAGATTCTCAAAACTTTTTTTTTTAAAGCGATTTTTCAAAAAATACTCAAAATTCGACTTTTTTATAACAATAATTGTACAAAACTTTTGCTTAAATATTACAGATTTGAAATAAGTTTTGGATTTTTCATTTCACACTTTTTTTTGAAGATTCATTTGCGCAATTCTTTCCTCACACTTATTGTTTAAAATTTTTTTTATTGGTGTGTGAAATTCTGGAAATTTACCTTAAAAATTGAGCCTTCTAGGAAAAAAAAAAACAACTGTATGCATTCGAAAATGTTAACGCAAAGCGAATGAGAGTATATATGCGTCGAAAACCGGTTATCCAGCCAAACTGAAATTTCATGATGTAGCTGTTTCTCTGTATTCATCGACATTGATTAAAAAAAAATAATGCTTTTTTTTAAGCATGTGGTTAATTTGAAAAATATCCTTGAAATCCCAAATTTACAATGTATTGTATTTTTTACAAACTTCAATGCATTTCTTTAGTTTAAATTCCAAAACAAGATAGAACTATTTTTCAAACGGTTTGGTACATTTTCTACCTTTTCCAATGCTGCCAAATTATATAGTATAATTCTTTAAACAATAAAAAACTTTAATTTCCCTGCTTTTTTATACACAAAACTATTTTTTTATAAGTACTTTTTCATTTCGACAGTCTTTAAAAATGCAACAAAAAAAATTGCCAAATCCCAGTAATAACTAATTATGGTAAACCTACCACACAATTCATGAGTTTAAATGCTTATGGCACATGTGCAGAAAGAAAACTTCGCAGAGTGCAACCCAACTCTTTGCTTATGGATACGTTGATTTTTCTTTACAAATTTCTTCCGTTAATCAACCATTTTCTTAATTTGAGATATTGAAAGAAACCGCAGAAAGAAAAACCTTCAAAATATAAGAATAAAATGTTGAAATGTTTCTTAATTTCCTCCCCCCTCCAAATATAGTGTATGTAAATAATGAAGATTTAAAATTCACTTTATTATTATAAATTACAAGAAAGCATTTGTTGTTATATATGGATGAGCATTAAGAGGATCACAAAAACATTTTGGGGTGACCACCTTTAATAAGACACGCATACTAAAAGAAACATTTATATGGAACACTGACGCTAACTAGACTGGAGAATCGGCCTTTCACAACTGATGTGACTACTTAAGCCAGAGGTTTCTAAACTTTTTGTTTCATAGACCCTTTGCCATGCTTTTCGATTTTGGGTAGACCCCAGTTTCCCTAATATTGAGTTTTTGTAAATTTATAAACTTAAATGTCTTTTTGACAGTTGGTATGGAGCTACTTTAAAAGATTTAAATTTCTAATTGTAGGGAAGTATAGTGTTTAAAGCTTAAGAAACATAGCTAATTGAATTAAAATTTAATTAATACATAAAATAACTGATCAACAAACAAATGTTTATAATGGGAGGGATGAATCTGGTGCTCTTCAATAACAAATTTTTAATGTTTGGCATCAATCTTGTCAAGTTAAATCCTAAATCTTATTGGTTTGTAGTGTCCTTTTCTTTATTTTTAAAATTGGCAACCATGCTGAAACTCCTTCTTACAAAGAGCAATTAAAAACCTTGTCTACAATGATTCAGGATAAATAAAAGGTATATCTTTTTAAAGCCAAAATTGTTGATATCCATTTCTAAACTTTATTTTAAGATCTCTGCTAGTGCTTGTTCCTCTTGTAGTAGGACAGGATTTTTTTTCTTCTTTCCTTCCCAATGTGACCATATGAATTCATTGCCTACAGTGATAATCACCATAGTCAAAGCATTCTTGAATCTAGTTTTCAAAATCTGAATTGAGGACATATTCAACTTCACTGACATGTTCTTCTAACCATGTTTGAACACAGTGAGCCATGTGTACATGAACATTATCCAGGTTAACAGTGTGTGAAGCATACACTGGAAATAATCTGCAAGAATGTTTAACTACAATCAATCCCAGGACTATGAGTGGTTATTAGCCATGCTAGATGATAGTGTATCCCACATAATTCCAGACCCCATTCCATTCCTTGCAGTAGGAACCTGAGTTAACAAGAAAGGATTCTTCAGGTGTTAGCCAAACACATGTCCAGTTGTCACATAAGGTAAATGATCATTAGACAAATCAGATGACCTATCCTTATATGTGTCAGGTGTGGCTTAATGATTTTGGCACTACTGTTATCATTTCATAGCACCACTAACTGACCTGGAATAGCCATAAAATATAACTACCATTGAATAGTTTTGATGGATACAGGGTTTTGAATATGGGTATTATTCTCAGATTATCTGTGGCAATGTAATCTAGTATTTTCAGACAACTATCCTCTTCAGTTGCCTATCCCAAATGGTCTATTTGAACTTTTATTCATTGTTTGGTTTTTACAGAGGACACTTTTATCTGTGCTGCACATGGATGTTTATGCCTGTTAGCACAACAGACATAATGGGGTTTTGCTTGGAACACAATTTTTTCATACAGCTAGCTGTCACATTGCAAAAGGCTCAAATGATACCTACCTTTCACCACTTCCTTCGGCTAACTGATGCGGCGTACACCAGAGTTGTATTGGAGAGTCGAAATATAAATGAAATGGGTGTGGCTACTATTTTGTTTTATCCCTATATAAATATAAAATCTTTCAAAAAGGTAATTTCACAATCAAGTTAAAAACAATTCTTTGTAGAATTAGAATTTAAGATTTGACTCAAATTTTACTGGCCACATAATTCAAGATATTAATTTTCAGGTTATGGCAATAGAGAACTTAATGTTAAATTTTTTTTAACTCAAATGTTATGAAATAAAAATTTGTTCAATAGTACTCTTATATTTTACACACATTATTAGATGTTCAGAATAATCTATACATAATATTCTTAGTCTACATAAAAAATTAATTCGAAAGCTTAACATTTACTTTTGGATATATGGGCAATTTAATTATGTAGTCTTAACAAATTAAAAACATTCTTAAAAATTACTTTTTACATATCAAAATATCTTTATATAAGTATTGCTAGTCAAATGCCTTTAAACTCCACAACTTTAAATCTTAGATGAGAATGATCCATTGAATCTTCTTTTAACATTGAAATAGAAGCCAAACAGATTAAACAGAGGATAACACCTGAGCTTGCACACCATGTGAGTGTGAGGATTTTAAATCCCTTTTCACAAACAGGTACTTAAAAGTGATATTACACCTTAGTATTTGTAAAAAATACAGCTTTTCTCTTTCTAGAAACTCTGGTGAGTGCAGTTCATTTTTATTATACAAGTATTGTTAACTGCAAACTGCACTGTGCCTGAATGTAATAAATATCTATTATCAATCTCGGTACATATCTCAGGTTGTGTATAATACTGTTTTAATCAATCTGTATAAATAGTTTAAGACATTTATCTCTGGCACTTGGTGATTGTACATTTACCTCTTTAGCTGAGCAAGAAGACTTATGCTAGGATTGTTTTATATTAAAAAGTGTGACTGCTACAGTCTTAACTTGGTTTTATTATTTTGGAGAATACCACGTGAATATGTTAACCATAACAAAACAAAGACTTGATTAACCTAATAATCTTAAGACAGAAGCTAAGATTAAAAAAACTATGTTTAAAATAAAATTGAATTTTTTCATGATCTAAATTAATGAAATCAACTATTTTTATTTATAAAAAACTTTTACTTTTTAGAAAAATGAGTCAAAATATTAATATGATTAGGAATACACATATTTAATTGTTCTCTTTTACAAACATAAATTTACACAATTTTTTCCATTCCATTACATTTTTGCTAGCAATTTCTTTCTCAAAAAAAATTCCTAGCCATTGATTTTTCAAAACAAATAATACTAAACATTTTTTAGGATGTTTTTAAAAATATTGAACCAGGAAGACCGAAGCAGTAACTTCATAACTGTGCATTCATAAATATTTTCCATGAGCTAGTTAGAATTATGAATACATATTTTGCAGGAAAACAAAATCTAAACAGGCATTTTCATTGAAAAATAAATATTTTATTTACTGATTGTTTTCAATTGCAGTTATTTACAGGTTGCAATGTAAAAAAGGTAAAAAATAGGCTTCTTGCATGAAGACTGATGGCAAACTTCTAGAATTCATGCTCGTCTGATGAAAAAAGGGAAGATGGATAAGATCAAAGGTAACTAAAAATATATGAGGTCTGCTTATATGGGATAACACTCATAAGTCCCCGAAGAAACAATGGAGTTTTTTTTTTTTTAAAAAAATTTAACAGATGGATGAACCTGCAACAGGAGGAGATTAATAAACCTTTTTGAAAAAGCTAAAAATAATGCAATTTTACATTTTCAAAATAAAATTGATAACTGACTTTAAATATATGTTTAAGTACAGTAAAATTTGATTTTCAAAAGTTATCATTTTTTTGTGCTAAAAAAAATGAAGTGAATTTTATAATATACATTAATATTTTTGTAAAGAAATTTTTTAAAAATCACATAATAATGAAAAAATTAACTTACAGCACAACATTTTCCTTTATGGGACATTGTTGGAGTCCTAAGATTAGAAAATAAAAATTACATATATACAAAGAACCAAAAAATAAATGTTCACTTTTCCTATTAAAACACAAATCTAGGAAAAACAGTATTTATTTCCATAATTAAATGCTTATCTTTTCACCTCACTTAATATTACTTTATTACTACTATATTCCTGCACTGCACCTAATAATTAATACAAATTCTTAAACACAAATGGTTTAAAATTTTGACAAATTAATACCATTTGTATGTATGATAAAAATTTAGCCAAGTTTGTAATATTGTTATTTGTTCAAATTTTTAATACTGTGGTACACATATTTTACTTAATAAAAAAATTAATTTCTCAGTCAAGTATCAGAACATGGATGTAGATATCACTAATATTAAGTAAAAGAAATATTTAATTAGCAATATAAAAGTTACATAACATAAGAAGAAAGTTACATATTAAAATAGAACAGAAAAATTCAATTTCAATAAATGAGATCAACACTCTACAGTTTAAAACATTAATACAGTCGAACCTCTATATTGTGAATTTTTCTATACAGCCACCTTTTTCCTAGAACATTTCACATCACAATTTTCTTCACAAAATAACCTCTCTATAGCAAAGTGCATTTTCTATATAACAAACTTTTTCTTCTGTGATTAAATTTTTTTTCTCCCAGTTTTCAAACTATTTCAGAACATTTCAAGTTATTCTCTCTTTAAACATTTTATGGTGGTCGTAAATCTTGTGAATTAGTTTTATTAGATCCTAACTAGCTGAGAGCAAAAGAGTTCTGGACATTTCTTCCACCTTTAACCCCTACTGTCCAGTTCACTAGAAACATCTTCGATATCTCCTTTCACACTCAGTCACTCTCAGGACACTTTTCCCCCGTGTCCCACTTATAAAATAATATGTGCTAATAATTACTTGTATGCTTTAAATTGGAAAATGTCCTTAAAATTCATTAATTTTAAAATAAAACTATTTTCTTAATATTGAAAATACAGTGTATTCCTCAACATTTATTCTTGGTTTTTCTAGCAGTTTTTCTTTATGAGTAAGTATATAAAATAAACGTATATTAATTTAAAAAAAGGTGTGAATAATTATTTTGTTTAATATACAGTATTTATGAATATAAAATTTGTTTCATGTGGTTTATAAAATATATTAAAAGATGAACCTCTATATAACGAATTTTTTTTGGGGGGGATTTAGCGACTTTGTTACATAGAGGTCCGACTGTATATACAAACTATAACATATAGTGAGAAAAGGCACATATTTATTCAAATCTTATGAAAAAATAATATAAAATCTCTCTCCAATGTCTGCCATATACAGCTGGTATAAAAAGCACAGAAGCTTTTTCTTCATCTTAGTAATTTGATTCATTAAAACAATGAATATTAAGGGCAAATTTTAAAAACTGAAATTAAAAAATTTTGATACAGTCGACTCTCGATAATTCGAAGTATATGCTCAGCCCCTAGAAAAACTCTTGATATTTTGAACTAAAACCATACCTTTTGGTATTCTCAATATTTTGAAGTAAAATTTGTGGTTGGCCAGACTACAACACGTGATAATTCGAAGTTATCCTATAAAACTCTCGATAATTCAAACCTTCAATATTATGAAGTTAGATTCACTTCCTGTACCTAATTATCCCACGAGCGGCTTTTTTAATGAACTTATTTTCAGTCCAAATTGTGCATGTTGATAGAATAACTACTTTGTTTATTATATTTCCGGTATTTGCTAAGCAGAATTTTGATTTATTCCTAAGCCAAGTGTTTTTTCTTTTTCTGTTGATACCCAAGCTTTAGATGGATAAAGGAAAAGCTGCTTTCTTTTTTATTCACTGTGCAGTAATGAGTGATGCTTCCTTTTACAAATATTGCACAATAATTTTGATTTGCGTTGAGTATTTATTACTAATAATGAGTCACATTTAAACAAATGGGTTTTTTTTTTAAATAAAGCACTCAAACTACATCCAAGATAATTCAGCAGAATAGTTTTATGGCAGAGAATTGAAAGCGAGAAATAAAACCTTTACATAAAAATGTACGAGGCAAAGAAAGGAGAGACAGGGATTTAACTTTATTCTATTATTTTTTTTTAGAAAAGAGCAGTAATGTGCCACTAAGAATTGCTCCATGTGCCATAGTTGTCGACCCCTGCTATTAAGTATACCCCGTAGCTGAGTGTGAACTGTGAATACGCCTTGTGTTCATTTTAGATTCCAAATTTTAGATTAAAAATATTATTTTACTAAAGTTGTGGTGATTTACGTTTCCTACTTGTTAATTTCAACAAACCTTGGGCCACTACTTTACACCTCACCTCAGTGCCGACTTATCACGCGAAAGGAACGACATGTCTTCTTTTAAAAAGTACAAGTGCTTAACAATTTCTGAAAAGCAAAAAGTGATAGAATCAGTTGAAGAAGGTGAAAGGAAGGTTGATGTAACCAAAGCATTTGAAATTCCACTGAGCTCGCTCTCCCCTATTCTGAAGAATAAAGAGAAAAACTTAAGTGCATCTTCGAGTAGAGTGAGAAAACGCGTTAGTAAAGGTAATTTTCCATGTCTTGAACAGTGTTTAATTTCATGGATGAGACAGTGTCGAGGACAGAATATTCCGATGGGTGGCTCTTTATTGAAAGAAAAAGCTAAATCTTTCGCCAAAGAATTAGGAATCGAGTTTTCGGCTAGCGAGGGATGGCTTACAAATTTTAAGAAAAGGAATGGGATAGTTTTAAAAAAAATGTGCTGGGAAAGCTCAAGTGTCGAAAAAAAACTTCTCTTCGTGTATTTTGAGAGTTTTTTCCTACCCTCTTGATAATTCAAAGTTTTTCATTGGTCCCTCCAACTTCGAATTATTGAGAGTCGACTGTATACTATTCTTTGTAAAACTTAATTTCCTGTCCGAAGCAAAATGACCCCACCCCCTCTCAAAATGTGTATCAGATTATCATAGAATATCAGAAACATTATTTCATAATGAAATGATCTGTATTTGCTTTCAATAATAATATATGCCTCTACTTTATTCAGCCACACATCATGAAATTATAACAGTAAAATGCTTCTGGGATATGAAAGAGGAAAAAAATTAAGTGTTAAGTTAAACACATTGAAATTTCAAAAATATGAAGGTTAAATATACGAAGTTGTATTTCTTACCATCTCTGCTTTTGCATTTTGAGAAGCGAACAGTTCAAGCTTTTCTTGTAGCAATTTTATACCTATAAAAAATACATAATTAATATTACAACAAAACGAGCACAAAATTAACATCAAATATACAAGAAAAATCTACAAAATATGTAGAAAGAAAACTTTCATTAAAAACAATTCAACTCAATACAAAATTCAATGAAGGATGTATTAAAGCAAATTATTTTTACTATATAAAAGAAACATATGAATGAGCTTTTCAATGCTATGATTTTATGACAGGTAAATTTCTGAATCAGTTATTTTGAAAATAATTCAATGTAAACATGATGTTCTAAAAAGGACAGAGGAAAGCAATTACCAACAAAATAAACTTTTTTCTCAAAAAAATAAATTAAGACATTCTAGCTCAGCAATACTCATAAACTGCTGCCCGCGTGGCCTTTTTAAGTGGCCAGTCATGGCCCATTGCTCTGAAAAATTCATTTATTTATAAAAATTTCATAGGAAATTCTTTGTTAAGAAATCAAACATACCAATTTTAATTTTTGCTGTCAATGTCGTATGGGTGCGAATTGATATATTTTTTCTGATTAGTGATAATAGACAAAAGTAGAGTAGCGACCATTTTATGAGTGGAATTAATTTTTAGCTATCTTTCATATCTTGCAAGCGAAAAATAAGTTGCTTCAAGACGATTGGGAGTTGACTATTCTCCAGGGAAAAACAAGAATGAATCAGTAATTGTTTGATTTGTAACGAAAAGTGTTGTATTCAAAAAATACCAGTAAACGGGAAACGAGCATTCAATGATACTTTTCCTCAAAGATCTCATTCAAGAGGTGATAAATAGGCTTTCTTGAATAATCTTTACAACAGCAAAAAAGCGTTTTGTCAGTAGTAATGTCACAGTGGTAACAAAGGCACTCAATGAAATTTGTTAAATTATTGGTAATCATATGAAACCGTTTATTAAAGCAGAAATTGAGAAGGAGTGATTCTTAAATGCTTTCAATTTAGAAAAATCCAGTGACAAAAATAAAAAAAGCAAAATAGGAGTTTTAATATTTTGATCAATTTTTCACATTTTAAATTTTCTAGGTTATCTCAGTCTTAAAGCATTTCTCTCTGCCCCCCCCCCCCCCATTAATCCTCGTGTTGCGGCTAGCGTGAAATAGCCATCATATGTATGCAGCCCGTGTGAAAAAGCTAATGTATGTATGAGGCCCAGCAGAAAAAAAAAAGGTTGAGTACCCGTGTTCTAGTTCAAAAGAAATTTAATAGATTATGTGTAATTTCCATAAATAAAAAGCAGATTGTAAAACATTTGTAAGCAGATTAAAAAATTTTTGATTCAGTATATTTGTTTTAATTATTTCTTATTTTAGAGATTGCTTCCTAAATATTCTTTGACTAACAATATATTGATTCAAACATGTTTAAAATTACACAATATTACGAGACACTTAAGAACATGTGTACCAGGATTTTTTTCCAAACTAATGAGAATTAATACATAAACTAACAAGATATTTCCTCCTTTCCATTTATATATCTTATATAAGTCACCTTATATGTTTTACTAACCAAAAGGATGGTAGAAACCTAATACATTCAATTTTTCAAAATAAGTATTTCTTTTTAGAGCTTAATTACATTAAAATACTTAAAACTTTGAAGAATTAATGCTTTCGTTCAGGGACTCAACCTTTTTCTTTTTTTTGCTGAGCCACAGACATATGGCAACTATTTTACATGGGCTGCAACATGAGGATTAATTTGGGTTGGGGGGATGCTAAGAGGTCAAGGACATTTAAAACATAAAAAATTGATCATAATATTAAAACTCACAATTTTGAACTTTTTAGAATTATATTAAGCGATATCAAATTCAACTCACAAAAAATAGATTTTATGTATTTTTTACCCTGTTATGTGGTTTTTGATTTCCTTTCCAAGACGCTCCTAATTTTTTTTCTGTTGCAAATATATTTTTAAGAAAGTCAATTTATCTCATCTTGAACGAGATCCTGAAGAAAAAGAGCCTCTGAAAGATTGGTCCTTAGTGGTATAGTGACAAACAAAAATATTTTTTTTAAATATAACATTTTCATGAAAAATCAAACAAATAGGTGATCCATGTTTGTTTTTCCTCTATAAAATAGTCAAGATCTCTATTGTTTTAAAACAACATATTATTTAGGAATTTTTTGCTTGGTAAACATAAGGGTTAATTAAAAATTAGATTCACCCATAAAATGTTGTTTGTAATCCTTAACCGTTACAATTACGAAAAGGAATAAGTTATCTCGCAATTCCTATCAACATGATATCAAAAGTAAAATTTATATATTTGTTAATAGGATTTATAGCTAAATTTTAGAATTAGAAAAATAGAATTTATTAGTTTAACAGGCCATTCAGAAAGGTCCGGTGGGCCACAGGTTGAGTATTGCTGCTCTAGTTAGTTGAATATTAAAACAAGCAATTTAAGTTAAAGACACTATTTTGTTAACCTTCATTTCTATTTGAATGATAAGTCTTTTCCCAAGCATCCAATAATACATTGTAATAGCGGATGTGATCAAAGTACTCAAAATAATGGAAAGTATTTTCGGTGGGGAAGACGCGGGTGAAGGAACCTGATCTGTACAGTTCATCTTCGCTTTCACACAGGCACTGTACATCATCCAAGGTCAAATCGGAGAGAATATCAGACTTCTAAAGGAAAATAAAAATTCAGTTTTGTAACAGATTCAAGCAAAAGAAATATATAAACTCAAACGAACTACTGATTTTCTCCCCCTCCCAAGTGAGTGCAGTTATTACTTAAAAAATTAATTTGCTAATAATCATGTCAGCATTCTGGTTTCTTTATAAATCTAATTAAACTTAATAATTGTTGCATTCATTTTTTATTAGTTGTAACAAAACAGGATCTAACTGTGGTACTCTCTGAAATAAGCCTTTTTGGATCAAACACGAACGAATGTTGAAGTGAAAAATCCATGCAAGAGATTTACAGAATTACAACCATTTTAAAAAAGTAAAGATCTCTCTCTCCCTCATGTCATTACTAATTTTCATTATAATAACATATACTTTAATACATACTGTAATAATAAAGTTTTGAAACCAAAATTCCACAATTGTGAAACTGATTTATATGATCTCTAATTCTTATCAAAATACCTTTCTGCATGCAGCTAGCATTTTCTTTTTCTGGTACAGTTAAAAAAGATTAGATGCTTCATTAATCTTTTTTTATTTGAAATTTTTATCCAAACAGTATTCTTTCTTTTTAACAATCTTCAAAAGGGGCTAAGTCTTGAAATTGTAGAAAAATTATCAATTCAATGTGAGCCAAGAACTACCACACTGTAACAATATTAAACAGATCATGTAATACTCTAAAATAGCCATTGTTTCTCCTACCATATTTCAAAATTTGATATAAACTATGTCTAGAAAACTAATAAAAGCAATGGGAAAATGCTCACAATTATCAAAGAAAATAAAACTTATATTTATAGACATTTTACCATTATTTCAAAAGAAATTAACCAATTTCAAATTTCTCTAATGCAGGTGGGTCCATGTATGGATATAAAGTCACTAGTTATCATGAATTGTTATGCACAGTTTGATAATGATTCTTGGAAATAACCAATACTCTTTAAAGATATTTAGTTTGACATACTTTAAGGGATAATGAACAGTTCACTGGATCCTTCTAAAAAATATTATATATTCCAAATCTTTAGTTGATCCATATGTATTAGCAACAACAAACTTTAGCACAAGATATATGTAGTGCAAATCACATTTTTATTTCTCTTGCCATTGATATTTTATAATATTTAAGACAGTCCAATTTGTTACCATACATTATTAAAAAAAAGCCATAACAGCAAGATTAGATTACTGATATATAAGTACTACCTATATAAATATGAAGATAAAATAATTACACATTCAATAACAAATAAAATTTAATTTTACATACTGTCTCCACTGCATATTTATAAGAATACAATGCATGTTTTTTCTTTACTTCATCAGGCAGCCATCTATAATGAGGAAATTTGTGTCTTCTTCCAACAATTGCATTTGTACTGAAAATAATTCAATATTTATTACAAACAGAGATATAAGTATAATAATATTATTATTTGTAAAATAAAAGAATCTAAAATGTAAATGGTAATGAGAGAAACATTTTGAATTTTTTTTTAAATAATAGATTTTAACAACTACAATTATGCCACAGTAACTTAATAAATCTCAAATTCTAATATTTTTTTAAACCCTATGTTAGCTTGGAGTTTTCTTCTTAAAAATTTCTATCTAGATGAATAATTCATCACATAAGTAATTTCACTTATTTTCCTAAAAAAGTCACAAAAGTTTTAAGCAAATGTGCACTTCTTAATTTGGAAAAGGAATTCTAGTAAATTGGAACTTAATTCTAATTGTTTGTTATCTTATATACTCTACTAGCTGGTATACCCGTTCCTCGCAAGGGTGAATTTAAAAATTAAACAATGCAGACTGAAGGATAAAGAAGTTTTTAATGAGTTAATTTTACGCGAATTGTAAATTAAACAAAAAAAAGCTTTTCGCATATCTCAGCTAAACAAAAAAACCATGTTCACTATATTTTAAGCCTTTAGATATAATAGCTGAATTTTTTTATTTTTTGTAATTATTATTATTTATGACACCCCGTAACTTTCTTGTGGGTCGATTTTTTAAAACACCTACCTGCTCAGCAAAAGTAACACATTGTTATAAATTATGTGTAATAAACGCTTAAAATAGTGCAAATAATTTGTATCTGGATGAGTAACACATTAATATTACTTTCTGATGCATTTATTTTATGTTAAATAGCTGTTACCCGCAACTTTGTCCACGTGGAATTTAACAAAAAGTGTTTATTCACTTCACAGAGTTAATGAAAACTTAATAATTATGTATTCTACGTAAAGAAATACCTATGCTATAGGTATAATGTCATTCTTCTACTTTGTGAATCCATGTTTCTTTTTTTGTTTTATTTTTTTTTCCCTTCATTTTTTGTAGAGCAAGGGGTGAAAGGGATGCATGGCCTTTGACACTGTCGATGGGGTGAGGACTAAAACCATTGGGATCAAAATACGTCTAAGTAGCAGTAGGGTGAAATGCGAATACAAAGGAAGCTACAAGGAAGGGGGTGAAAGGGACGCATGACCTTTGACAATGCACTTAAGAACTGTAAAATCTTTAGGACCAAAGGAGATAAACGGGAAATGTTGTGAGTGGCAGCAACCTAATCAAACAGAAAAGTTTAATATAACTGCTAGAAATCGTTGAGACAAGGCTTGCGAAATAAAATAGTCCCTATTGAATAAAAATAATCCCTATTGAAATAAATAATCCCAATTTGCTATTGGGATATTGCTAACTATTTCATTGGTTTTAATTTTATTTTTTCCAGAACCCTAATTTTTTTTTTCTATAATAAAAGTAGCCTAAGTTATTCCTTATAACATTAGCTATCTGCCAGTGAAAGTTTTGTCAAAATTGGTCCAGCCGTTTCAGATTAGCCGCAACAAACAGACAGACAAACATTTTAAAGATTGATTTTTTCATATAAGTACCGTATATATTTTAAATGCATTTAGTAAAAAGCTGTTAATTTCAAATTACAAACAGATGCTTCATTTTTATTTATATGTTAAGATTACAGAGGCTAGCAATTCACTTATATATTTTCTCACCTCTTCAAGTATCAAATTAATCACCCATTTATTTCTTCCGAACATATGGCCTAGCCAATAAACATGTCTAATTTCAGATCGTTATATTTAATAGCCCTATATGTCAGCATTAACTTTCAAGAGCACTATGAACCCCGCGGCGATCGTGTTTTACCACTTAAGATTCGGTGGCGTGCTTTTTTCCTCTCTGCTCTTTGCATCAGATGATGTCTAACTTTGATCAAATAAAGTTTTTTTTTTAAAAACTAAGTCTGTTTCTGACTTCAAATCATGTCATATATATAGATATATATATATATAAGGCAACCTAGAAATAGTTCAAGATCAGAAATTAAGAGAAATTATGTGCAAAGGCACTGGTTATCGACTAACTATTCCAAATAGCAATTTAAATGTGAGAAAACAGCTATCAAAAGATATTAATAAATTTATTCTAAATGTTGCAATTAAATATAATTTACCTACTCAGGCCTTTAAGGAATATGGTTTTCATGTCCTCAGGGACTTAATGAATTTGAATTTTAGAACAAAAAATAATGTTTCTTATAGAGAAATTAAAAGACCAATAGAAAATTTACAAAAACACTTTGTGATAGTCTATGTTGATAAAGTCCCAGGAAATTATGCAATAATGTGTAAATATTACTATAGAAAATTAATAAATGATCATATAAAAAAAATAACAATGCATATGAAGTAAGTAAATTTAGTATGAAAGAAATTAACAATAGATTATTGGCATTTTGTAAACAATTAAATATTTCTAGCAATAAAATTAAATATCCCCATATATTTTTGACTCCTAAATTACATAAAAATCCAGTCAAATTATGCAGTGTAACAAATGGGTTCAATACTTATATATCCAAATCGGGAAGAATTTTACAGACCATATTACAAGATACAATAGACAAATTTAAAGATACTTGTATTATAAAAAACAGCCATGATGTAATAAAGCAGGTTGAGCAACAAGAGGTATTTTCAGTGCATGGATTTGATTTCAAAGATTTATTTAGCTCCATCAAAATAGAAGATATAATTCAGGTACTTTCAGATGCATATGAGAAATATGGTTTGAATGATTACATTAGTTTTGAAAAGTTCAATACACTAATTCGCTTTGTATAATACAGGAGAACTTTATTATTTTTGATAACAAACTCTACAAACAAATCAATAGTCTCGCTAACCTGTATTTACACCACTATGAATCAAATCGAAGAAATGAACCATCTTGCCTCTTATTGAGATACATAGATGATTTAATTGTTATAGGTCGCAACATTGAATTTAAACCTAGCATTAATTTTTATTCGGAATACCTAAAATTAATACAGACAAATTTTAACTCCAGTAAAGTTGAATTTTTAGATTTAGATTTAAATATTATTGACAACAAATTATACAGCAATATCTATGATAAAAGGGAAGCATTTAACTTCAATGTCATAAAGATACCGAACTTCAATAGCTGTTTACATATATCAATATTTAGAAATATAATTTTAAATTTTTTCATGAGAAATAATAATTTAACTACACACAATATTGATAAATTCAAGAACATCCAGAAATTTATATTTTGTTGCATACAGAATGATTATCCCATCAACTTCTTGAGAAAATACACAGATCAAAAATATTTTTAAACTCATAAATGCACAAATCCACCACACAACATTAGGTCCACAAAGTCAGCTTGTTAGTGGTCCAGCTGTGAAGAATGTGTGCATTCCACACACAGAATACATTTTAATACACACATAGACCAATATTTACACAACTACACTTTAAAATTATTTATGACCAATCAAGCAACTTTTTTGCATTCAATCTGATTTGCATCTAATACCAAATAGTTAAACTCTAGTGTGAGAATTATTTATGACCAATCAAACAACTTTTTTTGCATGCAATCTGATTTGCATCTAATACTAAATAGTTAAACTCTAGTGTGAGATTATGAATCATTTGGATTGACATGGCATTAGTGGGTGCTATGAGCAAAATATAGGAATGGTAATTGTTGTATTAAATATGAGAGAAAATTCGTTCAAAAATTGTGAATTGAATTATTAATAGGATGCTCTTTGGTGAGTTTTTAATGATTTTCGCTATTCATTTGTGAAAATATTTGGTTTTTAATTTGAACTTTCGGATTTTAGACATTTTTTCTACCTATACAACTATTTGAAAGATGAGTGCATCATCTTTGGTGTTCGAGGGTTCACTTATATTATGCAATTAATTGTTTTAGAATTTTAATATAACATCTTTCAGAATGCGATGGCGAATAGTTTAATTTTTCAAGTTTAATGGTTTAATTTTAACTTTTAAATTTTTGAGAATTGGATATTTTCCGATTAACTTACCAAGTTGCAATAGGGGGAAGGTTGGCGCCATCAAACTAGTTTAACCCCACTTATCGGTCCTAAGTCCGAGGTTGCACTTGGATATTTTATAAATTTTTATTTTATAATTTTTTAATTTTGTTTGAAAACGTGTTGGAATTTTATCTTCTATATTCGCCATTGATATTTTGAAATGGGATTTAATGTTATAAGATTCATATGATTTCGGTTTTTTAATTGATTATTGAGTTGTGATTGAATTATATATATTTAAATATATATATAAAGAGAGAGAGAGAAATAGAAATGAAAAAGGAAGAAAAGGAGCATACATGACTTAAAATTTCAGAAAACTTTTATTATTTCCAAGAATACACAAAGAAGGAATGATACTACAAAAAAATCAGATCCCACACATTTTTTTATTTTCAAAATAAAACTTTAATAAAGGGATGAAGTTGAATTAAGAAGTAAAATATGCAATCTAAAAGTACTCAACGGTACTAATAATTCAAACTGAAAGTATAGAAAAGAGAGCAAGCTGAAAAGCAGATAAGATAACAAAATGCTTGAACTTTCAAAATACTAGTGCATTACTGGCTGTTTCTGAAACTTATTAAATCATAGAAATTTTGCTCACCTATCATTTGAAGACACTAGCTGGAGAGGAATTTCAAATCCTGCAATGTTGAGCATATCTCTTACTAATGGGCCCTAAAATATAAAAGTTGCAATATGTTATCAAAAATATATTTACAATGTATCATTTAATTATCTGCAATTAAAATAAATAGGATACAAAGAAAGTGATTTTATTTTCAACACATTCCTCCAATGGATAAAGTATTTTTCACATTCCATAAACCTTTTCATAAGGAAATAAAATACTTTTTCTAATACAATAGAAATTCTCTAAAACAGAATTCTATATAAGAATAAGCAATAATAAAAAAAATAATTTTCACTCTAAATGAAAGAATTTGAAATACCAAAACATACAGTGTAACAAAATTTGAGCAATATAATTGTACCCAAGGAAGACACATGTAATGATTTTTTTTAAAAAATCTGAAAATCTTTGTTTCCAAACTACAAAATGAAAAGTTGAGTAATAAGATCAGTATTAATTTAATTGATGAAATTGTTTAAATATATTGTTATCATATTCACATATTTAAAGCTAACATTTTTTTTTAATTACAAAAACTATTTTTCAATAAATTCTATTATTAACGCAGAATACTGAATTATAATAAACTTACTTTTATATTAGTATCCAACTTAGATTTAGTATGCAAGCTGCAACATAGAAGAAGATTTTTTTAACTAAGAAAAAACCCATAGTCAATATAGATAAAAGCAAGTAACTAACAATTATGTTAATGAACAGACCTTGGAGAAATATTGACCTCTAAAAGCCATGGGTGAAGATTTTTATCTAGCATTATGTCAAATCCAAAGAGTTCAAAACAGTTATAGGGACTTTTGGCACTAGTCTTTAAAATTCTGCAGATGGGACCTTCAGCACTAAAAGAGAATAATCTTTCATTAGTAAATGGAAAATTAACAAGCATATACAGATAAAATTAGTTCAATTTTTTTTCAATACCTTATGATTGTTTTGATAATCATGTCTGTGATTGTTGTTTGAATTTTTTTCACATCAATACCACTGTTAGACATATAATCCCAAAATGATTTCAAGGACCTAAAAATAAATTAAAAAATTTCCTGTCATGCCATAAAAAAATATCACTATACCATTTCAAAACAATTTTATTAGTTTAATTTGATAAGAACTAAAAAAAAAAAAAACTTTATTACAAAAAAAAAGTCTTCATAATTACATAGATACTTTACATTTCCATGCATAAGAATTCTCAGGGCTTTTTTCACAAGCTTGCTTGGAATATAATTTCAATTCAAAAAGGAAAAAGTCAAATCTTTCGATATTGGTGCCAGAATCAGAGTTTCTGAATACTTCATAGCTAAATGCATTTGTTCAACAAGCAGTAAATTTTCTTCCAGATCATAAAACACGATTATGTGTCCAGCTTTTCTTTAATTTGTATATCTTCTCTAATTCTGGGTTTTTTTTTATTTACTTCCTTATTCTTGAAGTTTCTCATTAAAACAGGAATGACGAACAACTATACTTGTTAATAGAATTTTCAGAAAGTACATTCACTTGTATTTTGAAATTTGTTACTTATGAATCTCTTCCTGCACATTTTCAAAAACAAAAAATCAAATTAAAATATTAAAAAATAATAATTGGTACAGAAAATAAGACAAATATAAATTGTGTGCATGATAAATGAATAGTAAAAATGATATAGCTTCAGATAAAGTAACTAAAAATAAATCAACATTGGTGTCCAGCAATTTAATATATGGCAAATTGATTGAAAAATATTTCACCCATTTTACCACTTGACAACAAATCTGAAAGATGCAGGATTATTACAAAATTATTCTAGTAGAATATTTTAAGAAATCACAATAATTTATTAAAATCGAGGGACCTCAATTTAAAAAAAAAAAGAAAAAGGGAGGGCAGCTTTTGACAAATTTGATCTTTGGTATTAATTCAAATTACACAATGAGTACTACTTTTTTAGGTATTTAAGAAAAACTAAATCGAATGAACTGAATCAATGAAATGTCTTTGAATTTAGAAAATATGTAGAAATAAGCTAAATTAAATTTTTGTAGAATGTTTACAACTTATCTAATGAATTTAACATTCATGTTACACACAATATAATTTAAGTAAATGCAATTTGAAAATGTCTTTATTTCTGGGGGGG
>BMAV01024545.1:244847-273174 GCA_019973955.1 Trichonephila inaurata madagascariensis
CCCCCCCCCCCCCCCCCCCCCCCCCCCCCCCCCCCCCCCCCAAATGCATGGAAATATTTTAGATAAAACTCCATTTGTCCAAATGTTCCAAAGAAATTCAACTTTAAGTGTACAAAAAAACTATATTTGCAATCATAGCCATTTGAGTCAATATATATATATTCAAATTCATAAATTTTTAAAAATTTTAATAAGATTTTACACAATACGTAAAAATATGAAATATGTATTACTTATGATTACACACACGACCTCATAAAAAATAAATATACTACACAACTATTCTTAATGAACAGCATATTACTTTGCAATGTAATCAAACAAACAATGAATCCATATAATTTATCCATATCATAAACGCACATCTGTAATTATTTTTATTTCATATTTTGATTACAATTTCCTTTTCAACAGGAATAAGGATTGATGTAATTAATGCATGTAATAAAATATTTAGATAATAAACATTTACTTTTTAGACCAGTAAACAAAACTTCAATGAAAATACACTTGGTTTTGAAATAGGTACTTGTATATTATTCTGTTGACCAAATTCTTCAAATCAAAAGACTTTCCTTAATGCTGCACTATGTAGCCAAAGGTATATATATAGAGAGAGAGAAAAAACCATTCCTACACATGTTCTAAAACAATAACAATGCTGACAGCATTTGATTTTTTTTTAAATTGTTGACTTCTACTTATTTAGCAAAATTGATCAAAGATATAATACACAAGCACTGAGATACATGACCTACGATTAATAATTTAATATTAATATTCTTTGAGCATTTTTGTAATTGTTTAATTATATAAGATTAAAAAACTAGATAATTTCTGAAATCTGATATTATATTTTGGCAAGATATATAATTTTACTATATCAATTTATACTATTAGATTCATATAAATAAATTTCATACCATTTATGACCTTGGCACATTGTTTCATCATCATTTGAGGTGTAGGATGAGCTTTTTTTATTGATGCTGTAATTTGTTAAGTGAATGTATCGATTTGCAAATGATTTATTAGCCAGTGAGTACCTACAAAAACAGACATTGATAATAAACATTTTTTCCCCCTAAATGTTTCAAAATAAAAAAACATTTAAATCACTTTATTTTTAGTCATAGAACTTTGGGATGCAATCCCTGAAGTAAGAAATTAAAAAGAATACACTGAAACAAAATTTTTTAATCTGCTTTTTATTTGTGGAAACTTAATCATTAACAGGAAAATCCTTTCACGATCAATGTTAATGGGTCAAAGGGCAAATTGTAATGTTAATTAGTAACATAAATAATTTCTAAATGTTCATTATAAATTCTATGTTTCAAATGTGTGCGTGTTTAAATCCACTAATTTAGAAACTTCCTGTATAGATTATTGGGAAAAACTATTTTGAGGCCAATACTAGATTATATTAGTACAGAAGATTCAATGATTTTCTGTTTCTTGATATCACTTGATGAATGGATTTAAAAGATTTATAAATCAGTACAAAATTCCTTAAAAGTCTGTGATATCTCATAGTACTTTCTAATTTGAGTATTTTTTGAACTATTGGAAGGGGAATTTCATGAAATATTGGATTCAAGGGTTTCATCATAAAATGAAAGATCGTACTACGCACAGAATTTGGAATATTCATATTTTTTTTTTGTAACTACCGTAAAATCCGGCGTATAATGTGCACCATTGTATAATGCGCACCTATACTTTCAAGCAGCATTATTAAATTTTTAGGTATATCCGCCGTATAACGCGCATCTTCTTTTTTACAAAAATCCTGAAACACACATATGTAACACTTATGTTTTGAAGACATTTATTCGTGGTATTGCTGGCTTTTGAAAAAAATTGTATCCTTCTAGCCCTACAACATTTTAAGTTCACAGGGTATGTCATTTCTTTTAAATGAAGAGTATGTCATTCTGAGTGGAGGTGTAATTATTCTTGTTTCTTTCTTTTTTTATTTTTAAAGCTATTAGTTTTATACCCGACATATAATGCACACCAGTAAATTTTGATCTTTTTTGTGTTAAAAGTGTGCATTATACGCCGGATTTTACGGAATATTTATACCGAATAGCAAAGGAAATAGAAATGTCTATTTTGCATCATGTAACAACATTACTGACCCTGATGATTCATCATGACATGGACTCAATAAGACACCAGAAAAGTTGGGAAGATACCGGGATGCATGCAAAACAGGTGAAAAAAACCATCTATTATTTGGATCAAAAAGCTTCAAAATATGTTGTTTATTATTGTACAAAGACAGTCATTCATTAAGAGAACTCATTTTTCTCAGAAACATAAGCAGAATTTTAAGAAAATTTAAGCTAATTTCTCAGATTAAAAAAATCAGACACATAAAAGAATTAGAATTTTTCTCCTGTTTATTAATTAAGTTAACCAATTCTTACATTAAACATCATAATTATGTTCCCTTTTAGCTATTAACATTGAAACTAACTTAGTGTATCTATCATAAATATAAATGTAGACATCCTGCCCCTCTCCTTTGGACAAGTATATAGTTTTTAGCAAAAATTATATCGAAAATTAGATTCTAAAAGGTTGCAATCATGCAAGAAGAAATTCTTACTTTTCAGATGCAAAGCGAACAAGTCCATCATTAAATACATAAATTCTCAAAGGTTCAATACTCGGAACCATAACATAAAAACGTAAATCAAATTTGCTTCCATTTATGAGGTATGGGTCACTGATATACCTAAAATGAAAAGTTTTGAAAAATGCTGATGAGAATTAAACAATAATGAACCAAGAAAAATAATTTAAAGATTTGTGTATTTACTTTTCAAAAGATTCATATCATACCTTTGAACAACAAATGGCTTTTTTTTAGGCACTTGAGACCATTTATAAATGACTTTAACACCAGTTCCCCGTGCAGAAGCACACTGTAATATAAATTAAGTTTTAAATATATATTTTTTAAACAGATGGAGTAGTTTAGCAATTTTTTATAAATATTACTGCTTCAAACAAAAAAACATATGAGAAATTTGAAAATATACCCAATGATCTTTTTTTAAATTTTAAACACTTTGATAGGATCCAATTTAATTGGCATAAGTTCAAATGTATAATAAATTTTAATCAGTTTGATAGGATAAAATTTAATTGGCACAAGTTCAAATACATAACAACCAGGGTTCACTCCAAATTTCCTTGGATGAACTTCAGATCTAAAGTGCACCCTCTTATGTTCTTCTGATCTATGAGTTGATGTTTCAAAGAGAGATCACTATATTTCTGTAATATAGAAGGAAAAAGGAGAAATATAATAGAATCTATGTAAAAGTTGACCACTGCAGGTACAAGAATTATAATTGGTCAATATAGCGAAGAAGGCTTGCAATTTGCATCCTTTTAAAATTTAAAACTCTCAAAATCACTTGCAATTACAAAAAAACATTTTATTAATTCATTTGGGAAAAAAGAAAAGTTTTTGTAAGTTGTGCAACTAACCACTGGGATTCCCTAAAATCATTGTTTGATATGAGAACCTCCTCTTGTGATGCAGTCATGATATATAAGTTGATGGATTATTGGAGAACCTGCTTCCTGCAGGGAAGCTCAACCTCCATTCTTGAAATAACTGGGTGAATACATGGGTTCAGCTTTTCTCTTAGCCCTTTGCTGCATTAATTATAATAATGAAAATTTAAATAAAAAGTCTATAATTAAGTAATTAAAATCATTAAGAAATTAAAAATTACATTAGACAGTCAGTCATGATATATTTAAACATATCTGAAGGCAGCATTATCACAGAATAAAACAAAGTGTCTGTGGCAGTTAACAAACAATTAGTAAATCTTCTGAAGCTTATTACTAGTCTCACAGCAAAATTGACTTAAAGAAGGTTCTGAGATTTACTTCAACATACATGCACATCTTTCAAACTTAGCTGCATAGACTTTATTTAAAAATAAACACATTTCATCAAGGTTAGGTCAGGTAAACCTCTCCACCTATTTTTAATATTTGAAGTTTTTTGATTAAAAGAAATAAACATACATCAGAATTTCTATCATGTCTTATTATTCATGATCTAACTGCATTTGTCAATTTTAATCAAGCCTTACTGTAGAATGTGCTAACAAAAAATAATTCAAACCTATCCTTAAATATAAACAATGCCATCATTTCATGATAAGCATTAGAAATGTTGAAGATAATCTAACATGACATTAACAAACATTTGTTGAATAATGTGGTTTTCGCTTCTTAATCCTGTTGTTTCAAACAGAATATTTGCGTATAGATAGAGTAAACTCAATGCTCAATTTATAGAAATTAAACTACTTCAATTTGAGAATCTGCCTATTGATGTAAAGTAGACTTATTTGAGAGAAACCACCAAAATTAATGTTGTGTATCTCAGTTTCAGTAATCAAAAAACATGGTCAACTAACAGGTATTCTTCCACTGAATGCAAGATTAACTATGATCTATTTTTAACGAAGGAAACTAAGCTAACAAGGTTTTTTTTCTTCTCCCCTCACCAAAAATAAAATGACACACAGGATACAGAAATTAAAAAGATAAAAATACATTTATTGCTATTCAAATTGTTCTTAAAAACAGCTATAAACTCAGAGAAAACCCGAAGACGTGAACAATATTAATAGATTGAAGCTATGTCTCTGATTTTTTTAAATAGGTAAAAGGTAAATTTAAGATTTCTGAAGGTAAAATAAAATTAAGACATTCAATAATACAGTCAAGTATACAAATAAACCACTTTATACTAATAATCTTAGCTACAGAAGGATAATACATGGGAAAACTAAACAAATTAGTCAAAAAGTAGAATAAGCTAACATATCTTATTATTCAGACATATAGACGAATGAGAATTGCTAAATCCTTCAAGTAAATTTCTTAATGTCACACAACAAAACATGAAGGCTTATTGGAGGAAAACCTTATAATTTTAAACCATGGCCAAGTGATAAGCATCTAAGCCATCATTCTACTCATACTTTTATGTCAGGCTAACATGAGAACTTAAGAACTTTGACAAATTTATTGTGTCAGCTTGTTTTACATGGCGAGTCTATAGAGGTATAAGGTCTACACCTACTATTTGACAGAAACAATGCTAAGTTCATGACCCCATAAGAAAATTAATGACAATGCCATAGGGAAATAAAAAATTTTTTTAAAAAAAGGTCACTTTTATGATTTGAAATTGCTAAAACCAATAAATGGGAAAATTAATCGTAGTGTGGGGAGAGGGTAGGAAATGCATATGTTCCAGAGATAACTTTGTTAGTTCAAACAATAATATGTATCTGAAAAATTACTGTGTAACTTAAATAACAAAATATATATAACGGAGAATTAATAATAACTAAATCTTTTAAAAAGGCGAAGAGTTTTATCAGAACATAACTGCTTCAATTAACAAAAAAATATTTTTACAGGAATTTTATATTAATTCCAATACATTGCCAAACATTTGAACAAAACAATGTACTTTAAAATCAAACTTGTCATTATTGATACATTATTAATTTTAGAAAAATATCCCCTTAACAAAAAAATATTAGCACATAAAAAAAATTGTAAAGAAAGCATATTTACAGGTTTGACAATCCAGCATTTATCAGCATCCTTGTCCCAAGTTTCTTTTAAGAGTTTAAGGTCTGCTGGCAGGATGTATGTCTCAGGAAAGAAATTAAAGGCCTCTGGCCCATGCCGAACCAACATCCTGCTGTAGTTTTCCCATAGACGATCTTTACGACCAAGGTGAAAACTTCCTGGATAATGATTTACCTAGTAAATATAAAGTGTTCACAATCAGTTACAAAGCAATACTTACACATTACAAAAGCGATAAGCCTGTCTGGTTTTAATAATAAAACCTATTAGACGAGTATATTCAAAACATTCTGAACTATTGATTAATGTTTTTTTAATGTAAGAGACAGAATTTGATATTTAATAGTGTATTAAAATTATTACAAGGGACTGTCAATAAAAACTTAAAAATTGTTTTTTAACTTACAACAGTCAAATAGTGTTAACTGTGTAAATTTAATTTTTAAAAATAAAATTTCAACTGAAATCTCAAAAAAGCATACACATTTAAAATTTTTTTATAAAATACATACCAATTAATATTTTTGAAGGCTTGAATATACCAAATATTTTTAAATTAGCTTTTCAAATCTATGGAATATTTAAATTTGATGTAAAATTGTCAGTCTTTTTGAATTCAGTAACATTTAACAGCAAAATTAGAAACCTAAACACAAAAAATCAAGCAGGTTAAAATGCATTTCCTATTACTGCTATATTGTAGAGCAAAATGTAGCAAACTTTTTACTAAGAATTGTTAAAAGTTTTTATCAATTAAAAATAATAAAAGAATTTCGGATATTCAGAATTAAATATCAGAAAAATTGATACAAAAGATGCACATTAAAATGGTACAAAATAATTTTCTCAATAATGAAAAACATATGAAAACTAATGAACTGCATAGAATATATATACAGCTGAAATCTATATTGCGAATTTTTCTATATAGCGAACTTTTTCCTGGAACCTTGAACATTTCACGATTTTCTTTGTAAAATAACCTCTCTATAGCGAAGTGCATTTTCTATATAACAAACTTTTTCTCCCTATTTTTAAAGCATTTCTCTGAACATTTCAAGTTATTCTCTCTTTAACACATATTATGGTGCTCATAAATCTTGAACTGGTTTTATTATATCCTAACTCACCGAGAGCAATAGAGTTCTGGACGTATCATCCAAGAAGTGCAATCTTTAACCCCATTGACCAGTTCACTAGAAACATCTTCGATATCCTCTTTTACCCTCAGTGGAGTTGTCCCATGTTATAATTATAAAAAATGTCCTTTAAATTCATTAATTTTAGTATAAAATTTTTTTCTTAATATTGAAAATACAGTGAATTCTTTGAAATTCTTTTTTGATGGGTAGGATACATAAAACAAACATTAATTTTAAAAAAGATGTGAATAATTACTTTTTTTAATATATAGTGTTTATGAATTTAAAATTGGTTTTACGTGATTTATAAAGTATATTGAAAGATGAGAGAACCTCTATTTAACGAATTTTCCATACAACAAACTTTTTTGCAGGATTTAGCGACTTCGTTATATAGAGGTCTGACTGTATATATTAAATTATGTGCCACAGATTTACACAATCTATTATTAGTAAAATTTTTGCCCCATGGCCTTTTTTTATCATGGCATAGCTTTCCATGAATCCTGAATACATCCATTAATTATTACTAAATGTTTCATGCTCTTTTCCAGAAAAACAGATATTATAATTAAAGAAAATATTCATAAAACCATTATATTTCCTTGAGCTTTTTTTAAAAATTAGTGTTTTAATAATAAAATGAATAAAAAAAAATTCAAAAAGCATTTAATTTAATTAAAAGTACTTCTACTTTAAAAATTAACTTTTCTCTCACTTTTATGAAAAATGCAATCAAATGCAAAATAAATTAAAAGCATTCTAGCTTTTTACTGGGAGGAAAAAAGTGTAATATTTCAGTTAAAATTTTAAGATTATGAATCATACTGCTGACCTACCCCCCCCCTTAATAATAAAGATGCACTATTCAACAATAATATTCAATAGTTATTAATTGTAGTATGAATGTTTAAAAAGGGTTTCAAGTTTTATAATGTGTTTAACTAGTATATTTTAAGAACATACCTGTTGTTAAAAGTTGGAAAGAAGGAAATTTTAGCACCTCAATTTAATTTTTCCAAAAGATTACTTTTTCTTTTCAAATTTTGAGAAAAGCATGGAGCAAATGAATATCATTATTTTTGATAAACATGGAGAAGTTAAAACACAGCCCAGAAAGTGGAGGAAATAAATTGATTTCTTGTCCTTCAATTAAGGATGAAAGAGTTTTACAAAATATTAGCACAATTTATGAGTAACATTCTTAGTGAAATGAAAAAAGGTCCTTAAAACATATTCCATTTGCAGATTGAAACTATGAAAAGTACAATTCAGAATTTGGGGAAACAAAGGAAAAACTGCTAGTCACAATTCAACCCTTTTAAAGTGATACCTCATTCTCCTATTTTCTAATCCATATCATATATTAGTGTTCAAAATAATATTAAACTTTAAATCAGTAAACAATTTTAAGATTAAGTAAGGTTAGAGATACAAAAACATCAAAATTCCCCATAATGATGAAAAGGAATCTCAAATTCTCTAATGTTTAATCTACACTATTAAAATTTGTACGTAAACAAATGTATGTATCTTTGTTTGTATGTACGTCTATTTTCTCATGAACCCCACGATGCAAAAACTCACCAAATTGCCAAAAGATCGGGGATTATAGGAGGAATCTGTTTTTACCATTTATATTCCAATATTGCAATTAGTTAAAAAGATATTAGTTGAGATTTCTTTAAATGTTTTTAAAAAAGCATCCAATTCTTTCTATCAAACCCAGACAAAAAATAATTACAGAATCAGAAAGATAATTTATTTCGCCACATTATGGTTTAATTTTTTTTCTATAAAATGATGATTTTTTCTATTTTATACGATTTTTTCTAAAATGAGTCAAAATTTATATGGTTTTATGAAATTTATTTCGAAATCGTTCCTTTCAATTTCCTTTTGCATTAATGAATTGATATTCTACACTAAAAAAAATTTTGCTTTTTTCTTTTAGAATCAGTCATTTAAAAAATAAAATGTCAAAAACTGTTTTTACAATTTTTCAAAAAATACTCAAAACTAATTAAATATTTAATAACTTCGTTATTTATGAGGATAATATCATGAAACTTTTTTCCTTGTGAAGAACAACATTATCTGTAATCTGTACGAAGACTGAAAACATTGCTTAAAAATTATGGATTAAAAAAAAATTTGTGCATTTTTCTTTTTTTCCCCTTTTTTGCGAGAAATAATTTAAGCATTATTTTTGTTTAAAAATTACTGTACTTTGCAATCGATATGTAAAGTCTGAAGGCATTAACTTAAAAATGAAGCACTCAAAAAAAATTAAAACTTTAACCCTTTCGCTACCATTGGGACATATATGTCCCGCAGGCAGTTTCAAATGAACCTATGGGCTAAATATGCTTTGTATTATTGTGAATGCATGTTTCACTCGTATTCCTTGATATTACTGACAATTCAGTGTAATTTTCTCGCAATAGATGTCAATTGCTGTTGGGCAAAATGTATTTCAACAACCCTAAAAAATCTGAAAATGCTCCTACGACATATTACATGGATGAGGTAATGAAATGCTTCAAAAAAAAAAAAAAAAATTTTTTTAAAAAAAGCGTCAGAGGATCCCCCCCTTCAAAGCATAGATGAATCAATGGTCAAATTCAAAGGCCGTTCCAGCCTAAAACAATATTTGCCTCTAAAACCAATCAAAAGAGGAATAAATTTATGGGAAAGTTGCGATTCTGTGACTGGGTACACATACGATATGAACATTTATGCCGGGAAAGATTTGAATACTGACGGCAAAACTCTAGGCGAGAGAGTAGTTTTACAACTTTTCACAACAATTCGAAATCCAGATGTCATGCTAGCCTTTGACAGATTTTTCACCAGTGTGAATCTAATAAATAACATTGATTTTCCTTCTGTTGGCACTTGTATATCTACAAGAAGAAACATGCCAAAATTTGGAAGCGGAGCGAAACTGGCTAAAGGAGAGTCTGAATTTCTCCAAAATCGCAATGGAACACTTGCAACAAGATGGCAAGATTCAAAGGAAGTTATCGTACTCAGCAATTGCAATCTGCCTGATATCACAACAGTAGAACAAACAGGAGTTGAATTGTCTGATCAGAAAGTCAGCCTGTATGACTTTGACAGAAAATCTACTAAATGGTGGAAAAAAGTGTTTTATAAACTTTTTATGATGGTGGTTGTAAATGCAGACATACTGTTTTAAGAATCTAAGCAGAGAAAAATACCTGTTACAATTTATTGTCCCGTTGGCCGAAGCAACGATGATGAAAGGAAAATGCAACTGTAAAGAGGAAAAGAACTGGTAGACCTTCAAATGCATCAAAGCTTATGCTGAAAGTAGGCGATCACTTGCCAGTAGAAGGTCCAATTCACAGAAGATGTGTATGCTGTGCCAAAGTGAAAAAGGAAAAAAAGAACAAAAACTGTATGTACAATGTGCAAAATTGCACTTTGCAAAGACTGTTTTGCAGTATACCATACGTAAGTGTTTATTATATCCTTATTATAGTTTCATTATATCTGTATTGTATCCTAATTATATACATATAATTATATCTTTAATATAGCAAAATATGTGCAAATGAGTAAAAGTAACTTAGCTTTTCACTGTATTCTCAATCATTATTTCAGTACCACTGGGACACATGTGTCCCACGAAAAAATACCAATGGGACATATATGTCCCACTCATCCCTCTCCTTTTGGTAAGTAATTTTCTCCCTTTTTCAGAATTTTATTGATATTTGCATTGTAACTGATGTATTTAAGTATTTATTTCATTTTTTTCTCAGAAAAAAAAATTGGTAGTGAAAGGGTTAACAAAGAATGCAATTTTACAATAGCCAAGGGTTTCGCGACGAAAACCTATTTGACACCAAATGACTATATCTTCCCTTGTGCACTTCATGTTTGCTGAAAGAGGTTACACTAGGAAAGAAGATGCCTATAAATAATGAAAATCACCAGATTTGGTGAGTAAAAAATAAATTTTTGTTTCACATACATTTTCTGTACTTGTCTTAATTTAAAAAATTCATTTTAAACATCCGTTTATAAAACAAAAAATTCTCTTAAGATTTGTGAAAATCTTAATTGCTTTTACTCTGTTATCATTATTTTAAACAAGTTTATTTGCAATACATTTAAATGTATTGCTTTAAATCAATGTTTTTTAAAATAAAGCAGTATTGATTTTTATGATTATGGTAAATAAACCGTCTGCACTAAAAAAGTTCATACTTTTATTTTTTTAATATCAATGATTTAAAAAACTATATACCAAAAACATTTTTTTTTTTTACTCTCTTTCAGAAAAATGCTCAAAATTTTAAAAATTTCTACTTGAAATTATAGATTTCATTTGTTTTGTATTCTTTTCTTTTTACATTTCAGTTAAATAAGCATAACTCCCATAGGAAAAAAATAAAGGCAATGTTCATATATTTCCTTTTATTTAAAAGGACTTTTCACTCTACATGATGTAATGTTCATGGCTTGATTGTCAGAGCATCTGCCTACTATGCCTTCGGCCTGGGTTCGATTTGCATTATTGGTTATTATTTTATTCTTTCAATTCATTTAATTATTTTTATAAATAAATTTATTTAAAAAAGGTTTATTGGATGTTAAATCATGTTTTAGAAAATTATTTTGCATTTTAAAAAATAAAATTACTGTAATTATATAAATATTTATTACACTTTATAAATATAATTATTCAGAAATAATACTTTTTGCAAAAATATGTCATAATAAATATTAAATGATATTTTATATAAAAATTAGTTACAAAAAGTTTTATAACATAATATACAATATATTATAAATAAAATATTATACATATTATATTATATACTAACTTAATTATTTTATAATTTTTTAAATATTTCATAAGTTCTTATCAATAAATTTCTCTTTTACTGCTACTTCTTAAGCAAACGGTAAGTCACAATTAATTGCAAAACAAACATTTTTAATCAATTTTATTATTTCAAAACCTAAGAAAGAAATTATTGTTAAAATAATGAACATGTTAGTTGTATATTATATACCTTTTTCCCCATCAATTATGTGTTTAAGTAATTGACTAAACACAATGGAATGAAAAGCTATAAAATTAAAATAAAATATCGAAGTAAAAAGACTTCTTTACAAACAAGCTTTTATTTAAATGCGTTAAAAACAATAAAATAAACTTTTCTTTAAAAACTTTTTTTTACTTTCAACTTATTGTTGTAACTCTAGTTCAGCGGCGCTGCAGTCACTTGTTTTCAAGTGTATATAGTATTCCTGTCTGTCTTGCTTGTGTTCTAAATAAACTTTTGTCCCTCCATCCGACTGGTCGTATCATTGTAGTCACCTCAATTTCTGACAGAAAAGACCTTATTTATTCCATTTTTTATGTATGAAATCAAAATGAATTTTTGAAATATGATAATGAATGAATTACGAATTTGAACACTTATAACATCATTATACAAATTTATGATATAAAAGCTTTTGGCGAGAATAAGTACTCATATTTACTTAGTTTGAAAATTTTAAAAATTAAAATCAATCAGATCCAGTTATTTAATTTACTTGTTTATCTACACAGGTAAATCTCGCAACAAGCTTTTGTATCCTAAATTGTGTAATGATGTTATAAGTTGATAAGTAAAAAAAGTTTTAAACGAAAAGTTTATTTTTTTTGTTTTCAGCCCATTTATATAAAAGTTTTTTTTTACTTTTAATTTATTTTTAACTTTTTAGTTATAGCTGGATAGATTTTTCAGTCTATTCATCTCATTCAACGCATCGTTTCAAGGTCGTTTGCCGGTTAATTTTGAATAGGCTAGCTCAGGGGTATTCAATCTTTTTTCCCACCAGGCCACGTACATATGATAAATATTTCACTCGAGCTGTAACAAGAGGATAATGGGGGGGGGGGGGGAAACAATTTAATATTAAAAAATTGGACAAAGCAAAAATAAAAAAAAAATTAAAACTTTTTTTTTTTTTTTGCTTTTACTTTAATACTGTAATAAAGACGAAAAACACACAATTTTTTTTAAAATCCATACTTTTAAACCAATTTTTTAAATCTTTGTAAAGAATTTGGATAATACTATTCAACAAATGGAAAAAAGTTTCATGCAATTAT
Organism: Trichonephila inaurata madagascariensis; assembly: GCA_019973955.1. NCBI lineage: Eukaryota > Metazoa > Arthropoda > Arachnida > Araneae > Nephilidae > Trichonephila > Trichonephila inaurata. Next base: position 257,781 of record BMAV01024545.1, read on the forward strand.
ATTTATAAATGATGATGTTATTCAATGCATAATTAAAAAATTGAGTATTTTTTGAAAAATCATAAAAAAAAAGTTTTTGACATTTTATTTTTTAAATGACTGATTCTAAAAGAGAAAAGCAGGAACTTTTTTTAGTGTAGAATATTGATTCATTAACACCAAAAAAAATTCATACAGAAAAATTTAGAAATCATTTTCATGAAAATGCTTCAATATTGACTCATTTTAGAAAAAATCGTAAAAAATAGAAAGCATTATTATTTTGCAAAATGAATTATACCGTATCGTAGCGAAATAAATGATCTTTCCGATTCTGTAATTGTTTTTTGTCTGAGTTTGATAGAAAGAATTGGGAGGTTTTTAAAAACGTCGAAAAAAAGTCGGAAAATCTTTAAGCTCAATTCGAAAAGCCACTCGGCAGGATAAAAAGCCAACAGGGGTAAAACAATTATTCGTTTTAAGGTTTTTAATTAACTAATTGCAATATCGGAATAACTTTTTAATTAATTCCTATATTGGTTGAAGACATCAGCTTCAAATTTGAGTTGCAAGATTCTACCCATATAAATTACATTGCAAGTTAAATAAAAGCTTGTAATATATATCTAGGCTTCCCCCCCCCCATACTGTTTTTTTATAACTTACATATATATGTATTTAATCAAACATTCAGAAAAAAGCAATCATTTCAATATATATAGCTATCTGTCAATTTTTTAAATTTATTTCTTATAGAAAAAATGGATTTTAATTAATATATATATATGTTTTTTTAAAAGGATTATCTCTATTATTTCATTACTCAATTCATTACTTGTTAATTAAAAAGTACATTGTCTATTATTTTGGATAAAAATAAATTTTAGAGACATTTTTAAGCTAACTATATGTAATGATTGATTGATTAATGAAAATCTGAAATCTATTTTATTATTTTAGATTCTTAGAAACTAACTATTATTAAAAAACGTTGAACGTTTTTGTTTTACTCTTAGCATAAATCGTTTTTTTTTAATTGCTTTACATTAATAATTTTTAACTAATACAATATTGTTTTTTATAAATCATACATTGAAATTTGAAGCTATATCTCATTTGTGAGGGAGGGGGAAAGAGGGAAAAATAATTTTACAGTAAAAAAAACCCTGTGTTATGCCGGGCTATAGAGAGGGAAAAGAAACCTGTCTTAAATTGAAAATAAATGGAACAAATTTCGAAAAAGGGAAATTTAATGACATAATTATAGAAATCACTCAGATTGTGTGCATACAAATACACACACACACAGAGAAATGCTGGCGTCATGAGGGAAAGAAAAAGCCTGTGCAGCTAGTCTTTAATACTTGTATTCACCAGTAAGTTTGTGAAAATGTTGAAAATTTTATACCATTAGATAGGAAACAGAAATTTGGAAGACAATTTTTCATAGTAATGACTAAACAATGCATTAGTATACCTTTAAAATATTATAATCATAAAATCTTAAATAAAAAGGAATTGAGGCATGAGGAGGAAAAGGGTTGAGTGATAGGGAAGTGTATATTCTTTTAAAATGAGAGAAATCGAGATATTTTATCTTAAACAAAACAGTAATGTGCATTTCTTTCATACCTTTTGAAATTTTTTAATTCTTTTGAAAGAGGAATTCTTGAGATGTTTTCCCCAAGTTCCTATCCAGGGTTCCGTTGTATCAGCTTAAGAAAAAAAAAATATTAATAACTTCTATAAAAACATATATCAATAATATAAAAGTTGATTTAGTAACACAATAGATATTTGTGATTCAGAAGTAATATTTTATCATAAAATACTTTCAAACATATTGTTGATTTTCAAATTAGTGATAAAACTGATTGGATTAAGTTCCAGAAATAACTGTTTTGACAGTTAACAAAGCATACCCACCAATATTTGGAAAAAAGCAGAATCAACATTTCAAGTTAATTCTGAAAATAAAGGATAGATACAACATTTTAAATTTTATAAAAGAAAGCATGATATAAAAAATTTCTAAAATATAATATGAAGAAAATTTTACAATGAAGATATTCTGATGAAACAAGAACTTGTAGGAAATTTCTTTTGTATCGACTTGATTTAAAAACCCATATACCATAAGATATAGATTCCACAGTAAAGTGTTTATAAAAAATGCAGTTAACATAACTTTTAGATTATATTTACTTTAAAAAATTACATGTACAGAAATCAATGATCTAGTTAGAAGTTGACTTCAAGACCACACACACAACCCAGTAATAACCATCAAATACATACATGCTTTAAAATTTGAGCTTTATTGTGCAAACTTAAAAGCTTAGCAGATCGTAAAATATATCTACGAGCATCTTCTCAACTTTTAAGGATAAAAAAACAGTACCTTATTCTGATGCCAAATTTGTTAAATGACTTTGAGCAGCCCATTCTCATTCAGCCCCCCCCCCCTTTTAAATTAGCAACAACTTTATTTTTTCCTTCCATATTACAGAATTATATGTCATAAATGAAATTAAACTCTTAAAAAGTATCCCATGTATTATAAATTCATTTAATGGTATCCCAATCTAATTTGAAATTGTAAAAAGCTATTTTGAATTAAATCAAAAGTACCACCAATGATGTAATGTCTAGTTTGTATCATTACAGCCTAGTGCACAGAACACTTAATTATGTACTTTGACTAGAAGCTATTTCACTAATTATAGCAGATGTTTTAGTCTTAAAACATCCATACTGCTGGGTAAAGTTAGAATTTTACAACATTCTTCTCAAAACAGAATTGGCAAGACCAGCTGCAATCAAGAAATATTATGTTTTACAAAATAATAATATTATTAAAGAATACTGTTATTGTGATATTTGACTGGATAGTGTCCATGGAAAAAGCAATCCAATTTTGAGAAACTGCTACTTGAGTTATCTTTCGCAACAAGAATTGGAATTTTTACAATGGGCTATATCATATCGGCCACCACAGAAAATGCATGACCTGTATGGCACATGTCACAAAATTGGTATTCAGCCTAAAAAACTTAAATTTTATGCAAAAAGAATAAAAGTTGGCATGTACCAAAAGAAAGCAATAAATAAAAGTTGTTTTTTTTACAAAAGTATGAAAAATATTTTAAAATATTGAAATTTAATACAATTATTCATTTTGTTGCAAATTTCCATATTCATTAAGGGTGAATACGAAAGGAAGTTTCCAGCAGCAATAGATAAAAGCACAATCAAAAAAACATTCAAACACAAGGCTTAGTCCTTTAAAACTATTTAAACAGACTATTAGGAAGCTCAAACCAAACTCTCTTTAAATACTCTATGGTCCTCAGATGCCAAAATTTCTCCTTAATTAATAGTCTTCTCAAAATCAAATATCATTAAACTCCGCAAATTCTTAAACATACCTTTATTGAAGCATATACAATTCAGCCATAATACCTAGCACATTCTATACTTGACAATTTTACAAAAATTTGTAACATTAGCCATCCCACCAAAGAAATGAACACCCCGGGCAATACAATCATTAGCAGGAAGTTAAGTTCAAGAGAAATGCAACACAACATAAGAGATCTTGATATGTACACATACCTAATCTTCATACCATGGTAAGAAAGCATATCATACTGATAATTTTGAATCTGATTTTGGAGATTTGAATAACAACACTATTCTCAATAATGCTAGGAGTATGAAAAGACATTCCCATATGACATGAACTTGGAGGAAACTCCTTTTCATCAGATCAGGTTTTGAAGCTATATCTTGTTTTCATCCTTAAAATTCACGATTTTTGTGTTGTAATGGATCATTTTCTCCTTGCTGATTTTGCTTTGTAGTAAGTTGTGGAAGCTTACTTAAAATAGTTCTTAGAGACAAAATTACTTAAGTATTTAGTAGTCTATTGACGAAACAAATAATTTTCCTGATAAATAGTTCTTAAGACCAAAATAAAAATATCTACAATGAACTCTTATCACCAACATAGTTTAAAATAAGTAAAATATTTTTTTACAGAAAATAAAGAATATTTTGAAACTCACCATCAACTAAACTAAAGCCTGTTTTTAAGATAATTTGTCGTATTATTGCAGGAGTTATAGTTGAAAGTTTCCATTTTAACACTTGAAGAACATTGTCAGGCATGGCACTAACTATATAAAACACACACTTTAGAGAACAAGAATTTATTCCACAAAAAGATACAACAAAAAATATTTCAACAAAATTACATACATAACATTTAATACATTGCAGTTAATCAGCTTTTAAAATTAAGCGCTTATATGAAACAAATATTCATGATTAATTTTTTTTAAAGTTTTTGAGGTAAAGTTTAAGTATATTTAATTTCCAATGTATTACAATGAAGTACACAACATCAATAAAAGCACATAATTTAAGCAGCAAGAATAATTTTCAAGATGAATTTCACTAACATAAAAATCTCCGTCCCTCATGAAAAATTAAAAAGACCCAGAATATTTGATACAAAGAGTAACTACTACTGTTTGAAGTGATAGAGAAGTCAGTCTTAATAAAAAGTTGTTTGATAGTTATAATTGTGCTTCTTAATTAAATTAAATTTTTAAATCATTATATTTTAAAAAGTAAACAAAAAAATAAGATAAAATACCTATTTCATCTTTGGTCGAAAAACAAATGACTGATGGCACATTCTTAAAAAAACTTTCGATTAATGGAGGTTTGGCATTTTGAATTTCAGCTTTTGTTTCTGATAACGTCAAAAGTGCATCAGTGAGATGGAGACCATCCAAATGAGCAGTGGAAAGTTCAACCGATTTAGGACTGTCTTCGATTTCTTGAACTATTTTTGAATCTTCTTTTTCTGACTTCAGAGTAGATTTTTTAACATCTAAAAACAATTTGGGTAGTAAAATTATTAATATAGATGTCAAATTGAAAATTTATGCATAGTTTAAAACAGAACCATATATTTTTTTTATACTTTTCTATAAAAGACCTATTAGTTTAACATGTCCCTGATACTAGGCAATGAGGAAGGGAGCTGGTTTGATTTTGTTCTATACATTTTCTTCCTGACTTGGGTAACCTAATAAAATAATTTAAGAAAAATAAAATGTGAATCGATTGTTTTCCAACATTGCACATTTGTACAAGAGTGATAATGCCTTATTATTTTCAAGTGACAACGATGACACCATTGCTGGAATGCCATCCATTTTCCTAACTTCTACATCATGTCAATAGGACATTGAGGTATGATAAAGTAACAATGTATGTACTGGAAACAGGGCTTGGACAAATAGTCCAACATAAACATCGTTGCATGAGCATGTGACTGTGATCAATCCACTACTATGGTCTTATTATAACAGTAAAATGACTATCGCAATGATACCCATAAAACTATTTCATAATCTGGACAAAAATACAATTAAAAAAAAGAGTTGATTTCCAAAACTTAATGATATATTTAAAAAAAAAGACATACAAAACAAAAAAATTCTTAGATACAAAATTATGTAATTAGTGAAAATATATTAAATCACAATAAAAGAAAAATAATTTTTACAATGCAATTTTTAAAACAATGATACATAAAATAAAAATTTTATTCGAGTGCTATATTAGTTACAGAAAAATTATACTATAGCAATACATTAATAAAATAAAACAATTTAAGTATTTGTATTATAAATATTTTAAGAACTGCAGATTCATTCATTAATGTCACACTTGAAGCTAAGGGATATTCACAACAATCCTTGCAATTCTAACTGCGGTCAAGTGACAAGGATGACATTCAAGCTCTTTCTCTGGCACTTCACTCTCAAACCTTTCACATTATGCCAATTTTATAGCTGCAGGTCATTGAGAATTACATATTGTTTCAAATATGTAACTTTACTTAATCAGAAAATTGACTCACCAATTTCCATTAAGTCATGACAAATATCTTCATCCAAGCAATAGGTACTGAAAATTAATAAAAACAATTCCTCAAAAAATTAATATTACATTAAAAATATTTCACACATTATATATCTATCAATAAAATTAGTTTTATTTAAAAATATTTTAAAATAAAGGAACAAAAGTAATTAATTTAAAGACTGGAAAAATAAGACTATTGTTATTTAAAATATTCTATTTACTGCAGAAGTAAAAACAATTATTCTTATGATATAACTTATTTTTAATAAGACATTCATTAGAAAATTTGAGGATTTTTAAAAAAAGTTCCGATTTCTAGCGATACATTTGCAGTATACATTTAAAAAATATATAACGAAAAATCAAAATCAGCAATTCCAATCTTTAGAATTTCCTGGACCACTAACCACATTTTACAGATTGTTAATATGGTAGATCACTATAATTACAGTGTCATTTAAATAGATCTCTACATTTCCATATTACTGAAAAGGAACTTCACGAAAAGCAAGAAAAACAAAAGAGTAAATGCAATGCAATATCAACAAACTTAATTTACCATAATTGTCAAATTTAAATGTTGCTAGATACACTGGTAATAGTAGCTAAAACATCACTAACTCAAAGAAATTTCACTGAAAGTAGTAGCCAAAATTTTTAAAAAAATGTTTAATCCATATTCCATTACTCATTTTGTTACTTGTCATTCTTGAAATTGAATTTTTATAAAAAATATAAATAATGTCCCAATTTTTCTGCAGGCCATCAAAATTGTTCTGTCGACCACCGGTTGGAGGTCGCTGATCTAAATCATAAAACTAATGAATAAAATATTTTATATCTCCACATTTCTAAACACACACACACATATATATACAGTTGAACCTCCATATAACAAACCTCTATATTGCGAATGTTTCTACATAGCGAACTTTTACCTGGAACCAAGAACACTCTTCATGATTTTCTTTGTAAAATAACCTCCCAATAGCGAAGTGCATTTTCTATATAAGGAACTTTTTCTCTTGAGGTTCAATTTTTTTTTTTCCTCCCTATTTTTGAAGTATTTTTGGACATTTCAAGTTATTTTCTCTTTTCAAACACTTTATGGTGGTCATAAATCTTGAACTGGTTTTATTAGGTACCTAGCTCGCTGACAGCAATAGAATTCTGGGTATTTCATCCAAGAAGTGCAACCTTTAACCCCCATTGTTCAGTTCACTGGAAACATCTTCAATATCCACTTTCACCCTCAGTGGACTCTCGTGTCCTTACACTGGTAACTTCTTTTTTTGTAGCTCAAAAATGTAAGTGCTTGAGCATCAAAGAAAAAAGTTTAATTCTTCAGGAAGTGGATAAAGGCATCAAGAAAATTTCTTGTAGTTTTTTTTCCTTCTTTTTTTTAAAGGTAAGATATATAAAATAAATATATATTAATTTACAAAAAGATGTGAATAAGTACTTTTTTTNTTTTTTTAATATATAATGTTTACAAATTTAAAATTTGCTTTATGTAGTTTATAAAGAAAATTGAAAGATGAACTTCTATATAACGAATTTTCCATATAATGAACTTTCTTTCGGAATTTAGCAACTTCGTTATACAGAGGTCCGACTGAATATATATAAAATGTAATCTGTATAAAACAAATGTATTTATTCATACTAATAATGAATAAAAACAAAATCATTTAATAATGAATTAAATAAGAATGATAGGAAGAATTTCAAAAAATTTGAAAATTAATTAAATTGCACGTACATTAGTTGAAAATGTTATAAGTCATTCTCATAATTATGAAACAATATTATCCTTGAGGGATCAACTATAATTAGACCTAAATAATATTAATTTTATAGTAAATTACTTAGTCCCATGAAGAAATTTTAATTAAAGATTTCTATTGACAAAAAGCAATGTTTTTGTAAATATAAATATCTAGAAAAATTTGAAACACTCCAAATCTTTTTACTAGGGGAATTTTTATAGAGAGAACAAAATATCAAATATACCCTCATTTGAATATTAACCCTGTGTGGCACAACAGAAGTTCAAGGCAGTCTTTTTAGGCCTAAAAGAGTACGCAGGTAAATTTTTATAAGAATAGCATGTACCACTTTGATTCTGTGGGTGGAGCTGGAGCAATGTGCCACTAGAGCTCTTAATAGTGAGGCTAGGCAAATATTGCAGCATAGCACATAAATGAGTAGAAACTGTTACATATGAGTAAAAAAAAATACTACACCTCAGTAACAAATTTACTATGACCCACAATACACCACAGAAAGATCTACCACTCTACAACCCCCTCCTCAAAAGAAAAAGAAAAAAAAGAGATTTGAGCAATAAATGATTTTCTATGCCCGAACATGAAATATTTCCAGTCCCTAAATATATATATATATAGATGCAAGTCTTACATTAAAAAATATTAAGAAATCTGCATTTCAATAGGAACTAGGGACTGCATTGAGGATTCTGGTCTAGATGAATCATCATCATTATCAAGTGATCATCATTATCAGTATGTTCTAATGATTTGAAGTATAATCCTCAGCTACAAGAACAATTCTTCACGCATCTTCAAAGCTTCAGAAATATTTAAACCTCTTTGCATCATTTGAAAAACAAACAATAAATAAAAAGATTAACTGTAATTATATATTTACAACGAAGCCCAGTGGTCAAGTGGTAGCGTATCGCGCCTCCATGCCACAGGTCTGGGTCCTATTCCCGGGCTGGGCAAAGTCGCCTCAAACTTTTATCCCTACTGCAGTGGGTCGATAAATGAGTTCCAAGCTTGTTTGGGTACTTAAAAACTGAGGGTCTCGCTTCAGATTGACCACCTGATCGGGAAGTCTGCCGATGCACCTCAGCGCCCAATGTTCACTTATATTGGGATGGGCACAGTAGACCCTGGCCCTCATAGGCAATTGTGCCATTGAGTTTGAGTTTTGATATATTTATAATAAAGAAAATAAGGTGTTACATATGTATATAAACCATATTTATTCAATTCTAAAACACACTATTTTTTCAGTGTTAATATTACTGAAAATCAGGTGTGGCTTAGAATTGAAAGCAAAGTATTTATTGGATGGAGGAAATTGAGTTTTCATTCCTGTCTAAAGGAAAAATGTAATTGTGTGTGTGCATTCTGGCCACTTGCATCAATGACTTATCCCACTCTCTACTTTATCTCCAGTACCTATTTAGTTTATCCTAGGCATCATTGTCTGGTCATTTAGGAAACTTTTTTTGTATACACTTTTTAATCATCACAAAGAAATCAGTAATAGCATCAAGTTGAGTTCCCTATGACACAAGAGTGAAAAGGGAGGCAATTTTAGAAAAAGAAAAAAATGGAAACAGAGCAGCAGCCACTGAAAATTTGACCTGGATTAAACAAATATAATTTTTGCTTGTAAATTGTTCAAGTCCTTAATAACTCTTTTAAATTCTTTTAAAAAAAAAAATTTACATAACAAATGCATTGGATGGCACAGAAGACAACACAGTTTGGGAAAATGGCAACATGAACACTAATTCTGAAGTCAGCTGTGACAATGGGAGTGACAAAACCTTTTTGAAACATGATACTGACTGTTAGAGAGTAATTAAACGTTCACGTATGGATTTAAAAGTTAATACTCATAAAATAAACAATTACACTCTCATTATTTTTCACTAAAATATTTTTTTAAATTTTCGAAGTATAGGATATCAGTGAACCTTTTACACAATTTTTTAAATATTTTTTCTCAAAAATGTGTAGATAATTGGGGGTGCGGCTTAGAATCGATGACAACCTTTTTTCAGGAAAACATTTAGAGAATTGGGGGTGCTGCTTAGATTAGAGTAAATATGGTATACAATATTTACAGTTTTCATAAAACAAATAGTAGTGAAACCAAAAGTGAGAACAAAAAATTACATTAGCTATGAACAATAACTTAAAAATCTCTTCTAGAAACCTTCCTCCAAAATTTAAAGAGGCCCATATTGGGTGCAAGTTGTTCCCAAAATTACTTAACTATCCCTATAAACATTTACATAGCAAATGAAACACAAATGCTCTCTTTATCATGTTCTGCAGCATAATATGTGGAGTGCTAAAGGCTCAGTGTCCCAGCTGATGAAACACCCAATTTTATTCAATGATTTGACAAAAGCTTTCTGTATAAAAAAATTATATACATCAAATAAAGAAATCAGACTACAGCCAACAAAGTAAAAGTTTTTTCAGGCACTTTTTTGTATCAAAAAAATTTCTAAACCAAATTTCTGGTAAATTCAGGATTTAAGTAACTCAACACAAAAAATACTTTTAATCAGAAAGTATCCTGCTGTCATCTAGGATTGAAAAAGAAAATTAAAGTAAATTGTAAATGTTTTTTCATCCATTTATAGTGGAATTAGATGACCCAAGAAACAAGTGAAATTGGGTGTTCCAAACTGTGGAACACAGTCACAGGGGAAGGGTTAAAATAAAATTTTTAGTACATATGATGAAATACAGATAGATGTCCCTAATCATGCTTTTTGGCACACTCCTCAAATACATTTATGCCTCTTTTTATCAACACAAATCATAACTATGATCTTACAACATAAACTTAACAGTTAAAAATCAGATTAAGCACTAAAATGAATTAAAATTGGAATGTTTAGATAAACAAAACATCAGCTGAAGTATAATAAACCAAACAACTTGTTTATTCTACATTCTTAGTAGTTATATAATTGCCAGCCACCTTATCCATTCTTATCTAAACAGAAAACTAAAAATACTGAGCTAATATTCAAATGCCCCAAATTTCATTCTCTGTTAACCAAAAAGTTCCAGCTAAACTATTCAACTATCAATGAAAATAATTGATATACATATTAAAACAAAACTTTATCTAAAAATTAATACTTAGAATCATAACAGCAAATTAAAGAAATGTATGGACTTTATTTTATGTAATTTGAAAAGGAATACATAAGTCTTTAATTTTTGAAAGACATTACACAAAGAATCATAAAATTACCTGGAATTGTCAATACTATGAGTAGGAGAATTATTTTTTGAACTTTCAATTCCAGAATCGGTGACTGATGAATCTGACTCCACATTAATAGATGAATCAAAATTAAAAGGTTCAGACTGTATAAGACACTCTTTTTCTGAAAGTATAGAATTTTCATCACTAAGTGCAACTAAAGTACGATCACAGTTTAAGGAATCATAAGGCACAATGGGAGGAGAATCAACAATATTTCGTAAATTATCACGACGCTTCACACTCTCCATAAGGATATTGCTAGCTTCCCTTTTAAGAGGTAATGTTGGTTTGGACGTATTTCTTCCGATGGGACAATTACCATTCATACAGTGATTTTCATCTCTAGTATCAGATAATGGGTTCAATTCCTCTGATTTTAGACAAGTACTAGCAGGGCTACTGTTAGCAGGAAAAGAATTGTAGCTGAAAGGAGAATCTGTACATAGATCTTGGGTATAAAATGGAACAGTTTCTGCAAGACACACTAAAGTTTTCGACATTTTTAATCTAATAAAATGTATGAGTTGAAAAAATAATTGAAAATGGAAAGCACAGATAAGTTAAGAGATGGTCTGGATAATGTGATGATTTATCACAATAATCAACTTCACAAAGTTCGTTGCACACCTAGAAAATAAAAAGTGATTTTAGAACAAATTAGATAATCCTATTAAAAAAGAACAAATTAAGAGGAAAACATTTTAGAAACAGTTTTAAGTGAAAATGACGAGATTAATATTTCCAAAGAATTAACAGACCAATATAAGATAGAAGAAATAATGAACTTTAATGTAAAAAAAAATATGTATCTATTTCCCACTTTCAAGGCCATTTTAAAATTTGTACATTTTTATCGAATTTTCAGTCTTTTCAATAATCACAAGTCCAAAATAAGAGTAAAAGGTAAAAATAACGATGTTCGATAATATCTTACACAATGGAATGGAAATTATTACATTGCATGTTTAATACTCCATTTAAATCTTATTTGTCCACTCAATGAAATAATGCAGGTCTCCCTTAAACTTCACATAAAAAAAAATAAATTAAAAAAAATTCTACAGAAAGAACTTTCTTCTATTTATTGATTTAACTTATTTAACAAAAACATATAACAAAAATTTAAATAAGATGATGACCATGAGATTTAGTTCAAATGATTATATTCTTTATTACTATTCTATGATTAAAGAAAAAACATATTTTAAAAGAAAAGTAATTGTCAAATATTAATTCAAAACATCATGCCGAATCAAATAGTTTTCATATAAACCTTAATCAAATATTAACTAAAACAATTGAAAACTTGACTTCGACGGTTTTATTAACAATTTTGAAAACAAATTTAAATATTAAACGAGTAGTAAAGTATTAAAAATTTAAAATTTTCGCAAAATTTTACATAACAAACAGATCTGCTAAAATAAAATTTATAGCATTTTGACAAAAATAATATACACCAAGTGCGACTTACACATAACGTTGTTGTTCAAAAAGTCCACGCGCGAAGACCGCCATGGCAGAAAGAAATTAAATCGGTGTTGCCAAATATAAATAAAAAAAATCACGTAATAGAATCTGATTATTTTCAATTATTATAATCTTTTTAAAACAATTCTAAAAAGAAAGACTTGAGTTTTAATCAATTTTAACTTTGTGGTACAAACAAAACAAACTGTTAATCAGAAAAATATATCTCCAAGCTCCCTCCAGACTGCAGGCTGATTTCAATAATCAACTACATTAGCCTTTACAGAACTGACAATCAATATTCCAACGAAAAAGAAGTTTCGTAAAGGATAGGCTTGATTCAAAAATCTACCGAGGAACATCAGATGATTTGTGAAAACCCATTGGCATAGTGGCGTAATTTACACCCCCATTGAGTTAGGCAAAAGTGGCAAGTGGCATATAGATTTACGGAGTACCTGTCCCTAAATGGGGACGTACCTCCTCATCAGAATTGATATAAAAAGATCTTAATTTAATGTGGGTGACATAGGGTGAGAAGAAAAAGAAAAAAGAATGGGCAGAACATAAAACTGCTAGAGAAAAGCGGCGGACAGTCCGCGCGCCGAAGAGAGAAGAGCCCTGCAGTCTGTGATTGGCTGGTGAAACCAGCCATCGCAGAAAGTGGGCGTGGAAAATGAAATCGGACGTTCGAAACGAGCGTCCCGAGAAAAAGGATGTCTTGGGAAAAGATTTTTTCCCAAAACTCCACAGAAAATGGGAAAGGGTTTAAATTTGGAATAAATTTAAGATGAACCGACTTGCACAATTGCCTGTGAGCTTGGGGAGCCAAAAACAAATGGATACAGGATAGGTCTCGGTATAAGGGCTTATGATTACGCATGAAGTCATTTAACGTGTAAATAACATGAAATAATAAAAAGATAATGGAGAGCCACGGCTATCGAAACATAACTTCAATATAAAAACTGAAATTTCAGATAGCCTGGTATGAAAAATGCATAGAGGAGAAAGTACCGTGCCTCCATCTGGTGGTCGGAAAGGAAAGATGAAGCGAGAGCAACCGCAAAATTGAACTCGAGAGGTCACCCTCCCGAATTCCGACCGCGGCTACTTCGCTTCGGAAAAACACTTAATCCGCGACTCTCGGCACGGGGCTGATAAATTACATGATTTAAATGGTTAAAGTTAAATAGATTTACAATTAAATTTACTATTCCCAGAGCATTTTGAATAAATTAGACCCTTAGCCTTTTGGCTTGGGGAAAATTTACAAAATGCTGGTCGAGAAGCGCCCTTGGGCGTTTCTGCGAGGAAAGCACTGCTGGATCGTATGCAGGCTGGTTTCGAATTAAATCGTTGGGAATGTTTGGGAGTTTATTGAAAAAGTTAAATGAAATATTTTTGATGTAAGGTAATAATGGTTTTACTTTAAGATCACGGTAAATGACTTCATTGCGTACGAACCAGGGAGCATTTACTATTTGTCTCAAAAATGAGTTAGTAAGCGTGTGCAATTTCTTTAAATGACACATGCCAGCGGACCCCCAGACTGGGGACCCGTAGCACATGACGGGTCGAATGATGGAGTTGAAGAGCAAAACCTTGTGCCGGATCGCTAGTTTGCTTTTTCGAGAAATGAGCTTTTTGAGCATAAAGTGAACAGAGTTCGCTTTTTTGCGAGCCTGTTCAATGTGGTGGGCAAAGGTTAATTTAGCGTCTAAAAATAACCCCAGGTATTTGACAACATTTACCCAGGGGACGGGTTGGCCGAAAATAGTAACTGGGGTGAGCCCAGTTGGGAGTTGATTCCTTCTCGTGAACATGAGGCAGGCGCTTTTGGAAGCATTAACTTTAATTTTCCAGTCTGTGAGCCAGAGCTCTAGCAAGGAAACATAGTGTTGGAGGTTGGAGATTACAACAGAGAATCTCTTGTTCTGCGTAATTATTGCAGTATCATCGGCAAACATTGCTAAATGCGATAGATCAGCTTGCGGGATGTCATTTACGTACAAAGTGAAGAGGAGGGGGGCGCAAACAATCTGCGTTGGGTATATTTGTTGGAGCACTTAGTCCTGTCGGACTCTAATCTCCTATCCTGGAATTAAAGATGACTGTGAAGAGTTTTACCTTTGCCCATTTTAAAAGGATAATTAAAAATTTATAAAAATTTAATAAATTGAAAACAGATTTAAATAATAAAAAGAAAAAGCTCTTTTAAGAGCTAACAAAAATATGAATGGTGAAATCTGACAGTGGGCGGAGCTACGCCTGTCCAATCTGGGTGCAGTAAGGAGCTGTCAATCAAAAAAGAGCGGGAAAAGTTTTAGGAGGTGGGGATCAGAACTTGAAGGGAAGAGGGAGCGTTCCTATTGGCCGAACAGAAAGTTCTGCTAATAGGGTATAAGTAGTTTTGAGAAGTTGAGGAGCCAATCAGGGGATGCCTGCGAATCGACTTTTCGGAAGGTTAGACACTGACGAGATAACACGTTCTTGAACGAGCTCTCACGTCTGGCATTTTTGACCTCATTTCTAAAGCGCACTTTCAGCTCTTTTTAGAGCTGAATCGACTTGCTCCCATCGAACATAGATTTTCTTCCCTGACGACCATGGCTATGATTAAGGACAACCCCACGGATATGGACTATACACAGGCTACTCTCCCGAACTCCGGGAACTCCACTCCTGAAAGGCCGATCGGACCATCCCCATGTGCACAATTGGAAGCAACCAAAGCAGACATCCGGCGTTACACCCTCATAGCACAGGGCTTTGAGAACATGCTAACGACCCTCCGCCATTCCAACGCACAAGATGAAGACGATCCGACCTTTGTAGAGATGCTGAGGCAAAGGACTTACTACGAAAATCTCCTGGATAAAGCGATAAGTGATTTTGGCTCACTTCCATATTGTGATACCCCTGGCTGCCCTGTTCACGAAACCCCCACTTC
>BMAV01024545.1:297851-342021 GCA_019973955.1 Trichonephila inaurata madagascariensis
AGTGACTTTGATTGCCTTGTGGTACGACTTATTGTGGTATGGTAAATGATCATAATATATATATATAAAAAGAAATGGGCATCTTTGATCTCTATTGAAAGATGTAATAATTGATAAAAAAAGGGATGAATCTGCTGAAATAATGCATTTTAAAGTAAATTTGAGAAAAGCGATGAACATGAAATGAAAGAAAATTTTTGAAATGCTACCAAAAGAACTCCATCAACTAAAATATGAAGCCATAAGTATCAGAAGACACACTTTGCTTTGTCAAAAACACACAAGCAAGCAAAAGTTCAATATATGCTATTTGTCGAACATCAAAGGACTGTAAAATTACAATAACTTGAACAAAATATGACAGTTTTGCCTGCAAATAACATTCCTGTAATGTTAGCGAAAAGTGTCTGCGATTTGTGTCTTTTTTTAAGGTCACGCACATTTGAAACATTTTAGTTCAGTTTTCTTGGATTTTTTCCTAAAATTATAAAAAAAAAAAATAATTGAAAAGTCCTTGAAAGTAGGTAAGTATATTTTCTCTTAGTTAAATTATTCACTGGAATTACGATTTTTATTGTGTACTATAAAAATAATTATAAAAAAAGGATCGAGGTGACTCAATAACCCCGCTCGACCATTAGTATCGAGTGCGCGCCTGCTCCAGGGTTAAAACATGTTGAAGTCTTTTCGCTTTAGATATTAAAAATAATACAATTATTCTTCATTGGAATTTTATGCTATTGTTCATTATTCAACATCAATTCTAAATGCTAATTCTGTGAGGCTTAAAATTACAGTTCGCCTAAAACTAATTATAATTTGAGCAATCATTTAAAAAAAATCATTTTACATTTTGGTAAACATTGTCACGCACTTGGCTTTACTCTCCTTACAATTCAGTGATTATATCAATAATGTTTTACTTTCTTATAAATGAACTCGGGCAAAGAGCGGGTACTTCAGCCAGTATACTTTTAATGTATCATTGTGTATGTGTATGTGTGTGCTGCACAGAGTATTTTATAACTAATTAATTAATACTAAATTAAGAACAAGTTTAATAAGTATTAGCGACTTCCATGGGCTTGTCTTGCAGAGCAAAGTTTTTCAAAGGAATGCTTATAATTAGAAATTGACCCTCTGAATTCTTTTTCTATATTTAGCTGATATCTATATTTTGTGTTCTAAGCAGCCACCACATTTTGCAATATGTTCCAATTTAAAAATTATAGAGAAAGGAAAAATAACATAATAATTATCCTATTACTTATTTTTTATATTTATTTCTTTGCTTAAAAGTAACAAATACAAAATTTAATACTTATGTTGTATGGTTTATAAAATATATATATATAAAAAGATTGTAGCTTTAGCGTCAAAGTGCATTATTATTGCATTTAGTACATTATTAATGTATAAGGGGGCATGATAAAAACTGTGATTGAAAAGGGGGGGGCGCCAGTATTGAAAGTTTGAGAAGCACTGTTGTAAAAGACAAATTCACCAGTTATCCTATGCTTGCACTGATCAGACTTTTCTCCTGAATGGTTGCCACACTAAAGAGAAACACAACACCACTGTTCATTAAAATTTTCTCCTTTGACCAATCAGCGAGGCAAAAGTTTTTTCTATCAAAGAAACTGTTCCTTCATTTGCTTTCTCCTTCCCCAGCAAAAGCATTGCAATTTAATTTTGATTGCAGACTAAGTTCCATTTTCTTTGTAAAAAATTTTACCCACTTTAATTCTGATAAGTGGTTAAAAGGGTTTTCTTTCAAAGGTACTGTGTAACTATCATAACACTGCCAAAAATATTAAAAAAAGAAATTTATTTCTAAACATATATTTATTATGATTTTTTTTCTGGTAAATCAGTACCTGTTTTCATAAGATACGAAGAGAATAAGAAAGCTTAGGGCAATATACAATAGGATGATCAATGGAGCAAATACAAAATGTGATACGAACTCAACTTATTCAATTATTTTTGCAATGAATACATAATCTACATGAGATTAATTTTGTTTCATTTATATATATCAATATTATTGTTGTAAGTACTACTGTATTTTTAATTTTATATAATAATTTATAATTCAGATTACCACAAATTTATTCCAAGACTACAGTGCTTGATGTATAATGCTGAATCATACATACTACTAGACTAGATCGCTAAATTGTCTCTAATGAAAAAACTCTACTAGAACATGTATTTTGATCAAGAATATTAAGTCAGGGAAGGATGTTCAAAATCTTGGGGGTCCATGATGTCACTCTGATACACACACATATGAAAACAAAAATAAATTTATAAGTTCAGTTTTATTGAATTTTCTTTTTTTAAAAAAAGTTTACAATTTCAGAATTTTATTTTCTAAAACATTTAACAGTATAATTTTTTAAAAAAAATCCTATTTGATGTTGTTCTGGGGAAAAAAAAAGAACAGTTCTTATTTTCTGATGGAATAAAATAGCTTTATACATTCTAATATGCCCGCTGTGTATTTCTGCGATCTGTAAAAATAAAAAGAGAAAAATTAGAATAGAAATACAATAAAACAATGTTTCAATAGCTTACTATAAAATAATAAAATTAAGATAAATAGAGAATAGCCTACTCCAATTTCTGTCTTGTTGGTTGTAATTACTTTTCTGGAAATTAGAATCTCTGTTTCCTGTTTGTTGCCCTGAAATTAAAATTTCAAATTTAAATACAAATTATTTATAGATATTCTGTGAGGAAATTACTAATGATTATTTTTAAAAGGTGAATTGTTAAGGTAAACAACTAACGAACTATAGCCTAAGAGAGGCAATAATTAATTCAATTTTGTGCAAATTCTGGAGATGTAATTTACAATTTATTGAAATATATTTGAATATATCATCATTATGAACAAAACTTAAGAAATTAAGAATACTATTCCAGTTTCTTTAATGTAATAAATGAAGTGCTTTTTAAAGTTATTCGGATGCTTTTTTTCATTTGTATTATCAATACAAATTTTTAAATTCCTACAAAAACAAATAAGTGAATAAAAACTTGATGAGTAATTTGTTAGATATGAATAGCATACATGGAATAGTTTATTACATTATCTTATATGTTTATTAACCTGTCAAAAATTTTGGAACAAAAAAATTGAACCCATACAACGAAAAATTCTGCAAATGTCACTGATATATATAAATCATAAGAAAACTTATACATAAATATTCAGTATTTTACAAGACACTATTTATTAATTTTTGCAACTAAATCACACTTTAAAAAACAAGTTAAATTTAATTAATGCTTACCTAGATTTCGACCAAAGTAAGAGCCTTGTTTTAAGTCCATGAGACGTTCATTTTGTTCTACTAATGAAGAAACTTTATCAGCCAACTGAAGTGACAAAGCTTGAATTCTTGAGGGTTCGGTACGATGTAGCATTACAGACTGGGAGGGTTCATCTAGAGAAGCCTATGCAGAGATATACAATTTATAAGCCAATGATGAAAAAATGACATACTTAACATTTGTTTTATTCAACAAAATTTATACAGTTAGGAATTTAGTTAAGTAACTATGAATTATGTGATAGGTTGATCAATTGCACTTTATCTTAGTTTAATTCATTTAGATAATACCTGAAACAAAGTTACAAAATTACATATCGGAATGAAATTTCTTCATCAAGATTATCTGAATAAACAAACCATAATGTTGCACTTAGTCGGAGGGTAAAAATCAACAGGCAACTCCTTTGATATTGATTTCACTTCAGATAAGCCTCAGCAGCTTATTAACATTGATTCTTGAATACTTCTAACACTGATGTTACAAAAATAATTAAATATTGCATGCCATTATAGATTTTTAATAAGTACACACATGTGCATGCACACACATATTGATTTAATTTAAAAAAATCAATACTTCGTTGATACTTATTTTAATGTTACACAGCTGAAAATATCAGGTTATGGTAAATTTTTTTTATGCGCACGCACACACACATTCTTACTTTTCACATTCACTAAAATTCAATCCATCACAAAGAAAGAGAAACATTTTTTAAATATAATTACAATTTCACATAATTTTCAATAAAAAAAATATTACTTTCAAATCATTTAAATAAGAAATTATAACAGTAATAAGCATTGAAAGTTAATGTCACATAAGATAGCTGATGAACAGCACAGTACCAGAAGGTAGGATATTTAGTGACAAAACAATAACTTAAATTTATAAATTGCTAAGCTTTTTTTTTCAACTATAGTAACACAAAATTAAGCAACACAGAGTTACAATACAGTGACAAAAAATTTCTTTAGTTATAGTAATCTTGGTTCTGTAAACATGATTCATAATAACTTGTTACTTAGTATAATATTTATAATCAAAAAAGGATATATAAAAAGAATAACTAATATGATAAAAGAATTTTATACAATTCTTTTTTTTGACCCTTTAAGTGCCACCGGTGTATATATCTGTCCTAACGAAATACAATTCTTTTCTTTGCGTGGCTATTAGTAAAACTATTCAGAAAGCTTTGGAATGTAATAAAATGACTTTGACAGTGTTTGAAAAGGATTTACTTATTTCAGAGAAAAATTTGCTTATTTGTGTCTTTTCTCTCCCCTCCCCCAGTGCAAAGCTTACACACACCTATGAGAAAAATTGTGGCACTGGTGATTGAATCGCATTACTTTAAGGGGTCGCAGAAACAGCATTTAAAGTTCTTCTTTATATATATGCAATTAAATATATATTTAATTTTCTTGCTTTGAAGCACTTCCCTCCCCCCAATAATGCAATGATTAATGTAGTTTTATGTAGAAATTCTAAACCATTTTACTAAGATTGCATTACATCCACAGTAAATAAGATCTCAGTGATTGACATCTGAGCTAGTTATTTAAAAAACGAAATTCATATTAAAATATAAGCTAATGGATCATTATCAAAATGTTTAATACCTTTGTTGCACTTCAATCAGTGCTGAAGTATTATAATTTTAAGTTAATTCATAAACACATTTCAGAATTTTTTTTTTATATAAACCTGAAGCTAACACTCAAGACTATAACTACACATAGTTTTAAAGATCAACCAATGCAATATGAAGAGCAAGTTATTATAGAATAAATGTTTGTTAGCCGAACAAATATATTTTAAATTGATGTTTATCCATAGCTACACTAGAGTTAATCATAGCACTAGAACTAATATTTTTGTATTCACATAAAAGTCTATTTAACTGTAATGCATCAAAAACTTATGATGCAGAATAAATTCTAAAATGAAATAGGTTTTGAATTGCTTTTGTGATCCTTGTAAGATGATGGAAAATAATAACTTTTTAGAGCTTAAAGTTACATAAAAAAAAATTATAAACATTGTCCTAAAAGTAATTTACCATCAATTCTTCATTGATAATCATCTTGCAAAGAATACTGTGAACAACAGGTTGTTCTAATTCAAACATTTCTGCAAGTCTTGAAACAGAAAGAGAGTCATAATAACTACTATAAGTAAACAAGTAAGTTCGGAGAGCTTCTTCTTGGATCTTTTGAGATATCATTTCCCTCACTTTTTCTGCTTGATGGAACAGATCCCACACCTAGGAAAGGAATTATATTATTTTGATTTGCTTGCAGGAATTGGACTATATTTTAATCAATCAGTTATTATAAATCTAGAATTTTACAAATAAATGTTATATGTATAACAACATAGAATAATATTCTTGTCATTAAGAAAACTACTTTAATTGCGATTATTTTTCTACATTCCAACTTCAAACTATCATTCCCTACATGATAAATTTTTAAAAATATAAGTAAAGTAACATTACCTTTGCATTCATCTTTTCATTAATGATAAAATCTTTACAGTTTCGCCAATTGCCCACACGCATTGCTTTAGAAGCAGCTACAACATGTTCTCTCATGCTTTCAGGAGGACCTGAAATAATCAAAATTATTCTGTTGCTTTATATGTATTTTGAAAAACATACAAAACAAATTGGAAAATTACAATTTAAATATTGCTTCTACCCAAAGTAAATATGACAATTAAAGAATTCATTATATTAAAAATATGGCAAATTTTTCATGAATGTAAGAATAAAATATATAGTTAAGAATAAAGTATCCCAAAAAATTCCCGAAAAAACATATTTGTTGATAATACTAAATCTGTTAAACATATACTATTAATATGACTCAAATTTTACTTTTTAGAAATTGGATAATATAAGTATAATTTAATATCTTTAGTCTTCCAAATTGATTTAAAGCAATGACAAGATCTTTTAAGTAAATGTAATATAAATAATGCCATTGCTAAAATGACATGCAAAGCATTTACAAAATGAATATATGATCCATTTATTTTGTAAGTGGCCTAAGTCCATTTATCTTCAATAAGTATAAATGGAGTTAGGTCACTTTCAAACTACACGGTTCAATTATTAAGCTAACTCTGAAAACTTATGTGTCAAGAAATTATAGTATTTGCTCGAAATATAAGCAACCTGAAATGCTTTACTGATAAATAACATGAAGTTGTACCCATAACCATGGTAACCGGAAAAATTGAAAAATGGAGTTAGGCCACTTTCAAAACAAACAGCTCATATAGTGACTGAACAATAATTTATTTCATCAATGATATAGAGAAGATCAATGTTTACTCCAAGGATTTGTAGAATATACCTTGCTTATCTCAATCATTGGACCTCAATCTGTTAATCAAGGGCCTTTTTTTTGGATACTTACGTATTAGTCTGCCTAATATTTTCTTTAAATAGAAGTAAATAAGTAATATGCCCTTTAGTGACCCCCCTCCCCCATAATACTGAATGAGGAGAAAGAATGCAAATTGCTTGCATTAGTTAATAATTAAATAACGTTTCAGTGCATGCTCAAAATACAATAACCTCATTCATAAATTGAGCAAAATCGTTGCTATTTTACTGTGTGGGAAACAGGCTATTATGCAAATATTCTTTATTTTTTGTGTCTTATAAATTACAAGTCTAAATTATTTCCAAAACGAAAGACTGCTATGTATGATTGCTGCTAATAAATGTTCTATTAACATTTATTTCTCAAAACTGTTTTTACCCCCTCTTTTCCCAAGCTTCAGTGCATCCTTTCTTTTCAAACATATATTACAACTCTGAAAAATAGATTTGTGATGAAACTATCAAGGAACAAAAATACCTCACCTACTAATGCTTGTCTTTCACTATTTCGTAGTTGATGGTGGAAAGATTTACTAATCATTCTTCGTCTTCCTTCTAGTTCATGAGCTAAAATAACAGAAAATATTGAAATCCAAACATAATAAAAATTACACTAAAAAGTTATTAATGATACTCATGAATATAACAATTATTTAAAAATAGCGAGTCATGGATGAGCAGTAAGCAGTGTTGTAAACTAGCATTTTACAAACAATATTTTATATTTTCTAATGTACTTATTATATAATGCATCCAATTATGGTTCAAGAAAACTGACCAAAATGTATAAAAGTAAATACACATCTAGAGCACCTTTACAGCATACTAAAATTTTTTAATTTACCCAACAAAAGTTCAAAAATACTAACTCGTTA
Organism: Trichonephila inaurata madagascariensis; assembly: GCA_019973955.1. NCBI lineage: Eukaryota > Metazoa > Arthropoda > Arachnida > Araneae > Nephilidae > Trichonephila > Trichonephila inaurata. The sequence goes on from BMAV01024545.1 coordinate 305,469, forward strand.
ATAAATTCCCATCTAATTTTTTAGGGGGTTTTGCCTGTTAATCTTATTGGCTTAAAAACTATAAGAAACATAACAATTTTGGAATATTCTTTATTTCCCATGCAAGAAGCATTAAGGTTATTTAGAGTTAAAACAATATTTTCTTTTTACTGAAATCTTTCTAATGTGGCCTCTAAACTATTCCATCTCATTTGAAAGTCAAGAATCAGATTAAATTTCTTGTTTCTGTTTTCACATAATTCTGAAGAATGCAATAAATGACAGGAGATTGAAAGAAATATTTGAAAATTTTGTTTTTATTTAAGAGGTAAGTTTTTTGCGTAATTATCTTATAATATCAGAATATGGTCATTCATATTAACAAGGCTTAACTTGTCAGTCACCTTCAGACTTGTTATTTTCAGAGTCCTCCTTTGCAGCTTTTAAATTTGTCTTTAACAGAATTTTTATTTTTATAAACTGTCAATAATTGTTAAATGCATGGGGCATCTGAATAACACAGTTGATTACTTATTGGTATGATATTTAGTCACACCTTTTCATATATATCATCATCATTTGTAGATGCACCTATATCAGTTACTAGATCCAATTGAAAATTTTTTGATTTCTGAAAACCAATTTTAAAACATTGTTTTAGATCACAAGAACTAGCTATTACATCTAAACCTAAATTCAAATATCTCTGACTTGATAGTCCATTTGTCTACAGTTATAACAAAATTTCTCATCTTCCTTTACACAATCTAATTTATAGCTTCTTTTTTGATAGTTTCATAAAATGATTAAATGAAATTCAATACTCAAGAATTGATTTCTGGTAAGGAATAGCATCATTGTTGTTATGGCTCTTGTATAAACAAACTTGCAATATTGTCAATTAATAATCCATCAAAGGGTTGATTGATTGATTGAATATTAACGTCGCACTGTTCAGCTACACGAGGGCTTTTGGCGACAGATCACGTAATTTTGAACCATGGTCAAGTGACGTGGACGACACCTGAGCTCGCACCCCCCTCTCCTAACTACCACACCACACCAACGGGAGGACGTTTCAGCTCTCGACAGATTTAATGTCGAGGGAAGCCACGGTCCGATACCTATACCACTCGGCTACCGCGGCCACATCCATCAAAGGGAGTGAAGTCCTTGGTAAAATTTCATCTAAAATATTTCTTGTATTAGATTATTTTTAACTTATTTTTTTGTGGAATTTTTTAAAAATGATCATGGAGGCTACTCAAGAACGATTATTCACAAGTTAACATTATATAACAGTAACTACAATGTACATAAATTTTCTGAAGAAATTCGAAATATTTGATATTTATACTATAATATATAAAAAGGAAAAAAAATACCGTAAAATCTGGCATATAACGCGCACTTTGAACACAAAAAATAAGACCGAAACTTAAGGGTGCGCGTTATACGCCGGGTATAGAAATGATAGTTTTAAAAATAGCAAAAGATATGAACATAAAAAAAACTTTTCTTCTACATGTACCAAAACACTGTTTATTTAAAAGAAACGACTTGCCTTACGAACTGAAAGAGTTTTAGTTCTAGAAGTATACTATTTTTTCAAAAACTTTGGATAATACCTCGAATAAATGATTTTAAAGCATAAATGCAATGTATACTAATATTTCAGATTTTTTCGTTAAAAAGGGGGTGCGCGTTATACGCCGGATTTTACGGTACTTAAATATCACTATTTTTAAAGGTATAAAAAATATATTAGATGAATACGCATTTTAGTCTGCACCAAAAAATAAACATGAAAACTTTTTCTGAATTTCATCCAAATAATCTCAACATACATATGTTTATACAGACACCGAAAAAAAAAGTCACTTGTACACTCTTGAAGTCTGATAAAGATCGGCCTAGGGTATGCACCAATTGGAAAGCGAACAAGACACTTATATGTCTACCTAGTATAGTGTTCTTGAGCAATTGCACACCACTCAGGCAAATCAGTCAACTTGTCAATCCTTTATCTGATATAAGCAACTTGCTGGGTATATTTTGCTTATATCAAATCATCATAGCAGATTAAGTGCTATGCATAAACAAAACTTTTTTAACTAAAGAAACTAGGTTTTTGAAATGCACAATTTTCTTTTAAAAACTGATGAATCCTACTTACCAGCCATATACGGTATTTCAAGTAACATAGCTGAAACTAAATATACACATTCTAGCAGTTCCAAATTTATATGTTTATGGAATGGAATTTGTCTTCTTTTTTCTATTTTTTCTTGATCTGGAGTTCGTTCATGTTGTCGTTGAGGTAAAAGTCCCTATTTAAAAAACAAGATTTAGAATTATTGTTCCTAAACAAACAAACAATAATCTGTTAAATTCTACAAGATCCAGAAATTTAACACAAGCAATTATATATATGTAATAAATAAAGAAAAATATGTCAATATAATAGTTATAAGTTTTTAAAAATGCTAAGGAAGAAATTCTTCTACCTGTGCAAGTAATTCCTTTGCTCGTCCTCCACTCTGTATGTCAAGCAATGCTGCATGAGCATCTTTAATGTATCCATGTCTGAAAGCACACAAGCCTAACTGAACAAGAGCCCTGTTGTATATAATCTAAAAAAAAGTAAAAAGCAAGTATTATTTCTTAAAAGATTTAATATTTTAAAAATCAATTAAATAACTACAACAAAATTAAGTCTGTAAAGAAAAACTAATTTTTAAAATTAGGAATTTTTTTTATTTTTAATTCTTACTTTAGATTCTTATACTTAATATGGAAAATATATTACAATTCCTCTCACATATACTAAAGTTTACCTAGCATAACATTTTACTTGTACATAAATATAGGTCATTTTAAGTAATTATTAATAATTATGAAAGCTATTTAAGTAAATATGAAGAAAAGCTTCTTTAAAAGTCAAGAACAGAAGATATTCATATCAGAAAATTATTAACCAAAACTTATATGCAATTCTCTTCTCACAAATTTATAGTATAATATGTTGTGCAAAAATTTACTTTTACACACATATTAAAGCTTTATCATTATCATAAACATCTGTTCTCACAATTTAGATTAAAAATAAAAACTCACCATAGTCGTTACGTCGGAGTGTTCAATGGTAAGTTGAAGATGTGACATGAGCATCAGATCTCTTGCCTGGAACCATCTATCGTGCAAAGCAAGATGATAAATTCGGAAGAGAGTAGCCTGTGTCCTTATCCTATCAGTTGTGTCTTTTGCACAAATGAATTTGCAAAGCTTTGTTATAGAATCAGCACTGATTTCTTCTTTCTCATCTTTTTCAGGTGGCTCTTGACCAGTTATTACACCAACACCATTTAAAACAGAAGGAGTGTCTTCTTGTTTTACTTTGAACATGCGAGAATCAAACTTAAAAAAAAAAAAATTTAATCAACTTTTTTAAGATTAAATTGCTCTAAAGCAGAGGTTCCCAAACTTTTTGTCTCGTAGACCTCTTGCCATGTTTTTCGATTTTAGGTACACCCCTGCTTATCTAATATTGAATTTTTGCAAATTTATCAACTTAAATGCCTTTTGACTGCTGGTATGGAGCTAATCACTTTAAAACAGTGTTCCCCAACCTTTTTATCGCCGCGGACCGGTCAACGTTGGATAATTTTACTGTGGCCTGCTGAGGAGGAGGACATTGATTCTTTATATTTTAGATTATTTTGTTCTAATAATTTTATTTATACGTGCCTTCAGAATAAAATATAGCTACACCAAGAATGAATATAAAGTGATTTAACAAGAAATATCAAGTGATTTTCATAAAAAGTAGCCCAAACCCAAGAAAAATATGCCACAGTAAATAAATTGGAAATAATTAAGTGTTTCTTGTGTGGACCAGTAGTATTTGATCTACAGACCGGAGGTTGGAGATCACTGATTTAAAAGACTTAAATTTCTAACTGCAGTGAAGTAGTGTTTAAAACTTAAGAAATACATGTTAATTAAACTAAAATTTAATTAACACATAAAAAAACTGATCAACGAACAAACACTTTTAATGGGACGGATGAATCAGGTGCACCCATAACAAATTTTCAACATTTGGTATCTATCTTTTCAGGTTAAACCCTAAATCTCCTCGGTCAGTAGGGTCCTGTCTTTTTCTTTCTTTCCTTTTTTATTTTGGAGATTGGCAACTGAGCTGAAACTCCTTCTCACTAGGAAAAGAAATTAAATGCTTTTTCACAATTACTCCATAATTTGGGATAAAGAACAGGTTTGTCTTTTTAAAGCAAAAATTGCTGACATCCATTTCTAAACTTTCCTTTAAGATCTCTGTTACTCTTTTGTTCTTTTTTCAATTCAAAGCATTCTCAAACCTAGTTTCAAATCTGAATAAAGGACATTTAAAAGTTTAAAATGTCGATTTCCTGTGGTCAATCGAGAAAATTTGTGACATCTAATATTAAACTCCTTTAGCTTAATTCTGGCAAGAAAATTTGAAATGATGGTCCTTATTTTAATAAAATTTATGCTGGCCATTTTAACTTCAAATTAACCTCATTAAACTTAGTAAATAAATCTGTTAAATAGGTAAAATCTGGTTTCCATTTAATTAAATTTTCTTTTAAAATTAAAGTCATGTGTGAGAGAGAGAGAGAGAGAAATCCGGTTTAATAACTATTATCGCAGACCTCCATTTACACCTCATGGACCCCAAAATTAATCCTTGTTGTAAAGCTTTTAAACTCTGATAAGATTACATCTAAAATTAACAAGCATAACTGAAAACTTTTCATTAGCTCTGGGGTATTTTAATTATGGTAAAATGATGGAGACAAATTTTTTGAAAAAGTGAAATAATGATTAATAAATAAAATACTGAACACATTTTCTTAAAAGGTTTACAATAGAAAACATAAACTACCTTAAATAATTCACATACAATTAATTACAAATAATTTTTTTCAAAAGTTTCAAAACATACTTATTATGATTATACAAATTTGAAGTACTTCTAACCCAAAACATTTTTCTCAGCTAAATAGGTGGGAAATCAAACCACACAGAATTTTTTAATAGCAAAATTTCAATTCAAATACTATTTAATTTATCATTATAAACTGAACTTCAGTTCCCCTTGTTTACGGAAATATTTAAAATCTATTTATACAGGAAAGCAGAAATATATACTTGAATTATCCATTTTATGAAAGGCACATACATACACATATATAAATAAAAACTAACCTTGTAGTATATGTGCTCTATGCGCCTCAAGTAAATGCGACACAATTCAGATGGTGTACCTCTGTCTTCTAAATATAATTGAAGCCTTTCAATGATGCCACATACAACTGTTTCATCCTTCAATCGCTCCACGTATTCTGGAGAGTGAGCATCACAACCCTACATGTAAAGTATAATTCATCAATTATTTAGCATAAATTACATGAATACATATTTTTGATTAGCTGCAAATAATGTAATAAATAAAGAATATAAGCCATGACACCAAAATATTTTTGATGTATGGAAAAATGAAGCACATCACTTTTTTGATAAACGAAATTTCTATTGAGGGAAGGGCATAAAATAGAGAATACAGGTGTAACAAAATGCAATACAGTTAAAAAGAAGCAAAGAACAATTAAAAGGAACTTTATTCTTTGGAATGGCATAAAGAGCATGAAATGATGCTTCAGGACAACAATTTGGTTTCATGTAAATGACAAGGGGAAAAAAAAACCCTGATTGTTTAATATGGATGTGATGAGGTAAATGATGAGACTTTGGGCAATACTGTTTTCCAAGTAACAGGAGACCTTAGTCTTGCAGCAAAGCGTTGTCAAAGTGTCTCCCAAACATGCTTGATTGGATTAAGAACAGGAGAGCATGCTGACCACTGTATATGCTGTTTTGTTTTAGCTTCAAGAAAGTTCTTCATGAGACAAACTGTATGAAATCTGGCGTAATCCTGCTTTAAAAAAAGAAATGGCTGCAGCATAAGGCACGACATAAGGTCTCAGGATCTTGCCTGCATACCTTTAAGCCGTCACATTGCCATACCAAAGCACGTCTGGTGAGACACTCTAAACTGAATAGGGACTTGTCTGTAAGTACTTGATTCCAACCACTTAGCATTTAATCTTAATGTTGAGAAGTCAGCTTTCTTCAGGTTGCAGTGTCTTGCTGTCAACGGAATATACACCATTGGCCTATGGGCATACAGACCACCCACATGAAGCCTATTTCAGATAATTTGGTTTGTCCTGTTGCAAAAAGAAGCTGTCTTTGAACCAATGTATAATTTGATGTTCTATTTCAATGAGCTGTTAACAGGATATATTGGTCATTTGCCGTGGTAGCATGTGGACAACGATACCCTGGTGGACGTCCAACATGCCGTTTTTTGGAATCGATTCTACAATATTGCAATGATAGTTCTTGCCACTCCAAAAACATTCACTCCAGTTCTTTTGAGTTTGCCCAGATTCCAGTTTCCTGATAATATGCAAAGCCATGGATTCCAACAGATCATGTTGTTGTAACATTTTATAGTCACTATTTCTCCAAGCAACCAAAAGTTTGAATTTCACCAATGAGAAAGCAAAAAAATTTTCTATGAAAAATCATGATTTCAGCAAAAATAACTTTCTGGTTTTTGACAACATGAATGTTGATATACATATAAAGTCACTGTCTTCTGCTACACTTTAGAATATGGCTATTTAGTTTTATGTTAAATATCAGAAGAAATATTTACATAATTTCGTTAAATCCATGCGCTCCCCTGATTTTTTTGAGCAGTGCATTATTTCATATTTTCTTAAAAGCAAATGAAATTTTACTACTTTAATTTTTCAATGTTGTAAATAATCCCTTCTTTAAATTTTTTTTTTTTTTTTTAACTGGAAAAAGACAATTGTTCAGCTCTTTTCAGCATTCATCTATAGCAGAGGTCAGCAAAGTGGTGGTCCGTGAGAAAATTTCACTGGTCCACAGAAAAATGTGGAATATACTTACTTACTCATGTTAAGCTATGTTTTAAGATACATTGAAACATAATTCGATTCATAACAATAATTCAACACTTAGACAAACCTGTTAGTGGTCCACGGTATTTAAATTATGAATTTACTGGTCCGTGAGATCAAAAAGTTTGGCACGACCACTGATATGAAGAAATGACATCTCTTTAATGGCCAGGATCTGATGGTCTTTTGACCCCTCCTCCCCAAATGAGAACTCCAATTGAAGTCACAAAGTGTGCTACGTTTTCTAGTTTTAAAAATGAGAAATTCATCACCCCCATCCTTACCACTATTTACCCTTTCTTTGTAGGGTATGATCCTATGACAGAAATGCTAGTGAGATATATTTATTGCCTATCTTGGATAAAACCATCTCTATGAGTCATACACAGTTTTATAAATTCTGTTGAAATTCACCTTATAATTGATCTTTTATTCTTTTGTAAATTAAATGACTCTTGTGAATATTTTTGTAGAGAAAGTTTATCATAGTGATAATAATTCTGCAAAAATGACTGATTAGTTTTAATAGTTGGTCATAACTTCTCAAAAGAAAAAAACCCCATTTTACTCATTGTTTGCCTTTCTATTATGAAGATTTAAACAATTTGGATGGCAAGAAAAAGTAAAGAACTTTTCAGTCTTGTAGAATAATGTGTATCTATAGTGACTGTTAAAAACAAAACATTGGCAAATTTTAATAAAGATTAAGGAAAGTCTTTTAGTTAAAGTCAATAATTAGTAAACGTCAATCCTTACTTGCAACATTTTAGTAAATTCTTCATCCATTCGTTCTACAACTGTAAGACAACATCCCTTCACCCTGTATGGTTGAGTTATTAGTTGCTCAGATTCTTCTAGTATATGCTCACCCACAATAATATTTGGATTTTCAATTAGAATATCAAGCAATTGTTTGATAAATTCTAAACACCTAAAAAAATCAAATAGAATTGAGTTTTGACATATAAAACAAAACTTTCATATTTTTTTACATAACTTTTTTATGGTTGACATTTAACATACAAAATAAAACATAACTACAAGCATCACCAAAATTTTCTTATCACAGCATGTAGGATTTTGACCATTTTTCATGTGCTATGATGACAATTTTAGGATACTTTTTAAGAAAATAATTTCAAATTAGTCCTCCTAATAAGGCAGATGTGTACAAAATACCTTTGGTAGAACTTAGTTAATATTAATTTATTAAAACAATTCATTGATAATCTTATTTTACATTAAGGAATTATCAATGATCGCATAATTATTAAGATTTGTATTCATTTTTTCAATTTAAATTTTTCTTTAAATCTAAAATGTCTTAATTCAACATCCCCCCATAACTGTAACTATTATGTTACAAGATAGTAAGCAATCTTTGGAAGAGAAAAAACAAAATTAAAATAACTACAAGGAAAAAAAATAATCGCAATATGAATAATCCTACTCACTTCTGCCACATATCGCCCTTCATGCATGTAGCAATGTTGGGATTATAATCATAAATAGCAGCAATAATGGCAAACATAATTTTCAGTAAAATCCCAGAACCTAAATCATGTGCCTCACAAACACTTAAAAGTTCAGTAAGAAGATCAATCTGTTCACAGCGATCTGTTCCTTTTTTACCACGGGCAGCTAAAATTTCGTTGAATTTCTTGAGCACAACTCCATGATTAATTTCTGCATCTTTAGCAAACATTTTTGGTTTTTCCTACAAAAAAAAAAGTCAATAATGTGTGCCAAATTTGATAAATTACAAAAATGCATTAACTTAAATCTATGCTTCACTATGAGCTATAATTTTGATTATACTTTTTTTCATACATTATTCGAGACACACAAAATATTTCCTTGGTTAAAAATAATAAAATTATTAATATGATGTAGGTACAGTGAATTATAAATTCTGATAAATCTTGAAAAGTTCAAAACACAATGTCTGTATGTTTACATACCAGGATTAGAAATCTCAAAATCAACACAAATAAAATATATCAAAAGCAATTTTTATACATAAAGCCTTCTATTCTACTTGAAAATCTAATATGAAATAATTTTTCAAAGAAATATAAAAATTGTTTTTGTTTTATTGAATTACAATGCACTAAAGTAAGAACATAAAAGCAGTTAGCATCATCATACATTATTACATTTTTATGGCAATACTTTGACCTCTGTCAGGAAGTTAATATATCATTCTTCAAGGACTATTTTTTTAAAGTTTAAAAAAAATATTTTGAAATTTAGTCATGAACACATGCAAAACTTTGAAAATTTCCAAAATCATTTCCAAAATTTCAAGCATTATGCATTCATGAAAAAGAATTGTGAAAAACAATTCCTCTATAACTCTTAAGTTCAACATTCATATATCTGTTAACAAATTGTTTCAGTCATATTGAATTTAAAAGCATTAGCATTCTTTTCAAAATGAAACCTAAAAGTATAAAAAATGCTTAGTGTCTAAACAAATTACTTTGTATTTACTTTTCTTTGAAAGGATATTCGATTTAACACAAATTACAACTAAATTTAATGTATTTTTTAATATATGCCCTGTATTAACCACTGACAATTAATGTATCTCTTAGTGATACCCATAATCCATATTCAATACTTAGAAATAAATTACACAAATGTAGTAACTTTTTATAAATTTTTTTTTACAATATATTATTACAATACATAATTCAAAAAAAAAAAAAATATTTTTTTTACTCACCACTATAATTGGAGCACCTCCTTTTACCTCTTCCCATCCTTCATCATCTTCATCTTTCTTTCTCTCTCGTCTTTCTTTATCTCGTTTTTTTTCCCTCTTTGTCACTTCTTTTACCTCCTCTTTCTCACCATGTCTAAAAAATTGTAATGAATGTTTGATACAGTAATTGCAAGCTATTACTTAAATACCATAATGTTTGATGGAGAACAATTTTCTAATTTCTACTGTACTTTTAAGTGAAAAGAATTGATATCCCAGAACACATTAAAAATATCAATAACTATGAAATTAAAGCTTAACCCTCTAAGCGGTTTGCACTTAAAGTCTTGCCATTCTGGAGAAGCTTCAAAAATGCACTGCACATATTTTTTTGCTTTCAGGTGGGGTTCTCAAAAGTGGATGAGCCGTATTTTTAAGAATGCGGCTCTGCTGCTTTTGGGAATCTTGCTTGAAGGCAGAAAAAGCATCTCTGGAATGGCGGAATTTTACGTGTAGACCACTTGGAGGGTTAATTTTAAATTATAAGAGAGAGAGAGAGAAAAAAGAGTACTTTTTCAAGAATTTTATAGCAAGATTTCCACCATATTTTTCATCATCTGTGGACAAAGAACTTTCTTCATCAGATGAACTACCCCAATTAATGGAATCTTCATCAGACTCCTAAAAAAAGTTCAGTAAGAAAAATCAGTTAATATTACATAAACAGGACAGTATCAGTTGAGAGAGATCTTGATATCTTTTTCTATTACAGTTACAGTAACAAAAATAAAACTTGATTTTCAATTTTAAAAAAAAAATAGAATTAAATACTAAACAATTGAGTAGGTAGAAATAGAAAGATTTACAAATACATTTACTGATCTTCATTACAAGTATCCAATATATAAAATAACAGTACCATGGCTTTCATCATGATTACAATTTATCGATTGAACACAAGAGAGGGAATTTTGAAATAAAACTACTTAAAAGCAGTGCAAAATAAATGTTTAATTCATTATTTATGCAATAAATACCAAACAAATGAATCAAAAATCAATGAGAATGAAATGTCAAATTGCTGCATTAATTTTCCAGTCCAATATTGCATGGCACTTAATTTAAGAAACTAAACAAAATAATTACAATCATATAATGTACCAATTTAACATTTTTTATTTATCTATGAAAATATATGTTAAGAAAGGTTGGATATAAAAAAATCAACTAAAACTTACATCATCAGAACCTTTGGCAGGTTTTGCTTTCTGTTCTTCTTTTTCGGCCTTTGAAGGTTTTTTTAAGAACTCCATTGGTTTTTCATCATCAGATTCATCTCCAGATTCTTGTTCAATAAAAGAAATATAATTAAAAAAGTTCTGCCTTTATTTACATTAAAGTAACTATTACAAACAAAATTTTCATTTTATTTTTAATTATGCTTGCTTATAGTTTCTTCGAGCATTTTTTTTTTACTGGCTAGTAATCCAATTAATAAGAGAAACTGCCCTATTGGTTGGGAGAATCACAGGAAAAAAAAACTGAGAAAAGGACGCTATTCAAAGCAGGATAAGAAAGGAGATGCCCTACAGTTTGAAACAAGTCACAATAGTTTATACAGTTTATAGCAGAGACATATCTGTCTATTTAACAGACCAATTTTCCCTAGCAGTAATATTCCTGTAATGATGGAGTTTTGACTTTATAGGCAGGCTCTCTAATAATCAGTAAAAGGTTTCTTATAGAGCAGCAGTTCTTAGACTTTCAATCGCCACAGCCCCTCTCTTTATGTATCAGCCTGACATCGCATACCCCCAAAACTTTGAACACCTTTTCCTGACTTCTAACACATGAGTAATTTAAAGATTCCTCAATAATCCTAAGACTGCCTCTGTTACTTACACAGACTTTTTTAATACTTCTTTTTTACTTTAAGGACACATTAAATTTCTAATTATACATTGCAAAATACTTCTTTCAAATAAATAAATAATGGTACATTATTGTTACTGCTATGTAGTTGCAAACAATAAAAAAACTGATTTAATATTCTCCAAAATACATGCTCTAGTTTTTCATTGGGGACAATTTGGTGATCTAGTCTAGCATGGCACATCTTTCAATTTTTCCACCAGGACTTTTAGAGTCAGTAAAAGAGGTAAACATAACATTAAATGACAGACCTCTGCGAGTCCCTAGAAAGGCACTGGGGACTCCAGGAGGTACATGGACCTCAGTTTAAGAATTGCTGTTATAGAGGAATATGTATGTCAAGTTGATCAAAACCATAATACTCTTATAATGCCTGCTCATTGCCAGGAACATCACAACTGCTAAAAATGCATTACAAGACTGTTTCCCTTCCTGACTCAATAAGGGAGTTAATCAGTAGTTTGCAACCAGACTCAGTGGTGTAAGATCAACATTACACTCTGTGATTATACGAATTGCACCTCAAGTATCTACAAATAGAACCAACTTCTTTCTGTTTATATTTTTAATAGCTCTCAAGATCAGCCAAGTTGAATAAAGCATGTTGTAGTTCCAAGACTGCCACAGGGACTGAAATAGCTGCACCAATAATGAGCTGAGCTGTGGTGCAGTTTGGGGTGATATTCAACCTTGACAGGCTGAATAAAATACAATTATATTATTTTCTATTTTTTCTCTTGAAACATCTTTTTCTGCACTATTAAGTTTAATAAAGCATTATAAATGTAATGAAAAAAAAATACTTTTTAATTGAAGATTCAATTAATCATTGGGTCAGTAAACTAAAATATCATTTTGCAAACTTATAAAAATGGAATACACAAGATTATTTAAAATAAAACTTTAAAAATTAAAGCAATTTTAAATGGCCTGAATGAATCTCTGCTTGTGGCTACCAAGTGCCATTATAAAATAACTGATTACGTAAAATGCAGAGAAAAAAATTTATTTATTAATATAACTTATTTTTCAAATAAATTATGTTACATTTTTCCTATTTATACCAAAGGAAAAAATTGAGAGACAAATACAATACCTTGTTCTTCATCTTCATCTCCATTTTCAGGTATTGGGTTTGTTCGGTAGTTGGCGATGTCATTTTCAAACTCTTTATTATATTTGCGAAGTTTTTGTCGAAGAGTAGCTAAGCACTTTGAGTTATTTTTTGACATATTTTTTCGTCCCTCTTTATCTTCCCAACACTAAAATAAATAAACAGAACTTCAGATATATTTATTAACAGAATGTCTTCAGAGTTAAGAGAAACAATTGTAAAGCTCCCATTGAATAAAACATTTTAAACCACCAAAATAATGACCTACCATATTTTGTTAAAACTCATGTTACATTTGTCTACAACAAGAACTTCAATATTAGGAACTTCCACCATCTAAAAAATTTTTAAATACAAGGAAAGAGAGAGTAAAAAAGAAAAACTAGTCTATTTTAAAATGAATGGCACGGAAAAAAATTAGTTAAAAAAATTTAAAACTAAATCGATTAATGATTCGTCAGTGATAAGTATCATAGTTTATCCCTACCAGTAAAGGAAAGTGATTGCGTGTGCATATGTGCACAACTTAGCACAGACCATGAAGCATAAAATTTAGTATAGTGAAACTATAAATGCTGATGATTTGCATGCTGAAATTTTTTTTTTAAATTAAATTTTGAAACAATTCTTCTGACAATATGGCATCATGTCATGGCTATATCCAAATGCAACAAATTGTTCGTTATATTTCTTGTTAGTTTTATTCATTTATTTGTTCTTTGATAGCATAACTATAATGGTTTTAAGTTCTCATTTTAGTATTGGCAATATGGATTTGTGCTCATAAATTTGCTTTTGCACTTTTAATAAAATAGATAAAAAAAAAAAAATTGCAATTTGATAATAATGAAACTTTAAAATTCATTCAGCAATCTTAAGCTAAGAGGTTTAATTATTTGTTTTAAATATCTTAATGATATTGTACATTCTTTGTTAGTTTACACCTTTGTGATATTGAATAGTTTGATCAAACCTAAGCTTATTTTATCCATTTCAGATACCTTTTGAATTAACTTGATGTTAAAGGTTTTTTATAACTTTATTAACTAAAAAAATGTAAGACTTTTTGATACATATGTTTTTTGTAAAAATTCTATTTTTAGGTCACAAGTTTAACTGTCAACTAGGGAAATTACTGCTGTCTTATTGCACCAGTTCCCCACTCCCTTTATTACTAAAAATGTGGGAACTGTTTCTTGTAGTTTCATCACAGCTAGGCCTATTTAATTTGTTTCAGACAGCTTTTAGGCTTGTTAATGTTGAAGTTTCTTTTACAGTTTAAGGCTACTTTATATTTATAGATTAATAATTATTTTATGAGCTTGGTTTTCTATAGTGCACATTCATTACTTAGATTATTATATGGTTTGTTTAGTTAAACTATTAATAAATGGCAAAGCTTGTGTGGGGGTGGTATAATGCATAAAGAGCCTAGACACACAATTTTCATTTACATTCTTGGAAAATGATTTTATCATAGTTCGCTTAAGATTTTTAAAATTCAGTAATAAAATTCATTCTTATCTCTCAGTAAAAATTCCACTCTTCCTTTTTAATTTGGGGGGAAAAAAATGAAATACTTGATAAACCTAAAACCTTTTTAGTCATGTTGAGCTATAAATCATATACGCTTAATTTATGCACGAATATCTGCTATATATATATGTAAAGTATAGCCTCCTCATTAAACTGAAAACAGATTAGTCAGAATAAGTTTTAATTATGAAAACTTATTAAAGATGTTACATAACATACAGGGTGAGCCAAAAGTTTTACCCTGATTATAAATATTTATTGTATGCAAAATATTACAATTAGACATATGTTTCTTAGGATATATTGTTATGAATTTTTCTACGACCATTCTCACCTCAGTAAACTTTAATGTGCCCTCCCACCCCCGGTAGCCTAGAGAATGTCTATGTGGTATTTCAGTTCTTGTCAAAAGTTCTTTAACCTTTTCAATACGGTTGGTTTTGTGAGGAAAAGGTTCTTCAAGACAGTACTTTTAAATAAGTTGACTTAACCCCTTTTTTGTCACTGATTGATGGTACCATATATCAGGGGACAAAAGAAGCAGGATAGTTGTTGGTTTCTTGCTGATCAATGGGGATGTTTGCAGCTTAAAAAGTCCCTAAATATGAAGATTCTCCTTATCTTAGGGAAACATGTTTTCTTGGAGAATCCAGTGTAATTACTTATGATTTCAGTTCTGAAATTTCAAAAAATTTATTTCATTTTTTAAAAAAGGAATTATTTCCTAACAATTTACGCTGTATTCCACCTAGATTTCCTCTTTAATATCATTAAGAGCATTGAGAGAAATAGTATAAAACAGTGATGTGTAGTGGTGCACACAAAGGGGGTCCTAGGGGTTCGGACCCCCCCATAGCACTTGATTTTTTCCCGATTGGTTATAATAATATGCATTGTTACATAAACTTTTAATTATGTATTTGTTATTAATTAAATTTATTAATTAATGCTAATTATTTATTCAATAATTAATTTTGTATTGTTTTTGTTCCTGAAAATCGACAAAATCAAAAGAATATATATTGGAGCATGATACCAAAATGGTGGACTTTCAACCCCCCCCCTGAAAATTTTTTGTGTGTGCTACGGGTGATGAGATAATATAAAACATTGCATATTAAAAAAAGGCATGCTTATTTCATTACAGACAAAGGTACAATAAACTAAACCAAACTTATCTGATTTTTTCAAGTAAAATTTATTTATATAATTTGATTTTCAGTAAATCCATTTTTAATTCTTTAATGCAGAAATTTGGTACACATAAATTTAATTTAAGCTGGTGTTAAAACTCAAAATAATGCAATTAAAAATAAGAAATAAATAAAATTCTTCATAAATTGTAGGTAATTATAATCAAGAATATAAAATAAAATAAAAAAGCAAATTGTTGATCTTAACTCTTTATGTTGTAACAAAATTCAGATTTTCTCCAATCAATAATGGACTAATCTAAAATAGTTTATTACTCTGAAGCTCTTTATCAGTTTTTAATGAAAATATCTGTTTTGAGACCAATGCATAACTCTTTAATCAAGAAGAAAAATACTTAAAATATGCATAAGTTTAAAAGCTCTTATAAATATTCACAACATCTGTATGCCCATAGACATATCGTCATAAATCAGCTACGCTTTTTTGGAAACTGCATTGTTACTCTATAATTGTTTTTCTTTTAGAACATCCTAGAAAAATGCATAATAATCTTAGGAATTTTCTTATATATCTTCCATGAAGGAATGATAGATTTGATACATAATTGTCATTTTTTATTGTACCTTAAATCCACTATATTTTGATACATTAGAATTCAAAATACTAAATGAATCTTAAGATTAAGTCTAAATTTTACTAACAAGCATTTTTTAAAAATGAAAATTTTATTTTGCTTTTATTTAATTCTTTCTATGTATGCTGAAAATTATGATAAAGCACTTACTGAGGCAAATAAATGAGATGAATAGCAGGGTAGGTGTTTCGCATTATACTACAAAATATGAATATCCTAAGTTTATAAATGTTGGCACGTTGAATAGTGCCACATTGTAGACTCTGCATGTTTTTATTGAAAAATGTTAATTAGGGGTTCCATTGTATAGCAGAGGTGATACACATTAAATCAAAATCCTTATGTTGCCATGGTGAGAAAATTAGAAATGGGGGCTCTAGCTCGGCCATCGTTCTCTTTACTTGATCGTCATTTAAATAACAAGGTCTGTCTCATTACTTTATCTCTTATGTTACTTCTAAATGAGACAATTCACCTACATGTTCCTAAAAATAAATTCTTTAGATACACATAATAAATTTAAAATTATATTTTTTTCCCAACAGAAATAGTTTTTCATTAGTAAAAAATAGGAAATGCTTTGATTTTTTTAGAATACTTGATAGTAAAATGCAAACAATAAGCTAGTGTCAAAGATAAAATATTATGTGATGACAAACTTTTTTAAATTGCCAAGGAGCTTCATGCACCTTGGTAAATTTGTTAATATAAAAGGAATATATTGTTCTTATTTATACTTAATTGTTTCTTTTGCAAGTAATTACAATGTACTGGGGCTTTTTAATTTTTTTCACTTTTCGTACAAAAAAGTTATCATTCTTAGCCTTTGGATAGTCTTTACTTTTTATTTAAAATTTCAATAGAATTGCTTTAATTCTAAGATTATTGCTATGATTTTTGGACAATAATGCACTGATTTTTGTGTGTGATTTTGTGCATAAGATAGAGCCAATACATTCCTACCTAGCCAAATCTTTCAAACAACATTTAAAATAATTAAAAAAAACTTTCCTTCTCAACAGACTCCTCAGTTGGGTTACAGATAACTGACAACCATTTTTCTTTACTTTCTTTAAAACAAAGGAAGACTTTAGCTTGAAATATCTCTTTTTACCCTTTCCTGCTTCATTTCGATACTCCCCTAAGTGACTGGGCCCTTTTTACCCTATTTCTCAAAATTTATCACGATATCAATTCTCTGAGCTGAGTTATTTTTATTCTCCTGATAATGTTCGCACAGTAGAAGAGGTTTTAAGTTGGTCAGCATAGTTTCTATTTATCCTATGTAAAACAATTTTATAGAAAAGGAAATGCACTTTTTAAAGCATTACGGCAGCAATAAGCCAAGTGTTATTTGGAACTACAGAAGAATAGTTTCTGGCTACTTGAAAGCAATCTTGAATATTTACAAGAAAGCAGATGTGCATTACTAGGTTTTATTATACCAATAAGGCATATGATAATTAACAAAGACCAAAACTTGAAGGAATCAACAATAAGAGGGAGAAGCATTCTTTATCAATATAAAAGCTTTTACAACTAATTTCTCAAGCTCATTTACAAGAACCATCTGATTCTGTATACAGAGTTTCAAACATTCAATAAGATAGCCTTAGAACGTGCCCAAATACAAACACATTTTTTTTTCAATATAATTATTTTATTAGACTACGTTTTGATTATATTTATTTTTCAGATAGATTTTAGAGCACTTTGCAAAATTTCTTGCAATTTTTATTATAAAAGAAACTTACTACAATAATAATAATAATAACAACTTTTTAAATTTTTGAAAAATCAGGAAATCCAACACTGTAGAACTTTCAAAGTATAGTATGCAATTAATGCAAAAATTTCATTTTTACTTCTAACGTTTTCGTATAAATAGGGCATT
Organism: Trichonephila inaurata madagascariensis; assembly: GCA_019973955.1. Lineage (NCBI taxonomy): Eukaryota > Metazoa > Arthropoda > Arachnida > Araneae > Nephilidae > Trichonephila > Trichonephila inaurata. The sequence continues at coordinate 323,457 of BMAV01024545.1, forward strand.
TTTCTTATGCTTAAGAACTGGTAATATTAGTTTTCTACAAATTTGAAAGAAAAAAATAACAGAATTAATAGTTTTTGCCTTTTGTTTTGAAGACTCAACTTTTATTCGTTAATTGTCATACTAAAAAATGTTGAAGTGAATTTCTTGCATTCTTTATAAGAATTCGAAAGACTAAAATGGATAGTTTTAAAAATCTATAACAAATATTTCTGTAACTTATTTTTGTTGCAAATATGTTATATTTTTTTTGTTTATACACGATTAAAAAAGTTTTTCCTTAAGCACAACATAAGATAATAGTAAAAATAAGTTTCTGTACAGCAATACATTGTGTAATTATGAAAAAATTTTCAGCAAAAACTGAATGCAAAAATAGCTTAAAATTCTCCACAAATATATTTTTAAATAGTTTTACAGGTATAAAAATTAATAAAAATGTAGAATTGTATTAGTGAAAAAAACATCCATTATGAATATTTGTAATTATATTCTTTAGCATGAAAAAAATAAATTAAAAATCATAAAAAAATCATCAATTAAATCAATATATATATATACACATACATATATATTTCAATAATAAAGTAAAGAAGAACACATAATAGAAATTAAAAATGTATTTTCTAAAAATTAAATATTGTTTAAGTTTCCAATAATTTCTGGTTTTAACAACAAAATAAATCTTTTTCTAGATGAGAAATTTTCATACAATAAAAATCGAGGTTACAGAATTTATTTATTACAAAAAGGAAATAAAGTTATGTATAAGCAAAAAATATTTAAAGTGGTAAAAAGGTATATTAATGAAATTATTTTACAGATTTTTTCAAAGTTCTTACGTGTAAAAATGTAAGCAAATAAAAAAAAAATGAAAAACTATCTAACTGAAGCAAAAAGAATAGATTTGAGGAATATGTAATGCACTATAATTCTATTCTGTTTGTACTATTTTCTATTACGAAATACTCAAATTTAAAGAAAGTTGTAAATTCATACTCATTAGATTTCTTAACATATAAAATAAGGAAAGACACAAAATTTACAAATTCTTTTTAAAAAATTAATGACATTTTAAGTGCACTAAAGCTATACAAGAATATTATAATATTCTTCTTGGATATAATACAAATTTTAAACAGACAGATGAGCGTCTCGCTACACCTTTGGATTTGCACACAATGCGATATCTTTGAACTTGTTTTTTGGTCCATTTTAGTGTCTTACAATCATATGCACAGCTGTGTGTGTTTGCCATATGATCACTCAGATCTACAAAACCTATATTTGAATTACAGCATATTATTAAAGCAGGCTTTTGACATTTATTGTTGCACAAAGTAGTTTTACTCATTTCTAGATCATGCATGTTGTTTAGCATGAAAACATCCCTTTTATCCATCCAACACATGGTTATCATGTCACTGCCAAATTTTATAGACAAATCCCCTTTTTTCATTTTTTGAAAAGCTAATTTTTTAGGATAGTTCTTCCTATTGGAATGCATGGTGCCGCAGGAATTCATTTTATATTCAAAATACAATTGCTAGAACAATGCTGGGGATGAAAAAAATTGTCTATGAACAATATGTGCCCTTTATTTTCTACATTTCAACCAATTCCAAAACTGTTGCATGAGTAGGTTTCACTTTTATATTACTTTTCAGTTTTGCTATATATGAACCTTCATATTGAAAGTATTCCCTTTTTTCTATCAACAGCTTTTGGTAAATTCCTATTTTAGCCCACCCCCTTGGAGAAGATTTTTTTTTCCGCGCCAAAATGGCGCCAAAGCGCGATTTTCAAACTCTGACCAACTGAACTGGGAAAAATATGATGTTTTTCTGGAAGAATGGTAAATGAATAAAATGCAGGCATACTAAAATTGAAACAATTGGAAAAACTTACGTGCTTATGAAGGAACGTCTTTCTCCACGGGAGGGTACAATGTGGTGATCGCACGGAGAAATTCACGAAAAACGCCATCATCCAACGAATGCTGTCTCTGGCGTCGCCACATGTATTCTGCTAAATAGTGATCGAATTGGCCCTCCACATGGGCCGCATGGTTCCTTAACGATCTTTTTATCGCCGACCACGTCCCTTCGATTGAATTGGTGTGAGCACCAGTTTCAGGGTCCTTAAAAGTCAGACTGTGGTTGACCCGCAAATGCTGATAACCTTCATGCGACAAGCAATTGTAGGCCTTCCAACAGTCTGAAATTATAACGGACCCTGGTACCACCCAATCCTTAATAACATGCAAAAGTTCCTCTTTCGTTCGATTAGGCACCACTCTAAAAAAACATTTATTCGAGTTCCTTTCAACTCCTCCAAACACCCATTGACCATTCACAGGCTTGCCCTTTCCATACTTCATTTTACCAAACATGCTCTCATCAATTTCAACAATTTTCCCTTCACCACCGAGTGGTTCACTTTCATTCAAAACTGCAACCATACGGACCTCTCGGCAAAACATGTACCAGTCAACGACTGTATTTTTATTCACTTTCACATCATGCACAGCAAACTCATTCGTTGACTTTCCAAAAAAATGACGCGTTAAAATTAAAATATCACACATACTCAAATGACTCTTAGAGAACCACGTACCTTTTCTTACACTCTTGCAAATATCATGCGGATTCTCTCCTCCTTTCGTACGGCATCTCCATTCATATCCATCAATCGTTCCCTTCCTTTGTCTCAGAACCATATCTTTTCCACATTTAGGATATTCATACCTGCTAGAAATAAAATTTTCACGCATACACCATTCAAGCAAATTCCTTTGTCCCCTTTCTTCCAATAAAGCAAAAAAAGTAAAAGTTAAATCCGTACGGCGACTCATTCTCACAAACCGGTACTCACACGTATTCTAAAACGATCGTTCAACCGTGCAAAAGAGGGAAATGGTTAAATTTGTCTGTATATATCGGTTTTAGAGTTGCCACAGCGACAAAAAAAGTTCAAAAACCGGGGGTGGGCTAAAATAGGATCCAACCCAACTTTTTTCATACCAAATTTTTCCTTTTATTCGGTATATAATGTTTAAATATTATGCACCCCAAGACAATTACTTCGTCAATGGTTAACTCTTTAGAATATTTATGGAAAGAATTATTTAAGGAGTTAAATACATTCCTTAGTTTCCAAAATCTATTGTAATCCAAAATTGTTTTATCCCAAGCCTTATCATTATTTTCAAAGTGCAAGTATTGAAGTAGATTTAAAAATTTCTTCCTCAGCATAATTTTTCTTAAAAATAGTTTTTCCAGCATTGGATCCATAGACGAATGTTCCTTAAGATTGTCTTTTTCTACATGACCCATCAAAAGTATTAAAGCAAGAAATTTTACAATTTCAACTTCGTTCATTTCAGTCCATCCAAGGTTATGTTTTCTCAAACTTGATCGAGTTGCATATTGTAAAATGCGAGTGGCAAATATGTTTGTCTGTTAAGTAAATTTTCTTACTATAGAGTTTTTGAAGATACAATTAAAATGAAATCACCTTCTGTGACACATGGTACAGCAGCTCCTTTTATCACATTATTTCCTGTAAAAGGTAAAACTGTCACTTTATAGGTTACTTGAGGATCGTCCCAGATTACTTTATTCTGTTCTTCGGAGACAACCTTATCTTCGACATCTGGACTCAAATTTAAGGATTGGTCTATATTATCTTCCTCACACACACACACACACATTTTCTAACTCACTATCAAAATCATCAAAAATTTCGTCTTCTAAATCAGCTAAAACTTTCTGAATATCTTCAGTGGTAAGTCCCCTTTTCTGTTTTAGCATTCTTTTTTAAAATAAATCAAATTAATTTAAAATGAAAAAAGTGAGAAGTGATTAAGTAATTTAGATGACAAAATAGCTTAAAAAATAACTATACTAAAAATAAAACTGCTAGTGAGATTTTGGGCATAAGGGAAAAAAGAGGAAATTCTAGATAAGGGTGAAAGAGGGAACTCTATCATCTGAATACACAAGAAGCCGGTCAAGCAATTGAAGTTCCTGGGCTGTAAGAGACCTCCAGCTGATTTGAAAGTAAAGCAGTGCTTGGTCGCTACACTGACCAGCGCTGTCTTTTAAGAGACTGTTCCTTTTGGCGTCTAGATCGAATGGCCGTCCTCTAAAGATTAATATTTCATCAGTTACACAGCCTGTTTCTTTAAATGCTTTGTACCATCATTTTACTGATTTTGCATCAAGACACATCCTTAACAAAGTTGAAATTAATGTTAAACATTAATGGGCCTATTTATTTTATGAAACCAAAGCCCACATTAAGCCTTCTCTTGAATTGACGCCATTTCGGCTGAAAACGATGTCTTCCTTACAAATGTACCCTAGAGTCATTCTTGAAAAAGCACTCTACCATTTTCTATTGCTCAAAAAACTTACCAATCAAGTGATACAAAGGTTACATTGTTATAATGAGCGGTTATTTTGTAATGAAATTTTATAAACAAGGCAAGACTTTTGGTTCACCCTATATGTAGTAAAAGTAGATTTCAAATACCATTTTGTAGTAAAAATTGAAAATTCCAAGTAGATAATAAAATATGACAAACTTTCCCAGCCATGAAGAATGAGAAGTCAAAAAAAGATTTTTAAATGTACATAAGTGTTCATAATAATTATTTAAACTATACCATTTTCTAGAGCATTAATTTAATATTCAACATAATGAAATGAGCTCCACAATATCTGCTTTAAAAAAAAATGTCGAAATGCATTGTGATCAATAAAAAAAATGAAAAAGTTATTCCATAAATATTATGCTGCATGAGATCAGACTTCAAACAAATTAATCATCAAATGAAATTTAATTTCTTTTATTGACATTTTTACTAAAAATATATTATTTGAAATTAATGATACAGACAACTCACTATAAAAATTCTTAACATGTTAACATCTATACTTACTTCAGCTACAAAATCTTCTAACTCTGCCAAACAGCGAATGTAAAATTTAGGAATGATGCCTTTCTCTTCTTTCTCAATTACTGGGCGAGTTTTCAGAAAAGCACGAGTCAGATTTTCAAAACCTGAAAATTAATAAAATAATTGTTATGTAAATGATAAATTTTATTACAAAACTAACTTGTATTACAAAATTACAATAATTGATTGAACATCATGGCTATGTGTTTGTAGTTCAAATTAAAATTAAATTACATATATTTTGGCCCACAATGAAATTATAATACTTATTTTTCAAGATTACATGGAAAAACAATAAATATTTTCAACATATGTGTTGTAAAAAACCTTAACAAGTTTAATTGTGTGTCCTTTATAATCTATTTTCTTCTTTCAAATAGTCATTTACATTTAGGTTTGTCAATAAGCAGATACAAGATGCTATGTTTGCTACAACAAATATAATGTACAAGCTTTTAAAGCAATCAAATTTATACATATAAAAATAAACGAAAAGTCAAATATGAAAAATGATAAGTTTTTGCTAATCACTTCTACAAAATGAACTGAACTTACCTGTTAAAAGCTTGTTCATGTCTTTTATTTTTTTATGATTTTTCATTTGCTTAATTATATCAGTAAGTTCTTCATACCTTAAAATAAATGAGAACAATTAATGACAACAATTCTTGAAATGAATTCTACATTAGGATAGATGAAAATACAACATAATAAAGGTTTCAAAATAAAAGTCAAATCACCCTTCCCACACCCTTCTGAATATGAAAACTCTAAGAAATATAGTAGTCTTGTTCAAATTATGCATATAATTATTTTAATTACAAATTAACTATTTAATCTCAATACAAAACCAATTTTTATATTACAAATCAAAACCCTTAAAAGCTCCTACATAAATGTTAAAACATGCAACATTTTACTTGACTCCAAATAAAATTTTGATACAAAGGAAAAGAGAAGAAAAACATTTAATAAAATATTTAACTTAAAAAAATATTTGAAAAGTTTTAAAATACAAAATAGAAATAGTTCTGAAAGGCCCTACAGTGGATACATAATCTTTTTAAAAAATATACTTCAAAATAAAACTTCACTCATATTAACTTACACAAAAAAAAAAAAAAAAAAAAAAAAAAAAAAATAAAAAAAAAAAAAAAAATACAAAAAAAAACAAAAAAAAAAAACAAAAAAATAAAAAAATTAAAAAAAAAAAAAAAAAAAAAAAAAAAAAAAACTTAGGAATATAGCAAAGTAACACAGTATTCCATAAGCTTTGTATGAAAAGGAAAACTTTTTAATTATTCAAACAATAGTGTACAAAACAGGAAACTAATCATTCAGTTAATTTTTTATGTAACAGAAAATCTAGTTCATGTTCATAGAACACACACAAGGTTACAGCCTTGCTTTAAAGGAATTAGCTACAAAAAAATTATAAATATATTAAGGAGAAAACAATTGACTTTTAAAAACAGAACATTATATTACACAAATTTTTTCTTGCATAAAATACATATAATGTAAAAGACATAAAAATCTCATTGTGTATAAAATATAACATTAAAATAAGTACATTTGCCTACCTTTTCTCCCGTGCACTACGCACAATTCGCTTAATATCTTCTTCTTCATCACTGAAATTGTAAGCCCTGTAAGGAAAAACAAGTTAACTTTTGTAGCATATTCAAAACATTATACACAATTTTAATATTCAATATTTTAAATGATTTTTTTAATAAATATATATAATTAAAAACAAAATATATAACAAAACATTAACCTTAAATAGGAACAATATATATATATTCAACTAAAATAAATCACATAATATATTAATGCCTGTATTTTTATAAAATTAAGATTTACAAGCATATTAAACAATGGAGAGCAAAATTTTATCTGCATTTAATGCAGATGCTACATTCTTATTAAATCTACTCAATTTTGAAGGCTATTCTGGAGTCTGATATTTGAATGTGATATAAAGTTAATTTTTATATTTCATGAATTACTTTAATTAACAACTGTAATTAGGGATTGCAATATCGGACCAAAAGTTCAATACCAGTATTTCTTTGTTTTATTTGCTATTTTTATTAGATTGTAAATATAACAAATAATAATTTGTAACAACTTTTCTTTATAACAGTATATAAAGAAAAGAAAAAAAGCAACGGTATATCTTATTTATTTAAATTGCAAAAAAGTGTCTATATCACTACTGAGTCTGTGTTACAAAACAAATTTTTGAAAAGAGTGATCTTAAAAAACATAATGCATCAGTTGTCCTGTCATTAAGCCTAGAACCTAATTTTATGCAAAAAATACCAGCTGTCAAAAATGCTCTTTTGGCATGTACGCTAGTGGGTGGTACTGTTAGCAATGAGTGATATACTTTTCCAAGTATTTACCACTAAACCCCTCACCTTCAAATAAATCGATTTCTTGTTGAATGGTTTTGGATATAACTGATTTCTGTATTGTACTTTGGTTTGTTGAAATTTTTTTGTCATTACTAATTCTAATTTTTGTTTAAGAGACAACTCCTTTTCACTGTCAACATTAGTGTCATCATAATCTTCAATAACTGTACTGAATTCTTCTAAATGTGAATTGGTTTGTAGGTAAAAAAATTTACTTTTAAACTTGATTAAATTTTAATTGGTTAGTCTCTTCTTCTTTTTCATTTTTAAAGTCATTATAATTATGTAAATACCATGACATTTCCTATTTTGGTATGTCTTTGTTCTGCGCGATCATTCAATATAACATATAATTCTTCAGATAGTGATATATACTGCTCTTTTCGTGTGATTACAACATAAAATTTAGTTGCATTAGCTGTTAATATGTTAGAATCTCTATGACAATGTCTCAATAGCCAGTTTTATTGGAAGTAGAACTGATACAGTTCTGAATATTAAGTAGAATTCACTATTGGGAAGATTAATTTTGCAGGTTTAAGTTGATCATTGCTTTTTTGGATTGGATTTTTCAGTTTCAAAAATCATTCCATTTTTAGGAGTAAACTGTTCCAACATGTTTAAGAATTTAATATTAACATATGCTTTATTTTCAGTTAGTATATATTTTTGTAATAAGGCATTTTTAGTAGGGGAACATTCAAACATCTTAGCAATTTTTTGAACTTCATTAATTACAGAAAGCAATTCTTGATGAGTTAATATTTCATCCTCATTAGCAATATCTTCAACAATTATATTGTCATTATCTTCATTGTCAGTATTACTTTCACTCTCTTCAAAGTCTGAATTCGAAGTTTCTATATCCTCAGTATTTGGATTCTTCTGTTTTCTTTTTTTGGTATAATATATCTATTACTCTTAATTGAATTCCCTGAGCATATCACAATTGCCGATTTACACCAATCAACTTTACAAATTTTTTCATAACTGTAGCTCCATCAGTTGTTATGGATACATTTTCTTTAGGGATAATCCATATTTCACTTATTTAGATTTAAGCATTTCCACACACTTTTTGCCTGGCAAACTTCCCAAGATGTGCTGTCTTATATTTCAGAATTTTTTTCTGAATGAATATTTATATTTAGATAGCATCAATTTCTTACTCTCGTCCATTCATCAAAAGTAAGACTAAATTTTTCACCGTTTACTTTTAATTGTATTAGCTCATGTTTCAAAGAATTGCAAACATTGTTACTGTAGTTTATAACAGTTCTTCTTATAGTATTTATTGATGTTGGTAGATTTTTAAAACTTTAGGCGTGGATATGATTTTCTTAATCTAAAACCCCTGATGTCTTGGGCTTAGAAATTCTGTTTAAATTTGCATCTTCATCGCAGTTAGATTCTTTCCTCTTTAACAAATTTGTATCATGTTTTGTTTTTAAATTTGTGTAGAGTCTACTTGTACTTCCTCCATTCACTTTAATAACTCTTAGAACATTTTTTACATTGTGCCACCATATTCTTTTCATCATATAAATAATGAAACCAAACCGAAATATTATCGACTGATTTTTTTTTTGTTCTTCAAAGTTATTCTTATTCATTATTATGGGTTATTATTATGAGTATATACAATGAATCTGAAAAATATTTTGAGCCCTAAAGTATGATATGCAAATCAAATGTGAATAAGAAACTCATCAAATTAAAAAACATTGAAATATTACACACTTTCTTCACAATTACAGCCTTGTATTCACAGATAGGAATACCAGACTACGAAATCTGTGCATATGCAGTATTACTCTGAACTGCAATAGGATATTTTTGGCCTGCCTCTTCGGATGATTCAATTATTTTATCACTTCTCTTGATATATATATATATAGTACAATGTAACTTTATATTCACAGTCTAATTAATTTTACCCGTTAGGGAGATATAAAAACAAAAACATATATACCATTTTGCTATGTTGACAATCTCTGAACATATAGTGGAGAAAATTAAAATTTTTTTTAGTAAATATCGAAAAACGGTACATAAACTTGTGAATACCGGCATTACAAAATTGTACAAATGGCTCAAAATACCGATATTCGGTATTGCAATCTCTCATTGTAATACAATAAAAGGTTCTTATAAAGTGATATTATTCATTTAAAAGATGATCAATGATTTATATATCCAAATAAAAAGGAATTTAAAATTCAGAGAAGCCAGCAACAATTTCTTTAAAACAATAACACAATGCTAAAAGTATTCTCTTAAAAGTGAAACTATAAGGCAGCTTGAAAGGGGAAAAAAATAACATTATGAAAACATTGTTTATTCAAGCAATAGCCATGAGAATTATTATTCCTACCAGTGTGAATTTTAGAACATATCATTATCACTGTATATACAGTCAGACATCCATTTTACAAACTTTTTTTTTCTGAAACCAAGAACATTTTATGATTTTGTTCGGAAAATAACCTCCAAATAGTAAAGTGTATTTTCTATTTAACAAACTTTTTCTCTTGTGATCTGATTTTTTTCCTTCTCATTTTTAAAAATTTTCTGGACCTTTGCATGATGAAATGACAAAATAATTTGACGCTGATTACACTGTGAGGAATACACACCTGAAGGGGATTTTGGAGCATTGCAAAGAATATGTGTGAGGCATATCATAAAAGAAAACATTTTTTGTTCAAATGGAGGGGAAAAAAAAAATCAAACAAAATTAACAGATTTTATTGGTAGTTAAATTTAAGGACACATGTAATATACGCTTAAAATTACTGGTTATAAAAAAAATTTATGCTTAAAATTACACGTAAGCATAAAATTAGAAAATGTGTGTGTCATTAAAACTCTCAAATTTAATATAAAATTCTTTTTTAAAGTTGAAAATTCAATGTTCTACTGGACAGTATCTTTCCCCTTGTTTTCCTTGCAGATTCCTTTTTGATGGATAAGAGATATAAAAATAAATAGATGTTAGTTTACAAAAAAAGATGGAAATTACTTTTACTTATTTATGGGATTACTTTTTAAATAATATTAGTGTTTATGAATTTGAAATTTGTCTTATAAAATATATTTAAAGATGAATCTCTATTTAAAGAATTTTTCACATAATGAACTTTTTTTCGGGATTTAGCGACATCGTTAAGTAGGCCTGATTGTATATCAATATTTTTTACAATTTATGCAAAAATTTCAGTAAAATATCTTATTTTATAACTTTATATATATATATAAATTCATAAAGTAACGGATTTTATTCTATAATTTTTATCACAAGCATTTTTAACATAGAAATGAAATATTTGTAATTTTCTTTAATAATGTAAGTTTTAGTACACAGTTATATTCATATCTATATTACATTTGTCAATATTCAGATTTTTAATTTTCAAGAATGTCCATTACAGCTAATTTATATAGAGAATATTTTTCCCTACAATTTAAATATTTTTACTAATTAAAAAAAAAAAGGTTGAACTAAATCCACAATGTATCATTAACAATCAATTGATTTTTAATTTTTCAAAAGCAGATCAAAATTTACTATGTATAACAAATTACATGATTTCATATTTAAAAAAAAATTATACAGAAAGATAAATTAAAAAAATAATAATATTTAAACAATGATCACAAGCTTCATTTTACAATACGGAACTAATTTGATAAAAGGGGTAATTGCGCTAAGTTCTGCTTGGCGTGATAAGGATCACGCCAAGCAGCGTTTCTTGTTGCTGGATTGAAATCCAATATGGCGTCCTAACGGTAATTTAAAGGTACACAATAATTTAAAAGAATTGTTTTGAAATACATCGAAATGTATTTAAAATAAAGGATATAGGAAGAGATTGATAGTAAACTAGATCAATCAATAAATAATGAATAATAATATTATCTAATAAAAAGTAATATGTAGTAATAATAGTATTATAAGCAGCATATAATAATCTGAAAATATTATTTTATCGTAATTATATATAATATTCATATAGTACGATTTTATAACGGTTATTAGAAATAATAATCATATAATATAATTAAATAGTAATTATTAAAAAGAATAATCGTCGAATTGTAAAAAAATAAAAATAATGCATAAGAGAACTCGTAATACATAACTATAAACAACATAAGAATAGTTATAAATAGACAACAGAAATAGTTATAAATAAATAAGATAATAATTATAATTAAATAACAACTATAAATAAATAACAATATTAATTATAAATAACAAAATATGTGATAATATTTATAAATAAATGCTAAAAGAAACAATTATAAAAAACGAATATTATAGGATTATTACCCATAGTAATAGTTGCATTTTTTTCATTATGAATAAAATAATTACATAATGTATGTTAAAAGTAATTTAGAATATCAATTACATAGTAGTGAAAGCTTGCATTGTAAATTCCTTCATATGAATTTCATCGAACAAAGAACGTAAAAAAAACACATTTTTAAAACAAAAATAAACGATTTATAGCGATAATTAAAAGCACAACACTTATTCTTTTAAGAAATAAATATTCTAGTACTCACTTATTTTAGAAATATCCATATTCGAAAATAGAGAATTAAACAGAAGACGCAAGCAATAGAAAAATTACACTGAAAATGTTTAAATTCTAACAGAAATAAGAAATTTTTATTAATATCGTCTGAAAGTAAAGGGTTACAGTGGGAAAAAACGAGTTATTTCTAATATACGTTATCCCCATGGCAACCACATCGACAGACGATAAAAATATTACGGTAACCGTATTGTAATATTATCGCCCATCTTGGCGAACATAAACAACAGCTTGGCGTTACTACCCCCGATATCAAATTAGCATGTACAATACTTGCTAATTGGGAATGAATGTAGAATAAAATCTCTCAAATACCACAGAAAAATTCCTTTTAGTTTAAAAATTAGTCTACACTTTTACCACATTCATATATATGTAATTCTTTTACTGTACTTTTCAAAAAGAATTTCAAAGAAATGCTTACACACTATATTGAAAAGTTAAGGGGGAAAAAAAGCTTATACAAAACACGAAGCTTATAAAACTAAGCTCTCCAAGTAGAAAATATTCATTCCTTACAAAAAACAAGACAGAGGTTAAGAGAAGATATTCTTCCAGAAATAATATAATAGCAGATTCAGGATAAAATCAATCAGCTCAAATAATGCTCCTTACAGTATACGTGAGAAACTTTGGAATTTGCAGTTTATAACAAATGAAGGAAACACATTCATACAATCAAATAAAGCTTAATGTTTAAGATGAAAAACATATAAAACAGTATAGAATGCAATGAAGATAATATAGATATCCTCCCCCCCCCAAAAAAAACTAGCATACATCGTACAATAAATAAATTAAGACATAAAAAACAAAAAATTTTATAATTAATATTTAAAACTTACGCAGAGATACCCTGAATTTTATGGGGGATTTGTTCCTCCTCAGATGATGACGATTCACTCTCAGTATCCGATCCAGCGAAAAAACGACTCATGTTTATTTATCTATAAACACAAAAATAGTTTTGAAATATAAAAGAAATCTAATCACAAATATCTATAAACAAAAATACCAATAAAATTTAATTTTAGCAACTATAATCTAAAATTTAATCTTTGTTCTAAAACAATGATAGACCATGTTACAGTGTAAAGACATTTGAATTTTTTACTCTTTAGAATAATTTCTTGCTGCCCTTCCTTCAGGTCTGGTTTCAATTTATGACACAAATTTTCCAATTAGAGTTCTTATTTCAATAAAAGTACAGATTCCTTTTCTAGAACAAAATCTTGGACTTTTGTTACACTTTACTTTTTCATCCTTTTTCTCAGATTTTTGAACATTAGAAATTTAAGAGAATCTCTTCAGTACAATACTTTAGAAAAAGAATTTATTATTGAAAAGACTCCACTTATAAGTAAGCTAAAGTTTTTCTCCCTTCCTACAAAAGACAAATGGATGTTTTATGCTCATTTTGTATGAAAACCTTTTTGATTTGGTGCCTTTTTTTAAAAAAAAAATTGGGGGGCAATTACTACCTAATTCTGGCTATCATTCCTCCATGGTCGGAAACAGTGGGGTTTACAATTAGATTACTTAGATCAGTTAAAGTATAGAGTAGGAGGCCTCTTGGCAAAGCCAACTATTTGGGTACCAGAATCAGTCGCCAAACTACCTATATGTAACGATAGGGTTCCAAGAGTAATGAAGTGATGCCAATGTAATGAAGAGCCAAATTCATTCTGGCATCTAGATAAACATCACCGAATTCTTAGGGCCTTCTATTCTACACTTTAGCTTTCAGATCAATTATAGACCTAGAACCTCCTACAATACAGTTACAGGATCCTAAATCCTGTTGATGATTACAAGAAATCTCTTCAATGTGATATTTAAGGTTAAGAATTCTAAGAATTTATTACTTTTCATAAAACTTTTATTTATTACTTTTAATGCTATTTGTTATCATTAACATGAATTCAAATATATTCCTTTTAAAGTAAAGTTCCTTTCCAAGTAACAAGTTTAACTTTTTAAAATCATTGAATGTCTAGATTTTAGGGAACAAACAACTGCAGTCTGATAATATCACCATTGTTTTTGCTGGAAACAAACAGAAAAAGTAGTTGCCAGCCTTCAATCCCTATCATCACCTATAAGTAACATACACAGTTTTCAACATTAACATTTACACAATGCACTTTTTTAAGAAAATGCATTCTATTTTAAAAAATGGTTTATTTCACTATGGATGCATATGATGGTTCATTTAAGAATTTACCAAAAGAGTAGTCAACCTGCAACCTATATTTTCTAAAATTGACATATTTTAAATTCTCGTTATTTTAGTTCTTATTTCAGGCACAACAAACAATAAAGTATCTATTCCACATAGCTCTGTTCCTACTTAATGATTCAAGTAGACGAATTCTTTCGCGGCTAGATACTTTAAAGTTATAATTACTATAACTTGTTTGAAACGGAAGATTACATCGATTATACTGAAGAGATTTAAACATTTTTACAGAAATGAATACTGATTACAAAGAAATTAAATCAACACAGTGTAATCATTATGAAATTAAAACAACAAATTAATTCAGAATTTAAATTTAATGGTAATTATATTGAGCTCAAATATGTGGATGGTAAATCATGATCCTCACAGAAAAGTAAAAAAAAATACTGAAAAACAAGTAAGTTATTGTTACTAATAATATATTCAGTCGAAACCTTAACAGACAACATTTACAAACCTATATTTTCCAAAATAGCAGATAAATTATTCAAAATATGGTGCAATTCCGTCACGTTGTATAGAAACAGAACGCAGAACTGTATTTTGCAGTTACAATTACAGTGTTGGAAATTTCATTCGGGGGAGGGTAGCGGAAACGCTTCACATAAAGGTAATTAAAAATTAGTCATTTAAATTATTCCACCCCAAGCCAAAATATTCTCTCCTATCCTTCTGTGATAATGAAGCCATTTTTTTTCAGAATTCCCTAAGCATTTCCGAAACACTGATATTTTCTGAAAAATTTTGTCAATGTAGAACGCTTTAAGCTGAATTCACACCAAGGCGTACAAACGTCGAGTGTTAAGTATCTAGCCAATCAGAGTCTTCTTCTTGCCCGAGAAGTCTCTGATTGGCTAGACGCTTAACACTCGACGTTTGTACGCCTTGGTGTGAATGAGCCTTTAAACCGCATTCACACCAAGGCAGTTAGCAGCGAGTGTTGAGCGTCTAGCCAATCAGAGACTTCATTGCGGGGAGTCAAATAAGTCATGATCGTGACTATTAAGGGAAAACTTCAGTAACGTGGGCTGGGATTTTTCAACGCCAAATCCTCTTTTCGAGCCGAAGGTCGATTGCCCAGGCGTATCCTTGAAAGGAACCGGTTTGTACTAACCATATGTATGTGCGCGCGATACAATTCTCCTCAGAAAATGACTCCGCGTAGTAATACATCGTATTCCTGACATTCGATTTTTTATTTAATGCTGATGTTTTCTGAAAATATTACCAGTGTAATTTAAGGGGTAGGTTAAAAGATTTCTCGAATTCACATTTTTAACTTTTTTTTATCGCAAAATCAGATAAAAAAAAACTTTGTATGTATGTCAAAAAAGTTAAATTTCAAGTTTTTTTCCCTTTTTTCAAAGCAAAGAATTAATATTTAAATTCGAAGCTAAATTAAATTATTTTTACAAATACGAGACACAGGTATCAAATTAAATATAGTTTAAATTTTTTGCCAGTACAAAGGAAAATAATTATTTATAATTATGGAGATGTACGCATTTTAGTATAATCAATGCAGAATATCTAGTCAACATTGAGACAGAATCTAATCGAGAAATCTCATATCTTACTACCCTAAATCTCTATTATTTCTCTCTTTTATCTCTATCATTACTTTAATTTCTAAAGGAGATAACCACTGAAATTTTTCGAAATAATCAAATGATTTTCTGAATTTTTTTCCTTTATATTTATTCAGAGATGATTTATTTTTTATAACATAGAGATTATTTCATATTATTTTTATTTATTTATTTTTTAAATAATAGTTAAGAGGAAATTGTTACAATTTGGAAGGGAATATATTCTTACAGTGCAGTATTTTACACATTTTCTCTTTTTTTTTTATTTACAGACTTTCGAAAAAATAGCGATTTACAAAAAACTGTTGATATTGTATGAGTTTGTGAATAGTATAAGAAAATTCATTTCTGCTCCAGATAATAAAAATGACAGCGGTAACTTAGTGGGCAAGGTAATGAGTTCGAGCCCAGTACCGCAGAAGGCCCGCTATGTAGCGAGGAGATGCACAAAAAAACCTATTGATGCTCAAACTTTCTCTTGTTGGTATGGAAGTTAGGAAAGGGGGTGCCAACTCAGGTGTCGTTCTCGTCACTTGACCATAGCTCAAAATTACGAGGTCCGTCTCCAAAAGCCCTCGAGTAGCTGATTAGTGTGACGTTAATATTTACTCACTCCAGATAATAAATGTGTTGAAAATAAATCTCGAATTATCCACGTATAATAAATCTCGAATTTTCAACTTCACGACTCCTAGGATTCGTGGAAAGGGATGACTGTAAGTTGATATCTTATCTGCACCCCTTTGTCTGAACAGGAAATTGATCAATCAAGAGTTCATAAGGGATATAAACATATTTATCTTAAATTAACATTTCATTCAGTACTTTTTATAACACTAATTAACACAATTCAAAACAAAAAAACTCTAGAATTGGCTAATGTCTTTTTCAAATCCTACATAATTTTATTCTTTTTTTCCCTTACATTTATATATATATTTATCTGTGCAAAATAATTATATCGATTTTTTTATTTTCCCTAACCTGGATATAAGATGCAAAAATTCTTTTCAATGGAAATAAGTGATTTCCATTTTGTACAATTTATATTTTAATATTCAAACCCTATTCAACTACAATTATAGCAAAAATTATAATTGACATAGTTTAAATATCCATGTAAAAAGTGAAATTGAATTTGCATTCAGACAATGATTAAATAAAAATTATGTGCTCCTTAATCCATTGTCTTCTAATAAAAGTTCATAAACATTTAGAAACATGTAAATCTCAACACCTCGGAAAATGATTTTAAAAATATTTTATTATTACTAAAGGTTGAATATTATAACAAAAAAACTGCAAATTTTAAAATGAAAATGTTAAAAAAAATGTGTTCAGGAAAGCACCTTTCCCCTTGCAAAACAAGAATGAATGTTTTCATCAACAAGACTTAAGAATTTTTCAGAGGTCATAGCCAATTTAAAAAAAATGATTGCATTAATTTTAGATTTGTTTATAGACCATAGCAAATAAAAATATGATTAATAGAATTTTCTTGATTTCAGAACTTAAGACAAAAATTAGTCAAAGAAAATTATTAAAACAAAATGTGAATTAATTGGTAAACTTATTATCTTAGAATATCATACGTAGTATGATTTATAGCATATCGAATCGCGCGCGCGTGATTCTGTCATATAATACAACTAAGTATTAAAGTATCAGAATAAAATAGTACAGAATTTTATGGATAATGAGAAAAATTTATAAAATTATCATGTATTTCTCTAAATTTGTAAAAAATATAAATTAACTGGATTTTTTATTTCTCATACAAAATTCTGTTTTCTTTTTCTTTTGTCGTAATACTGTAGTTTTTACCTCAATCTCAGTAAAAATTGAATTGCTTTTTTGTTTGATTATTGCTGCTTAGTTAGAAATATCAGCAAAATTTTCAATTTTATTATAAAAAAATTAAAATACATCTATACTTGAATTCTTAATATGCATATATTCATAAGAAAATGACATATTTAAAATTTAAATGGAAATGATACCTTTTTAACATTTTTTTTTTTTATGTTAAAAATTATATTTTAGTATTTCATATAATGCTTCTATTCAAGAAAATTTAACCAGATGAAATTTTGTATTTATTATTCACACAATTTTAAAAACTTAAATTTTCTTTAAAATAATGTGGGATATTTTACCTTTTCTGTATTCACTAATTTTTTTGTAGTATTCCTAAGAATGTTTTAAACAACCTTAGGGATCGATTTAACAATAACAATTAGTTTTGAAGGGGAAAAAAATGAAATGTTTATATGTGTGCTAAATTTCAACTAAAAAGCTAATATCCCCTACGTTTTAATTTTTTTTTTAAAAAAAAGTATTCAGCTTACAGCAAAATGTATCCATAATTTTTTACATGTATTATATATAACACACAGGGAAAAAATGGAAGTGATTGGTAAATAATTGTGGAAAAAGTAGCATTTTGAATGCAATAATGTATCACAAAACACAAACTGAGAAAAACCATTTTAAAGTATATGTTTTAAAAAAAATAATTATTTTAAGCTTAAATAAACTTAAAATACCCTTTAGAACATTAACTATATATTTTTATTAAAAATGGTTGAATTTTCGTATTATTTCTACTTATGTATATATTTTTTAAAAATGATAACTTTGTCGAGAATATTAATTACACAAGAAAACTCCAGAAAAGTGTTAATTTTTTTTTTCTGTCATGACAGAAATTTTAAAGTCTTTTGCTGCGCATAATATTGAAATATTAT
>BMAV01024547.1:9340-19584 GCA_019973955.1 Trichonephila inaurata madagascariensis
TTTTTTTTTTTTTTTTTTTGCCAAATAAAAAGAATCCTAAAAACTTACACACAACTAGTTCAGATTTGGTATGTTTACTAGTACAAATATATAAGAACTGCTCTTCGTCGACGCTTACCTGGACAAATTCTCTTATGACAAATCCCGAACATTTATGACTTAACAAAAGGCTAAATGAATTGCGATAAATTAATAAAAAGCATTCTTACAAACTTCGCAATATTATATTTCGAGTATCTGGTATGCATTTAGACAGAAAATTAGCTGATTCTTTTTCAGTAATTCCTTAAATAGTTCTCTTTTTTATATTTACGTACTTTTAATCGAATAATCAATCATAGAGTAATAAAAAGTCATTTCAATAGCTAGTGGTAAGTATTTTTTTATTCATTATTAAATGAAAATGGATATAAATTATTTTTTTAAGAAATTAAAGCAGTATTTTTTTTTATTATTCATTACTAAATGAATTTTTTAATGATAAAACTCTACATTGTTTTCTTGTGAATAAAACTGGATTAGTTTTTAGACACATTTTTAACCTAACGTTATCAAACGACTGATTGGTAAATGAAATTTTTTTAAGATTAATTATTGTTTAGAAATAAGGAATGTACTTAATTTTTTGTAATATATTATGTCAAAAACATAGTCTTTTTTATTGTTTAAATTAATATTTTTATTAGATAAAGCAGTATTGTGTTTTGCAAATCATTGATTGAAACTGGAAATTTGGTGGGAGATCTTATTCTGGTATAAAACGTTTTACACTCGAAAATGTCCGTGCTATGCAGAGCTTAAAAGAGGGAAAATAAAATTCTGGGGGAAAAAAAGAAATGGAAAAAAAATTTCAGATAAGGAAAAATTAATGATTTAAATATAAAAATCCCTCATATTACGCTAACACAACAACCAGTGCTATTGGCGTCGAGAGGGAAAGAGGAAATTTCCAGAGGATTAATTTATACTCTCGGAAAATCATTTGGAAAACAAGGCTTAGCGGGGAGGAAACATACCTGTTCGGCGGAGCAAAGTGGTGGAGGAAATTTCGAAAAAAGGGAATTGTAATGACATTTATATAGAAATCACACACACACAAGGAATATCCACACCACTAAATATCCTTTTCTTTCATTATAAGTCATATTGGAAATTATTGACTAAGTGTGCAACCAAGCTAAATATTGTCTTCTTAGTTAACATTATAAATGTATTTAGAAGGAAAAAAATAAAAAAATTGTGGTTCCTTTCGGGAATAACATCCATGCTCAAATAGCTCATGACAGACATAACAATAAAAAATGATAAAAAATCTAACCATTCCAAAAAGACAGGATTTCACTTTTTACATATGATAAAATCTTACTTTTTGATCATAGTAGTTTTAAAAGAAAGTTCAATAGATTTAGTTTGTGCTCTTTTAACTTCACCGCATCCTTTATAACTGATTACTCAGTTTCAAGCTTGTGGCCCAACGTTGTTTTTCCCAATGCTCGTGGGTTCGGGTCCTAGAGCCACTAAAAAGACTCGTCATACACAGGGAGACCGATGATCATTAAATTATGGAATCTCAGTCCTCATACTGCTGTGGTATGGAATATTGGGGAATATGGTTCCCACTCAGGTGTCGTCCTCATCATTTTGCCAAAGTTCAAAGTTATGAAACTCGTCCTCAATAGCTCTCATGTAATTTCAAACAAGAAACAGACGTTAATAGAGACTCAATCAAACAAATTATTTGTATAATAGTGTTGATAATCATTATGATAACAGCTTATCCTTTTTTGTTTTATGTCGGAAAATGAAATGTATGGAAAAGTTAAACATCATGCGCATGGTATTAACTAGATTAATTCATGATGAATTATTAGGTAATTAGATAATAGATAGAATTAGATAATTATTAATTCATGATGGAAATACCTTAGATTTATGAACAATCCTTTATTAATATGGTGCAGGACCACCGTTGGCATGTGATACAGCTTGGATTCGCCATAAGAATCGTTCATACGAGCTAAATAGTGTCTAGAGGAATATTGTACCATTCTTCATGGAGATATTGTGAAAGTTTTGAGAGAGATGTAAATGGAGGACATCAATTCAGCATTGAACAATCTAAAATAGACCACAATGGCTTAATTATATTAAGGTCGAGTAGTTGTGTGGGCTGAGGAAGATACTAAACTTCATTCTCATGTTTATCGAAAAATGATTAAACAAGGCAAGCTACATGGATAGATGCATTATGATACTGGAAAATTCTTTGACGAACCTGGCCAGTTAACCTTTCTCCCCAGTGATCCTACTTTTCAGGGTTACGATTGGTCTACCAGAAACCCACGACACTATTGCTCATTATGCCCATATATATTGACAGATCCACTTTATGCTTGGCAGTTGGAAGGAGACAATCACGATCATGCACTTGTGCAGTTGCCTTCCAAACGTGCATCGTTACGTTGAAGGGAAAAGTGTGAAAGATGATTCGTCAGATCATATTACTTTCTTAAACTTTTCAATCGACCAGGTTTTGTAAGTGTGACACCATTACAGACGAGGGTTAGCATTAACATGTGTGACAAGTGACTTGGGAATTTTTGCTCTTCCGTAAGTATTCTTCTATTTATGAAGGTGTGTTTTAACTGTAATCATTGAGACTGGAGAATTCGGATGTTAATTGAGCTCTACAATCATTTTTGCTGCAGTTTTTTTTTTTTTTTGATTTTTAGACATTGCAATCCATTTCAATATCGGTTGGTCTCTAATACTGTGCTTCTCTTTCAGTTCATTACTTTATTTAGTTGAGCTTGTCTTGAAATGACATGAGTATGCTGTCATGACTTTAGACTAGTCCTTCTCAAACTTTCAATATTTGTGACCCAATATTCAATCATAATTTTCACCGTGACCCCCCACCAGATCCATACAAGAGCAATGTATTGAATTTAATAATACTATGCTGTGACACTAAGGGTACGATATAACTTTAACCTCTTAAGTACCATCAGCGTATATAAAGTCTCACTCAGCCAAAGAGTTAATTGCATAAAATTATTCCGAAGGCTTTAGAATGCAATTAAACGACCTTGAAATTGTTTGCAAAGGGCTTACTTCTTTCAGAGAATTTTCTTATTTATTCCTTTCCTCCCCCTCCCCCTCCCCATCTCTTTCAATACATCACAACGGTGTGCCTACAATGAAAACGGTGGCATTCGGGAGAAAATCGCGCGTATGGGGTGACTGATAATTATTAAACTTGTTCTTAACTTAGTATTGTTAAATTAATTATCAAATAATATGTGCAACACTGATACATTTATAAGTATATTATACCAGTGTAAATGTGTATTTTATTTTATCGTCCGTACACATTTTGTTTACTTTTAGTAAATTAATAAAAAAATTTTTAATATTTTTTTTATTTGCGACTTTTCTAGATCCCCGAGCCCTCCTCGTAGAGTTGTCACGCTCCCCTGGGAGGAGGCACACAGTTTGAGAAGCGCTGCTTTAGACACCGTACCTGTAGAAACGTCTAAATGTTGGGATGTTTCGGTTACACTTACTCCAGAGACGGATTCCTACTATTTGGAATCTGAAAACCTGAGGAATCAGACATTTTACACTTTTGAAAAAAATCCAAGATTTACAGAACTTCAGAGAAAAGCTACCTTAATCTACAAGAAAATATATACAATTATATTCATAAAAAATCTGGTTGCTATTATATTTTAATGCTAATGAAGCCCATTCAAGAATGCCTGTTTTATTTACAGGTGTTTCCCTTATATGATAACCACTAGTATATATGCATGATTTAAAAAGTAAAATAAACATTGTTCAAAACAAATTCAGGGAATAGTTGTAATAAACTTAAAAATTCAAACATATTTAGAAATTAATTTGATCAGAAAATTAAAAAAGAAGCAATTAATGTTTAAAATAAGAGAAGAATTAATAAAAGATATGTAAGAAAGTAAAACACACACAGAAATTAAGTAAATCAAATTAAAAATGAGCAACACAAAAAAAATTCAATAATAAAAATTTAATACAGGGGAAAATTGCATTCTTTCTTTTTCTTTCAAAAACCTTATTTCACTTTTTATGAGCAAAAAAATATTAAAAACCACCACCGATATTCTTCTGTTACATTAAATGATACTATAGCAAAAAAATATAATTTAATTATCCTTACCGGAATAAACAATATTTATCTTAGATCTTTAGGTTTTTCAAGCGAATTATTTTCAGAGATTGAAATTTAAGAACGGTTTTCTGAATCTAGGTTAAAAATGTTCACCTTAATTGCCCCAATTATTTTATAGTTTCTTTTTATCTCATTGTTTTAGAAGCAGCACTCTAGTTTTTACAGCAAGTATTTTCCTTTCAAGCATTTATCTAAAAGGATAAAAATAAACAGGGACACCAAAAGTGGTCTGCACGTTCTGATTAAATGTTTAATTCCTTGATGAGTCTGACTTAATTACAAAATCGAAGAATTAAATTTCGTCTCCACAAGTAATTCAGTATAATTGTTGTTTCGAAAACTCGCTTTTATGTTTCTTGTTTATGTTTTTGGAAAATTTTCGCTAATTAGCATAAAATTCCAATACCGTTTAACTGATAGTCTTTTATTTTTAAAGGCTCCTTTTTTGTAATTGTCGATAATTTAAATAGTTTAAAATTAAAAATAATGAACGATACGAAATTCTATACTGTTCGATGAGATGTGTTTGTGCATAGCTTACTTAGTAATAATAAAAAAAAAACTTTAAAAGCTGAGTTAACTTTACGATTTATGCTTTATTTTAACTATAAGATGATTTTTATTAAATGTTTCATAAATATCTCGGATCTAATTAAAAAAAAAAACAAGGAGCTGAAAGCACATATTGAAGTTCATAGTTTTATAAAACATTATTGGAAAAAAAACGATCTTTAACCGCCATCTAGTGCTTCTAAGAATTAATATAAAAACGTTCCTAACTCTGATCACACCAGTGTGATCATGGGCCTACGAGGAGAGAAAGGTCAGTCACATATATGATACCGGGGGCCGTGGAGATAGAAATGCGTGATCACATATATGTGATCATGGTCCTGAACGGGTTAACGGAAATTAAGATTTTGAAAACTTCCGGTAGAGAAAACTATAACAGCTTAGATATTCGCAGCGAACATAAGACATTTTACTTTATTACGCCTTGAATAAATTTGTAAACAATATCCAAATCATTAAAATTATGGTGACTTGCTTCAGAATTTAGGAAGTATATTATTTATATAGTTTTACTAAAATACGGAAATTTATACATGTATGGACAATAGAGTTTAAGAAACTGTATTGTATTAAATATTAAAGTAATATATCTGTATGGAATGTTATATTTTAGAGTGAAAAAAATAAAATATGATACAAGATCTTTTTAAAGCAAAATTTTATACAAAAAAGTCCAAATTTGAAGAAAACCTCAAAAATGTCTTCAGTATCAAAATCATGAAACTAATCTTTTTCCACACTTTCAGAAACTCTCTAACTCAAGCAATATTCTAAAAAGAGAAACGAAAATCACGAAAATCGAAGAGAAAATCGATTTTTCAATTTTGATTGAAAAATAAAATACCATTCCTTTTCTTTCTAATGCAATTAAAATTTTTGTTCTAGCTGAGTTAGAAGTATTTTTAATATTTTTTTTAAAAGTTGTTTACATTTGTCAAACCCTAAAACAGCTGATTGCCACGCCCCTTTCAAATCAAAACAAAAGACACATGCTACTTTTCAGCCTTATCAAATAGTTTAAATTGATCAAAAGGATTTATTTTGAGAAGTGAAGTGAATAGTTGGAGCTGTTTGTTTACTTTGTGGTAGCTTATATGTTGTTTTTTACGAGGTTAAATATAACGAATTTTTGCTATTGTGTAGAATCGTTTTTTTTTATCAAAAAGATTTTATAAATATGCCTGTTTAATAATAAAACGCTTAGAAAACGAAAGTTTGGAAATATAGGTACAAAAACCCAAACTTTTGAGGAATTAAATGTTGCATAACAGTCAGACAATTGCAACATAAATAATTCAATTTTGAAAGTAAAGTTAGGTAAGTTTAATAAAGTGTATGTTCCTTTTTTAGATTTATTTGAATGTTTTTGTGAAATGACTGACATTGTACTGTTTTCTTGTGCTTTGAAACAACATTAATTACATAAATAAAATGTAAAAAACAAGGTATTCACATAAATTTTGGTTGCCAAATCCAGGGTTTGACTACAAAATTGTTAATATGTTGCGGTTTTTGTGGTCTTATTCCAATATTTCTTAATACCAGGTTTACAAAAGCAGTAGTTAATCAAAAAAGATACAAAATTATATAAAGTGAACACTAGGCTTTTATATGTTATGAGATATATTGAAAAAGAAGCAGTTTTGAAAATATTTTGCGGAGTCTTGAATTTATCACCTGCACCAAAGTGGTTTTACAAGTCCAGACATACATTAAATAACGAAACATAGAAAGTAGTCAAAATGTCTATTACATAAGCTGCAGTTGAAACAATATCATTTAATAATGGTGGTCCAAATGTACTGGTTTTTATTGATAGTACCTGGCAAAAAAGGGGGTATACTTCGCAAAATGGTATTGTTACGGCAGTTAGTGTGGACACTGTGAACATTGTTGATGCTGAAATACTATCGAGGAAATGCTCATGTAATTTTAACGGCAATGTACATACCGATGAGTGTTTGGCAAATTACATTGGGAATAACACGATAATGGAAGTTGAAGTTGCTCTTTCGAATCTTCCATCGATCAAAGGCATTGCACAATTTGCGATGTACACAATACTTGAACTATATTTGAACTCTAAAGTATGCAAAGCAGTTTTAGAATCTAAACTTTAAAGGGATTATTACATTACAACATTAAAAAATTAGAATGTGTTAGTCATGTTGAGAAAAGGATGGGGACACAACTTAGGGCATTAAAATTAAAAGGCAAAGAGCTCGAGAACAAAAAATGACGTAATAGATTGACAGATGCAGAAATAGATAAATTGCAAAGATACTATGTTTCAGCTATTTAAAACAACTCAGTAAACTTATCAGTCATAAGGCAAGCTATTTGGGCTATATTTTTGATAAAATCTCCCCAAATTTGAATCTACGACATGGTTTATGCCCCATGGGAGGTGACTCGTGGTGTAGATATAATGTGTCCATGCTGAAAGGTTACACATATAAGCAAAAACACAACTTACCTATTGCAATTAGGGATTGCATAAAAAAAGTATTTAGAGGTCTCTAGTCTTGAACTTTTATCTAGATGCTTGTTTGATAAAACTCAAAATTTTAGTGAAAGCATAAATAGAGTATTTGGTCTATAATTCCAAAAACTGTATTTGTGAACTTTAAAAACTGGAGTACATGAAACTATGTCTTTATAGAATCAATGCTTTATTACTAAATTAAAAGTTTTAGATGTATTTAACATTCAACCCCTGGATTTTACAAATGTCGAGCGTTGCAAGATGTTGATCATGCGTGTATTAAGAAAGCAGAATAGGCAGTTTTACAATGAACCAAAGAAGCTAGAATTAAAAACAAACAATTAAAATGTAGACAAGATGATCTTGCAGATGACACCAGCAATCCAAGTTATAGTTCTGGTATGTATTAGTTAATAGTAAGTTTTTACTTTAAATCACTATTTCTCAAAAGTGTAAATTTCAACACAAAAGGAACATTTTTGAAAAAAACTACTTATTTTGTAGCCTTGAAACTTTGCACGTGTGTTAACACTATACAAATAAATATTTTAATGGGAGATTTTGTCAAAAATTTATTCAAAAAATATTTATGGATTAAAATGTACAAGAATTTTCAACGTTTTAAAAATTTTGACGTGTTAATCCACATATGAATTTTTTTAAAAAAAACTAATCAAAATTTTGCAAAATGCTCCCAATAAAATAATAAAAACAATACAATGAATGCACACACAAAAAATTCATGACTGTGCAACCTGCCAATTTTTTAAAAATGTTCCTTAAAATTGGTCATTTTTAACATTACGGAGATAGGGAAAATGCTGCTTGAAGTGATCCTCTTTCTATTTTCAGCATTTTTGTAAAATATCTCCACAGCCTCTTCATCATAATTACAAAGTAAGCAGATTTTTGTGAAACTTGGAGAGCAAAAATTGGATACACTTCCGGTTTTGTGACAGCATAATGACCTGAAATTAGGGAAAAAAAGTTGGTTGCTAAAGATAGCGCGATATAAATCTTTTTTTAAAAACAGAACCATTTTCCCACTAAGCAGTTATTGATTAATTTCCTTTTTTGAAGCATTAATGTTCTTTTACAAAAGCGATTTTCGGGGCTTTTCTTACTTGGATACAATGACTTTTTATTAAATTAGTTCTGCTAATAAAATTTCCCTTTGTCATCAAAAACACAGAATATGTTGATGTTGGAGAATTTTTTTACATCAGAGTATACAATATTTTTGAAGCTTTTGCAACTTCCTCAAGCATTGTTTAATAATATAATATAGAAAAGAATATTAGAAAATTGCTTAAAAGTTCAATAAGCGACAAAGTACTAGGTCATGTTTGTAGCTTTTAAACTTGGAGGAGTTATCAAAAGTTATTAATGACTTTTACTGGTTATGTTATCAAATTAATTCTAAAAAATGCCAGTTAAGCAAACCATTATCTTAAAAAAATTTTTTAAACAAAAATTTTGAATTTAAACTAACCTTTTTAAGATGTTCAATTTTTAGTTATTTCAAATTATTTATATTTCTTGGATTATGCAAAACAAATGTTAGCATTTAATGGAAAAATGAACTCTTTGTTGAATTTTAGTAATTATTGTTGTAGCTAAGCTTGGAAAAGACATAAATGTTTTTCAAGTATTAAATTTGACATTATTAAAAAATAACTGGCTACCTAACTCCTATACTTAAATCCATAAATCTTTTATAACATACAAAAATGGATAAATATTTTAAAACTCTCTCTTGAACAGAAAGAGGAAAGAATGCAAGAAATAGAAAACCCTTGCATTCGCAAAATAAAAGTAAGAAAAAAAAAACGAATATAAAGACTGTAGAAGTCTAAGTATTGAAACTGACTTAGAAAACTTAAAATATCTGTAAACTTTATTTAACATTATATTTAGAATTCTAACTAGTGTTCCCAATCGGATTAACCACTGGAAAAATGTAAGAATCTGTATGTGTTTTTGTCATATTTAGGGAACTGTATTTGGCTGTAAAGGTATATTGAATGAAATATACAGTACAATATGAAAACTAATATGGAAACCATGTAAATTCTAGTAACAAAACATAATTTTCTGTCTTTTGGGCAAACCATTTTTCTCCTAATGCATTGTAAGCAAAGACTATTTCCTTTAAAACGAACATCATTACATTTTTCTTCTCACACTATAATGCCATTACTTTGATATCAGAATAAAGAAAGCACGATTTATTGAATTTCGTAATTTTATGTTTAAATATTAAAGAAATATTTTACACACTTTACTTTCGTTAGACTCTGACAATAAAAAAAACATGTTTTTCTCCTGGATTGTTTTGTTGTCAAAGCACCCGTTGTAAATATCTAACTTTCATTTACGAAAGAAAAGAATAGCTTGCAGCACGCGAAATACTACAATTAATTTTGTTTAATAGGGAGAAATGAAAACTTGATATTTGACATCCGTCGTTTGGATTTAAACAAAATTTATTTTAGTCTCGAAAGTTTCACTTAGAAGAAAGACTTTGTATAAATAAAATTTTATATTTATTTAAATTTAAAATTTAAAAAAAAGTTTACATACTTTACTTTCCCTTCATCTGAAACAAAACTTTTACTCGGATATCATCTTTCAGTACTTACGTATTATACCTCCAATAATACCGTTAAATACCTCCGAAAAGACATCACCAATTCAAAAAATGACGTCAAATGTTGTCACTGTTGTATTGTTGTGTTTGAATTAGTGCAGGAACAATGTCCGCTGTTGTCTGTCGAGCGATCAATTTGGAGACACCTTTTGATTTGATGAATTTGGTCGACTGTATAATACGTGCATATCTAATTTTCAATTCATGATTTATACTGAGTAAATAACTTTATATATTTTGAGGTTGTTGTTGTCGTGTCCTTCCCGAACGGAAGGAAAAAAAAAATTACCAGAGCCTAAGACAGGTTGGACTTCTAACCTATAGAT
>BMAV01024547.1:23437-34145 GCA_019973955.1 Trichonephila inaurata madagascariensis
ATGTTGTAGTATATTAAGAAAAATATATAGATTGTATGACACAAATTTTTTATTTATGGAGTCTTTCTGTTTTTGAAAATAATGTTCTTTCGAAAAGCCAAATTTTGCTCATTTTATGTCATCGAGAACGTCCCGGTTCCCTTAAGCAATAAAGTAATAAACATAAAAAGGGGGATTCAAAATTGTGACTAGAAGAACTGCATTCTGAATAAAACTTAAGAATAAAAAATTATTCTAAAATAAAAATTCTACATTTCAATTCCAAATAACAATGAATTTAGAATTTTAATCACTGTATGATTTATTTAATCTGTACTAAAAGGTTATTAATACTTCCATTTCTTTGAAAAGTTCTATGCCAGTGAGATTAAATCCTAGAAATACCTCCAATATCGGGAGAAAATTTCATATCGAATAACATAATGCATTCCAAAATATTTTAATAGCTGATATATTCCACAGATGAATGCACTCGATCATTGTTTCATTTCCCTAACACTGAAAGAAAGAATTTTATTCATCGTTGCTTATTTTGCTTATTGACTAAAATATGCGTTGAAAGAGACGGAGAAATATTAATTTCGTTGCAACTACAATCATTCATTCCAGAAATTCCAAGAAATTCTGGATTGCTTTTCTATTCCTAGTTCTAGATAATAAGATACCGTTAACAAGAAAGTAAAACTTCCAAAACAATTTATAATTTCAGTTTTATTTCTTAAGTTCGTATCTATTTTATCGCTATTCTATGTTTCAGTCTCATTTGATGGGGTATGCTCTGGAATCAATATAATATTCAATGTTGATTAAGGAAAGAGTTTTTCAAAGTAATAAAGTTTTTCAAAATATATTAGTGCACTAAGGATAGCACACTAATATATAAAAGCAAAGTATCGCAACATTACCTTTGATTTCAAGTTGAACTAATTTGGTTTTAAATTGAAGAAGCATTTTTCCGGATCATTTCATTATTTTTTTTACTTTCGAGGCTCCATTCTTATCGTTTGTTTCATTGTACATTTCTACTTCAGTTCACATATTTATTTATTGTTTTAATGCTTTTCTTAACAATTTATTCAAATTTTCTCTCTCACTCCTTTTTTTCTTTATACGAGGGAAGAAGTATGAAGAAGTAAAGGGACTTTTGTAATTTCTCTTTCCAAGATTTGGCAACAGCGCTAGTATTCTACACTGAATGAGGGGTAGTCGGCAACACTTCTGTGCAACGTGTCATTCGTTTTTCTTTGTTGTCTGTGGACTGTAGGAGAACATTCAACATGGTAACTACATTGTCAATCTGCACTTAGGAGAAAAAGAGGATATTAATTCGTTTTTTGTTTGAAGAATGTATGAAACCTGCTAATATTATTCGTCGCATGCAAGCGTGGAATGGTCACAGCTGTTTACGCGAAGTCAGATCTAAGAATGAATAAAGAGCGTCAAACTAAGAAGACCGTAGCGATGCTAGGTCAGGTAATCCATCGACGTCACCCAATGAGGACAGTGTGAAATTCGTTGAGGGTATACTGATGAAAGGGATGGTTAGTATCCAGCGCAGGTTTCCTACCTTCAGTAAACAGAAAGGGAATCACATGTCCTATTTGCTTCCTTGGTTCAGATCGACAATGGAGCTACAATGCTTAATGGTCTCCTACAGTCCAACGACTACAAGGAAAGACAAGTGACACGTTGTATAGAAGTGTTACCGACTACATTTCATTCAGCGTTGGATATCTAGCGATGTTGCCAATCCTAGGAAAGAGAAATTGAAAAAGACCTTTTTTTTATTTTCCCTCGTATATGTATTTGTCATCAATATTGCTACACCATAAAGGCGACATTGCACGGAGGAAATTTTTATACCTTATAGAGCATGTTATAATATGCTACTGACAGCTGTTAATATATTCATGCAAGACAGACGGCAGTAGGGCTATCTACATTATGTATACTAGAAGATAATGTACATCATATTTTTCATACAGAATTTCCTTTATTCCTAGGTATAATAAGTTAATATCATGTTTTGTGTAAGAAGAAATGACTACCAGCTCGTGTTTTAATTTGATTGAGGTAAAATTGTTGCTTAATTAGGGGTTGCAGTTTATCATACCACAATATTGCTACTCGAACTAATAGAGATGCAATAACTATCTCCAGAATAAGGAATTGATTAATTCAGGAGGGTGTTGCAATACGGCTTTCGGGATCTCAGCATTCATAACAGATAAAATCCTGCAAAGTGGAAAGACAGACATGAAATCCACAGGCCCTTTAGGAATTGTACAATTACGTCAAGAATTGTGATTCAAGAGATGGACAGTAGGGACATTAAGTTGTAAAAACAGAGCAACAACGTTTCAAACACCATAGACTGCGGCTATACTTGACGATGCATCTCAGAGAGGCACACCTGAAATTATATGATCACTGAAAAACCTGTTAGCAAGAATAGCCTCAAATCACCTTTTCAGACGAATATCGTTTCTATGTACTAATCCTAATAGCCTCTTCCATGTATAATGGATTTGAATAACACTCATTGGCAACTTGCATTCGAGATTGTAACCCATAATATAATGGTACAGGGTGCTTTGGATAGAGGTTTCATTTCCTTTCGTTTGTATTGAGAGCACGTAGGACAACAGCCACTACTGTTGTGATAGTTAAGGCTTTATACTATGTTTAAAACATTCGTAATGCTACATTTTAACAGGACAATGCACGAAAACATTCCGTCCTGAATGTGTTTGATGCTGAACGTGTTCCACTGTGTAACTGACCGGTATGTTCTCTTGATACCACACCAACTGAAAACATTTATTTAACGGTTACGTGCTACTAGCACGCAAACACTGACCTGTCAATTCAAATGGAAAACAAGGGCCTAGAGTTTAAGTTAAATGGGCAGATGTACCCTTACATGATCTGTAATCTCATCTCAACTCTATGTTCAGACGAAAAACAGCTCTTTTTGTGTTACTGCTGCCCAAGATGTTCCAAAGTTTCTGAAAGTTTAATCACTGGTTCTTCTCACGCATTTAATTATTTTATTTCCTAACTGAACCATATGTTGTTTTTAAGTTATTGATATCTAAATCCTAGTATTATCCTACGATTGCATTGAAAACATTAAGACCATAGCCTCTTGATTTGAAAAAGTATGTACTTGAATTTCTAAAATCGAAATATAACTATATTATACTTCCCATGCCCTCCAGAAGTCAATTTTTGCTAAATCTGTTCTTATTGGATCTTTACTCGTAATAAACTCTTCCTATCTTTCTTTTTCAGTTCAAAGTATTAGTTCAATCTCTTCATATATATATATATATATATATATATATTTATCTGTATATATATAAATGCATGTTTGTATATATAAGATCGCTCCACTCCACAACACCGTTCAACCGATCATCATGAAAACTGGCGTGTATATTTATTTTTTTGTGGAAAATTTTCTTATGCCATCCTCTTTAATGCAGTTCCCATCCAGATGTTGCTACAGCCTATCAACTTCTGAACCATCCAATCAATCGCCAAGTTGCCAACAGGGTCGCCAAAAATAATGCCAACTTTGCTCTGTCGCCAACATATTGCTCTGTTTTCATTGAATCGCCATTATAATGTAAGGAACGGCGTATCTTGCGAATATTACAATTTTAACATAAAATAAATACAACAGAAATTAATATACGTATTACACATTCACAGATATAAATTATTTACAATATTTTAAGCGTTCATTATACAAAATTTGTAACAATGTGTTACTTCTGCAGAGCAGAGAACAGCTTAGGAAGGTATTTTCAAAGATCAACACACCAGAAAGTTACGGAGGAGTTATAAATTTTTTTTTTAAAAAAATCATTTTTATCAGCTATTCGACATGCAGACTTAAAATTTTACAATTTTTGTTTGTTTATTTGCAATTCACGTAAAATTAACTCATTAAAACTTATTTATCCCCTTCAATCTCTATTGTTTATTTTTTCAATTCACTCATGCGAAGAACGGGTATAAAAGCTAGTTTATACATATATCTTATTCAAAATTTCGATCATTAATAAAATTATTTTTATTCATCCAATGCAATTCAAATATATTTTTTAAAACTTCTAGTGGATGACACTTGATATTAATACAGTTTTTCCAAATACTAATCCATTATTAAAATTTATATTTTAATTTTAAATTCATTCTATGTCATTTTTGACGTAGTTAGAACTAGCACCAATAGATGGCTTCAGTAAGTTTTTCTAAAGAATTATTTCTTGGTTTCCATTTTTTTTAAAACTTGTAGTGGTTGACACATTATGTTGATATAGTTTTTTCAGGTATTAATTCATTCTTTAAATTTAATTAACAAAAATAAAAAAAAATTTTGCTGACCAAAGTAGGAATTGACTTTATTTTTTTTAATATTATTATATATGTTGTGACGTCTCTCGCGTTCTTCTTCTAACATAACTCCTACGTTCTTTGACGACCACGATTAATGGCAAAACTTTTCCAACCCAATACCAAGAAGAAAAACAAAGCAAAAATGCAAATAAGATATACTTTAAAAGCATAGAAGGTTTAGTGAGAGAAAATGGCAATCTTAGAGAAAGCTTAGTGTGGAACAGTTCGGAACAAGTGTTAAACGGCCTACTCACAAGGAAGAAGGAAACGCCCACCTTCGATAATAATATTCATAAAGAAGAGTAATAGTACCTGAGTACACCTATTTACAAGAAGCAGAATAGATGAGTCTTCAACCAAGGTAGGAGGGTTACTTTCTAAGTGATATTATAATATAGAAAGCTAGATCAGGCAGATAATTAACTATACTTAGGATAAGTGATCTAGTTGTGTGATCTGACCTAAATATTCAGTCTAATTTGTGGCTTATTCTCACTTAAAGAAAGTTGTTCATTAGATATAAGTAATTTAAGTTATTCTTAATAAAAGTTGTATTAAGAATTATAAAATGTCTCATCCTTTAGATAATCCCACACCTCTAGCTTACGCGGATCCAACACGTCATAGCTATCGCAGGATGGCTATGTCACAATGTGTAGAAATTCTCTTTAATTTCCTCCTAAATAATTTTTCAATTTTTAATGGTCCTCTCCTTCACGACTCACGTGAAAATAATTATTGTTTGCCAGCCTGACAGGATTTAATCGGAATCGTATCTTTAAAAATTAACAGCTTGCATTTTATTAAAAGGTTACAACAGAATTTAGAGCGAACGATAGCTTTCCACCAATTATAACCTCCGTAAGAGAAAGTCACACGGAATTTTGCCTCTTCATATAAATAGCCAGAACTCTTTGTCTTTAACTTCGTCCTGTGAATTGTTGCTGCTACTTATTTGTAATTGCTATATGACTGTCGTTAGTTATGCGCGAGCATATCAAAAAGTCAAAAACAAAATTTTTATTCAAAGGAAGCAAAAAAAAAAAAAAAAAAAAACATTTTGACATAATAAAAAAAATAAAATACACATTTACACTTATAAATGTATCAGTACTGCACCATGTATTTTACAATTAATTTAACAGTACTAAGTCAAGAACAAGTTTAATAATTACCAGTAACGTCATGTGAAATTATATACAAATTTAATACTTATCTTGATAACTTGTACGGTTTATAATTAAATTGTATTGTAGATTCACATCAAAGTATATTATTATTGAATTCAATGCATTATTATTGTTTGTAAGAGGGGCGCGATGAAAATTATGATTGAAAATTGGGTCGCGAGTATAGAAGGTTTGAGAAGCACTGATATAAAGTATTTAATATCATATTCTTAAAACGTGTCTAATAATATCATTTCGATATGCTTTAAAAACGTCTTAGTATACTCTAATAGTTATTTGTTGTCGGAAAGTAGGAACCTTGTTGACGACCAAATAAGGACATGAAATGAACTATTCTAATAAAAAGGTTTATATTTCTTTTAAAAAGTAGAAATCCTTTTGGAAGATTTTACTTATTAGTTCAAAACTGTCGCGATAAAATATCAAGGTTCTCAAATCTGACAAAAAAATTTTTTGAATTCAGTATTTTAAACTTTCGCGCATTAACTTCCTTTCTATTTTATTCTCTTAAACCTGCAACACTTATTTATTATTCACAGATTTATTATTTCATCATGCTTCGTCACACACAGGAATTCTTTATGTTCAGCATTATGTTTTCCCTACTTGCATCCCCTCATTTTTTTGACAATTCTGGGCTCCGCCCACTCAAGCTGTCGCATAAGTATTGACATTTTTATTCAGGAAACCAGTTGAAGAGATGGCGAATTGAAATAGCTGTCAGGAAACAATTTTATCCTGTTTGCCCGAAGGGAGTCGCAAAGTTTTATTACACTCCTTTCTCCCGCAATACCTATCACTGTTTTCTTTCTTATGCATATGCAGATCTGAAGGATATAAATATTCAGTTCCTGAATCACAGGGACGCCATGACTTGAAGATCTATTTGATTGGAATTTTTATACCTCATTTTATTGCACATTGACTATCAGTTTTATTGAACTCTCTTAGGCTTAATATGAATTTCTTGCGCTATTGAAAATGTTTATTATATTATTTGAATTAAGGAATTTTTTCTTATCTATAAATTACTTTGCATTTTTTTACCTAAAACAAGTAATATAAAAAAAAATTAAGTCAATTCCTACTTAGATCAACAAAGAAAAATTTTATTTTAGCTACTTTTTATTAAATAGTTACTATTAATATAAATATGTATATACATATGACAGAATCACAATATTAAGTGGTAATTAATTTTTATTATTTATTATTAAAGTATTATTATATTGTCATTCAAAACAACCGTGTATATAAAATTTCAGTTCAACTGAATGCTTTAAGACGTGAGAAAAAAATCTAAAATTTTGACCCAAGCAGCTAAAAATGAAAAATGGGTGTATGGATTGATTTGAGAAGTAATTAAGAAGTAAATAAAGTAATTACATACCCGTTACCACCAAGAGAGCATCATTGAACGACACCGTTTCAGGGGTGTAAGAGTGCTCATTTGGAGGGGGAGGAGATTATTCTGCGTTCCAGAACTGACCTGCATGTTCAAATTGGAACCATGGTAGGCCAAATCTATTGGGACGTCATTTTGAAACAACATGCACATTTGTTTTGGAGGATCATGGACACAGAATTTGTGTTTATAGATGACTTCCCCCTGCACACATCTTAAACGAATGCCTTCAATTTTAGAACATCATACTTATGGACTGACCAGCATTCTTACCGGATTTGAATACAGTGTAGCATGTGTAGGACATGCTTGACCGAAGAGTTGCCGCCTGTCAACCGATTCCTACATGTCTACCGGAACTTCGGAATGCATGGCTTGATGAGTGGTATAATATTCATCAAGATCAGATCAATAATTTGATACTCAGAATGCCTAGGCATTGAGCGAACTGTATTGTCTCGTCTGAGAGACATACTATGTGTTAACTATCATATCAAGCATATTACATTAGTTTTTGTAATTAGGTGGGATTTTTTTTCGTAAATTGATGCAGGGAGCAAAAATCGCAATCTTTATTAGCGGTACCAAACATATCGCATCTTTTTTGCTCTTTAACTTTTGTTTAATAAAACGGCTTTACAAATAAGTCGCCTTTGTTCTGCTTCTGACTTTTTCTTTGTCTGAAATTGCATTATCCTTAATTTATGGACATGAGTGTAAATTATTAACATCTAAATGACAACGTTAAGTGTTCGATTGTATTGAAAAAAAATTTAAACCCTCACATCATTTAAAAATGACAGAGTTAATTGTATTAATTCTGCCATTAATTTTTATGATAAAAGTAAAATTATCTCTTACGCCCCATCTCCCTCCCTCAAAGTGGACTTTGGCAAAGCCCATTTTTCTTGGATCTCTACTCAACAAAAGAAACATACTCACCAAATTTCACGTTTCTTGGACTAGTAGTTCAAAATTTGGATTCTTTTTTTTTTGTCTATAACTTTCCCTAACTCACCCCCTCCTGGGAATCCATTTCCGCAAGACTCACTCTTAACGGACCAATGTTCAACAAAATAGACATGTTTAATAAATTTCACGTCTATAAGTCTAATACTCGTTGTTCAAAGGCTGGAATTTTTTTCTATAATGTCCCCTTATATCCCCTCTTTATCCGTTGATTTCTTAAAACTCGTTCTTGATGGATTTCTGCTCCCTTTCAGAAATATGCCTACCAAATTTCAAGTTTGTAGCTATAATAGTTTCACACATATCGTGATAAGTAGGTTGAGTAGCTCTTTTCTCCTTTATATACACTTCTGGCCACACAAAAGGCAACACCAAGAAGAATCAGAGATATCAGAACGAAATTTATTTGGCAGATAACATGTTGTACAAAGATCAAACGATTAAAATTACATCCTTTTGTATCAGTGTAGTCATTGGCTATAACCACTGCCACTTGTCTCGGCATAGAATCAAAGTGGCTTTGGACATTAACTTGGGTACAGCAGTCCATGCGGCTTCCACATATAGTAAAAGTTGATCAGGTGTAGCAGTGGGTGGTGTATCCTGGGTCAATCGTTGTGCAAGCAGGGATCGCACGTTTTAAATTGGTGATGGATCGGGAGATCATGCAGGCCCAGGAAGCAATTCAATCTGATGAGTAAAGAAGAACTAATGGATTTTGAGTGCCACGTGGGGTCACGCATTATCCTGTTGGAATATTGCTCATGGCAAAAGCTAAATGTATTGGAGGACCATGGGCTCCAACACCTCAGAGATGTAGCATTGGTTGTGCAATGTACCGGCAATGCGTGATAGAGGAATGTAGCCATGAAATCCAATACCACCCCAAACCGTAATACCGGGTGCAGGACCAGTGTGGTGATGCATAACACAACAATTCAACAGCGTCTCACCACGATGTTTTCGAATGTGAATCCGACCATCGTGACATTGCAGGTACAAGCGGAATTTGTCAGTAAATACAATTTCATTCCCTTCCGTTCTCCATGTCCTCTGGTCATCGCACCATTGGCGGCTCAACGACCGTGATTTCCAGTCAGGGGTAAGCGAAGCAATGGATGCCTCGTGGACATTCCAATCTGCTGTAAACGGCGTCGAAGTGTACGAGAAGACACCGAATGATGTGTAACAGACTGAATTCATTGTGCTATGGTTTGTGATGTGGCTACGCAATTCATCACTGCCATTCGAACAATTAGCCTTCCATCAAGGGCAGTGGTGCAATGATATGGGTGCGATCGATCCCGACAGTCCGTCGTTGCTTCCTGCATTCAGAGATGACAGATCCGCGTCACATTTTCTTCGTTTCTTCCAACAAATTGACTGATTTCTCTGAAGGATAATTTGCAATCCCTATGGGCTACTATTCTTCATCAGTCGAATTTAGAAACTTGGTCAAAAGACTCTCGATGTCTTCCATGAGAAAAAAAAAAATTTCTCAAAAAAAAATACGCACGAAAAACATTTGTCATGCTTCAAATCACCAATCTGTTCTAGCACTTTATAGCGTTTGCGGGTTGTGCTACTTTCACCTGTGATGTGTGTTTGGGCTATGATGTTAATGATTTGCATATTTCATCGCCACCAACACATCATGTAAATTTCACATGGTTGGCAAAATGCAACACCTTCAGGGCATTGTATTTTGTATGACCAGTAGTGTTTAAATAGACTAGTGCTCACCCACCTGCTTTACTGGGTATTTCATGATATTGTATGAATACATAAATACTTGATATCTAAGTACTAGTATTAAGTTTTCAACTGTATTGAAAAAAATTCTTATAATATTCACCTCTTGATTTAAAAAGGACTGAACTTCTGATTTTAAATTTCTAAAACTGAATTAGATGATGTTATCTTTTAAGCGTCCGTGGAACGTGCCTTCCAGATTTCAAGTCTATAATGTCTAATAGTTCAAAAACGGGAATATTTATTTATAACGCCCCTTAAACCCTCTCAATGCCCTTTGAGGTCTATTTTCGTAAGCTCCGTTCTTGGGGGATCTCTACTCGATCGAACAAGCCTACCGAATTTCAAATCTGTAGGTCAGTGCTTCTCAAACTTTCAATACTTGCTAACCAATATTCAATCATAATTTAAATTGCCTCCCCCCCCCTCCATACAATAACGATATATTAAATTCAATAATACGCTAAAGTTACAACACGACTTTACCCTCTTAAGTGCCACCGGCGGATATAGACGTCTCGCTCAGCCAAAACATTAATTTTATGGAGGTATATATACGTCTTTCCGAAGTACGATCTTTTTTGTGCAATGCTATCCACAAAATTATTCCGTAGGCTTTGGAATGCAATAAAACAACCTTGACAGTGCTTGCGAAGGATTTTCTTATTTATTTTTCTAACCCCCCCCACCCCCACCCCACAATACACCACATACAATGCATACGTGCAAAACGACATTGGGGAACGAATCGCGTAACTTTTAATCGGAAGTTAAGGGAATGATTATAAACCGTACAAATTATCTAGATGAATTCTAATTTTTGCATATAATTTTATAACTATAAAATACATTGTGCAGTACTGATACATTTATAAGTGTATTATATCAGAGTAAATGGTTTTTTTATTATGTCAAATGTATTTTGTTTGTTTACTTTCAATAAATGAATAAAATAATTTTTTGTTTTCAACTTTTCAATATGCTC
>BMAV01024547.1:34245-55858 GCA_019973955.1 Trichonephila inaurata madagascariensis
CCCCCCTTTATTTACAGGATGTCTGGGCTTGAAGTATTCAAAAGTTATGGCTTATTAATATGGAACTACCCATCAGAATGTTATAAACTGTTCATCCGTCGATTGGAAACCCTCCGAGATTTTTTTGGGTTTAGTCCGATCGGCCGCACGTGCAGGTATTATTCAGAAATCGCATACTAAAAACTTTTTGCACTGATTTCATTAGTACAGATAGGGACGCCACAATAAAAGATGTAGTGCTTACTTTGGTTATCAGTGGACTTTGCAGTGGTACTTTGGTTGGAATTTAAATCAGTCACGTGTGTACAGCGACGTGTTCGAACAAAATGGAATGTCGATTTTCCGACATTAAAATATATCCACCAATGGGAAAGAACTTTAAAGGAGACGGGGACTTAAGTACTTCAAACTGGCAAGTATCCTTAAGTTTTAGTGATAGAAGACAGTGTTGATTGTATGCGGGATTCATTTTGTAGCAGTCCTGATAATTCTATTAGGCAAGCCAGTAACGACATTATCGTCTGCGATTGCCGAATAATGCGGGCACGTGTGGCTGATCCGACTACACCTAAAAAATCTCGGAGGATGTTTCAATCCGCGAATGAACAGTTTGTTGCATTCTAATGGGTAGTTCCGTAATAATACGCCATTACTTTTGGATATTTTAAACCCGGACATCCTGTATATGGATCCTTATAAACATGTAAATTTTAATTTTTTCATAGTATCTTGTTGACTGTAATCTTCGTTTTTTTCTTCTTTTCTTTTTCACACATATTATAACCACCAAAGATTTTTTTAGGCTGCAATGCTTTAGTGCCTGAGAATTCTTGAACTCTGCGTGGTTGTTGGTATTGTAACCATAACAAATCACAAATGCAAGAATATTATATATAAACTATTAATTAGGTAGACTAATAAGATTATGTATGTGGGGAAGAGTTTATCACGAGATTCAACGTACAAGATTAAATATTATTTATCTTTCAAAAACAAAAAGTATGTAAACTAACTGAATTATTTGTAATTCTCCAATTCAGTCAATCTGAATGTCATTGACACCTAGAACCCTTCTTCTAATGAAACTTACGGAATCTCGTCTAACTGAGCTCACGAATTATTTACTTACACTGCCATAGCCTCTCCATTGTCAATAACTATTCTCACTCACGCTGACATTGATGTTCACCCTCCAGGCTCTATCTGGACGAAGTTTGCAGAAAGAAATTGAAAATTGCTTGCATTACAAGACAGTTCTTGATTTGATCAGTAAGGGAGAGGAAGAAATCATGAAGACGAGCGAATTGCTTCATTGCAGTCGAAACAGTTAAGTTTGATGTTGGTTGAGATCGAGTGTTTTCATTGGTTGATGGTGCAGAGTGATCGGCTCTAGAGCAATTGCCCTAAACTAGTGGATAATCTCACTCATTTATATATGCCATTTCTTCTGATGGAAGGAAGCAGTTAAGGCCTTGCCAAAACATCGAAAAACATCAAGTTTGTTCCTGAATGGCAACCTGATTAAAAAGAACACTAGTATAATTATTGCGATTTTTTCTCTATATATACGTTTATTGAGTAATTAATTACAAATTAATTATAAGAATACATTTAATTCGAAATTTGAGCTTGATAATTTTTGATAATTTTGTTTAAATTGGGTAGTAGCAATGACAATACCACTGTCATTTCGTCATCTACATTTAGAAGACTTGATCTCTTTTTCATTTTTATATTTGTTATTGCTGAAAATCCGAATTCACGTAAGTAAGACGAAGAAAATTGTAATAATATATTAAAAGCTTTTTTGGTTATTATGAGATATAGCCACTAATTTTAATCCAAAATAAATTAAATCACTCTTTCGAATGTTTTGAAATTAAATCTCAATTATTACTGAGCAAAATCAGTTTTTCGTCTTCATTCAAAGTTAATTCATACACATATGTATCCGTGGTGACATTACTTTTGTTAGTGGGGCTATAGATATGTTGAACAAATTCACAATATACTAGGATTTTTTTTTAATTAATGTTATTGTAGTCAACTAATTTTTACTCCTCGAAGGGTACTTACGTATTATCGCGTAACCTATCGATGACCTTGTTTGAAACGAAGTACATAATTGCCAATTCAACGAATACGACACATGCGAATTGGGATTGCCAACTTAGTGAGTTGTTGGCGATTGTTGCGATAATGCGTATGTACCCTTTGAACTTACACCCTCAGATGATTATTTATT
Organism: Trichonephila inaurata madagascariensis; assembly: GCA_019973955.1. Classification (NCBI taxonomy): domain Eukaryota; kingdom Metazoa; phylum Arthropoda; class Arachnida; order Araneae; family Nephilidae; genus Trichonephila; species Trichonephila inaurata. Next base: position 36,491 of record BMAV01024547.1, read on the forward strand.
CCGAAGTTTACAAAACTTTTTAAATAGTAAAAGTTTCAAAAGTAACGATGACCTCCAATTGTTAGACTTTTTTGCTCATAAGGACCAGTAATTCTGTATGTGCAAATTTATAAAATTACCAGAAAAATCGAACAAAATGGGTGCTGTCTAAATTTTCTTGAAAAAAAAGTTCAGTTCATAAAATAACTTTGTTCGCAACCTGATACGAGGGTCATTCTGAAATTTTTGAGATACGCCTAGGTTTTTAAAATTATGCAAAATCTTAGTAGTGTTCAAAGTAGTCTTCTCCATTATCAATGCACTGTTGTAGACTAATTTTAAACAGATTAAATGCCTCAAACCATTCATTTTTTGGAATTCAGGAAACAATTCATTTATGCTCACATCATTGTTTTCTTCTGAATGAAAATGACGTCCAAGTAAGTTCGTTTATAGATTAAAAAAATCACCAAAAGTCACACATATCTAGATCCAGAGAAAAATTTGGAATGCTCTATCACTTTAATTTGTTTTGTTTAAAAAAACTCAATTGTTAATCCAGCTGTATGGGAAGATACATTGTCATTGTGAAGCATTAGTCTGCAAACGTTCACTTTTTCGAGAATTTTTGGAAGACATTTAGGGGTATACCAGTTTCCTGTTACTGTCTTCTGTCATTCCAACTCAATGGCTTTGACGAATCCCATACTTATGAAAAAACCGGTATACATTACTCTTTTCATTGCTTGCATTTTGAACATTTTCTGCGTGACATCATCTTCAAAGATCCATACTTTGCTTTCTTGACGCATTGGAACGTCAAATAACCCGTTAAAACTTCAGAAATGATGCAGTGGACACCATCATTTAACACACAATTTAAACTTTTCCTTACTGATTTTGAAACTCTTCTCTTTTTGGTACTCAGTTAGATTATAGAGAACCCAAAGCAAAATACTTTTTTCATATCTAATTCTTTATGAAACGTTTTGTGTACGGCTGGGAATCCAATGTTAAGTTCTTTCTGTATCATTTGGTAGGTATAGTGATTATTCATCAACATTTTTTATATGGTATACACATTATCTGAGATTATAGTTGACCGCGGCCTTCCTGTGTGTTTTTCCAACTGAAGAGAATTGCGACTTCTGCAAAATTCTTTAAACTATCTGAATACAGTGGCACAGCATAAAGATTCAACACCAAATGCATAGTTGCAGGCAATGAAAACATTCGTCTTGATTTAATCCCGCTTTAAAATCATAGACGATAATATTCTCGCGTCAACTCCATTTTCTCTTCTGTTTAGAATTATTTTCTACGCTAAACAAGTTGAAGTTAAGTCAGTAAAAAATCGTCTGCTGCGTTGAAATACTTTGTACTTTCAAATTAAACCATTATTTATTTATTTATTTATTTATTTTATATTTTTATTTTTTTATTTATTTTTTATTTTATTTTATTTTATTTTGTAACTTCTCGTATGCACGTATCTCAAAAATTTCAGTTACCATTGTAGTATTTGATATTTAATTTTATTTGAAATTATATAATTAATTGACAATGATAAACGCTAAATTAACTGAAAAAATAATAGCTTAAACTTCTAGAAATTTTTATTTATATACGTCCTTTTTTATAATTTACCGCTTTCAGAAATATTCTTAATCCTTTAAAACTACTATAACCCTAAAAAAGTAGTTAAAAATAAAAAGCTGCTTTTGTTAAGACCTTATTTTCTTCAGTGAATCGAAAATGGGGAACTATAAATTTTATGTTGAACATTTTCCACAACGATGTTAATCCTCAAGGAGAAACATCAATGAAAACTAAAACAAACGTGTTACATAAACAAAGCTTAGAGAAAAACTTTTGGTTTATCTAAAACGACTTTTAGTGTTTCCATTCTGTGTCGGGATAACAATAAAAGTTTTTAAATAAAAGAATAGGGATATGTACTTTGTAAAGGGTAAAATATGTTAAATATAATCGCTTTCTCTAAAATCTAGGAAACGTAATAATTTATTAATGAATGAAAGTAACAACAATCTTTTTTCTTTGTTTCTTTTTAAAACTTTTCATTGCTTTTAATTTGTAATAAATTATATTTTTTAGTTGGTGTGATGATATGAATCATTTGAACCAACTGTGAATGGAAATCTAACAAAGAGTTAAATACTATAAGGTAGTAATACTAAAGTTACATATATGGGGTATAATTTTTTTTTCAGATTTTTAAAACCTACCTATGCGAAAAAGATGTTCTCTGGTATTTAGATGAATGAAAAAAATAAAATAAAAATTTTATTCTTGTACTTCCACAAGGTGAATGAAGTTAAAATGTTCCTCTTTTTTTTATGATAAAAAGACAAAGTATTTTTTCAATTCTTACACTATTAGCTCACACTCTCTATATATTTATTTATTTATTTATCTTGATGGAATTTTCAATCGTTAATAAAATACATTTTAAAGCGCTCAATTGACCTGACATTTTATATACGTGAATATTTTGGATGACAATAAAATAATTTATTTATAATTAATAAAAATTAATTGATTAAAACTAATTATTTAAAGAATTACACAAATGCAGCTACTTTGGAATCATTTTTGGTGACTTAGCGATCCTTTTGGCGACTTTGTCAAAACACGAAAAGGTTTTTTTCTCATGTTTTAAAGCATTCTGTTTAACTGAAATTTTATATACACGATTGTTTGGGATGACAATACGATACTTTAAAGATAATTAATAAAAATTAATTACCACTTATAATGTTGTGATTCTGTCATATGTATATACATATTCATATTAATTGTAACTATTTAATAAAAAGTAGCTAAAATGAATTTTTTTTTTTATCTAAGTAGGAATTTAGTTAATTATTTTTTTTATATTATTTGTTATTAAAGAAAAACCGATGCTTTAGTACTTTTTTAACATTTATTGTGATGAGGACACATCTAATAAATGCTTACAAAAAACATCAGGTACATTAAACAGCTGTTTTAATATTAAATTATTAAGCCCAGTGTCGAAACTGCAGTACACGATAAATCGGAAGATGGAAAAAAGTTTTGATCGGACTGATTCGACTGTGTTTGGAGATGATCTGGGTTTATTAAATTGTACATTTTACTACGCTACGTAGTACTTATTTATCAATAACCATCGTTTTTTGGTTATTTATATCGTTAAAAAGTTATTTTTGTGTGTGAACCTAAAATCCTCGAACCAAAATTAAGTCGTTTCAATTTTTTCAGAAATTCATACGTTGTGGCAGTATAAAATTTTGAACTTATTTTTTAAATTATTTTGTCCTAATCACCATGCCACAGATCATGTTTTACGTTTAGGTCAGAACTCCTCAAACTACGGGGATCGCTCCTCAAGGAAGCGTGAGCAGTTTAAAAAGTCGAAAACAAAAGGTTTTATTATTTTAAAAAAAAAATTTAATTTATTAAAAGTAAACAAAAAAAAACATTCTGACATTATAAAAAATAAAATACATATTTATACTGATATAATATACTTATTAATGTATCAGTATACTTCCCAATGTATTTTATAATTAATTTAACAATGCTACGAGTTAGTTAAGAACAAGTTTAATAATTACCAGTGGACCATGGGCTTGTCACATATAAAATTATATACAAAAATTAACACTTATCTTTATAATTAATCCTTTAACTGCTGATTTAAACTTATGCGATTCGCTCTCTAATGCCACCGTTTTACGCATATGTGATGTATTGAGGGGAGAGTAAGGAATAAATAAGCAAATTCTCTGAAATAAGTAAATCCTTCGCAAACACTGTCAAGGTCCTTTTATTGCATTCCAAGGCCTTCGGAATAATTTTATAGTTAGCAGTGCACTGAAAAGATCGTACTTCAAAAAGACGTATTAAGAAAGACAGACAATTTAACGCTTTGATTGGCGAATATAGACGTTCGGGTAATAACCGCTTTGACTGGCGTATATATACATCCGAGGCAATTAACGCTTTGGCTGAGCGAGACGTTTATATACGCAGGTGACGCTTAGGAAGTTAAAGTTATATTGTATATTTTTGAATTCAATCATTGTTATTGAATAGAGGGATTGGGAACGATGAAAATTATAATTAAATATTGGGTCGCAAATATTGAAAGTTTAAGAAGCACTGACATAAGTAGATTCCAATCAATAATAATTTTTCTCTTCATATAACGACGATTCATACTGTTACATACATCAATATCTTCACCAAATATTTAAATGAAAATAACAATATAGACTCTATGTACATAAGTGTGGAAATTATCTCTTAATATGTCAGGCAAAAATAAATGGTTCTAGTACATTTAATTTCAAAGATGAATCAAACAAAAAATATTAATGAAAAATGTATTGATCGTAGAATTTTAACTGCTAGAACTCTCCTAAGAAAAAAAAACTCAGATCTATTTTTCTAAAGAACGTGCAAGTAGACTTGATGAACATCAATCATGAAAACCGTCATTTTTAATCCCAAGAGAAAAGAGTAAATGAAAGAAGTGGGAGTTGAAGCAGAATCTATTTTAGATTTGAAAAATAAAGTAATAATAAGAGCACTAACATGGCGTACCTTACAAAAATATCGAAACATTTAAAGCACGTTTGAGACATTGGATTACTTTTTAAGTATTAGTCGCAACAAATAGTATGAACCTTTTGTATAACAATTATAAAATTCTTAGTTTGATTATACGTTAGAAAAAACTATGCACTATTAATCATAATAGCAAATAATGTAACATGTTCAGTTCTATAAAGCAATATTTTAAAAATAAAAGTACATGATAAGTGTAACAAGTAAAAACTACACAAATATATTTTTGCTTATAAAACATGAGTAGGAATTTTAATCATACTTTAACAAGAAGCATATGTAAAGAAACTGTAGTAAATTAATAACATTATCCTACAATATTTTCAATTAAGTTATAAGTGAACAGAATTGCCATGAAAAATTTTCTCATTGTTGTATACTCTGTAGTCATAATTCAAATAACCAAGTCATAATGGTTAAGATAAACTTTTATTTAATCCACATATTGTTCATGCACAATTAAAAATTTTGTATAATTAATACCAATAAATATAATTGATAGTTAAATATTTTTAAAAAAAATTGTCTCTTTGTCAACTTAATTTATGCTTTAATAATAGGTAATTTATTACAATTGATAATGCCAACACAATTGTAATTTAAAAATCACAACTCGATGCAGATAATTTTTCACTAATATCCAATAGCGTTATTAAGTATTCAATATGCTTTGTCACAACGCATTTTAAAACAAATAATTTCAGGTTTACAAATTAGCTCCAATTTAAACAATAAATTACCAAAAATTCGAATAAATTGTTTAAAAAATAAAACTAAGTGTAAAAAAAATTTTTTTTTTTTTTTATGGAAGTTTAAAATATTTTTCAGTGAAACTAATTTTTAACGACAGATGTAAATTAACCATACTACTAATTATTTCATGGCCAAATCTTTTAAAATGCTTTGGATGATTATGATAAAATATTATTCATTATTGAATTATATATATAAAAATTTTGATAAATAATGTATCATAAAACATTAAACACTGTTTTTAATCAGATTATTTAATTCAGTCGCACCTAGTTTTTTCCGATTGAATAATTAGTTTTTTACTTCTAATAATGTTAAGAAAATTATTATACAATAGTAAAAATATTGAATGTACATAAAATGTTATAAATCTGTAATTGAGTTTTATCCTGGAATTGCAATATAAAATTACACTATAAATAATAATTGTTCGAGTTTTAAATTTAAAACAATTTTATTTGTTCAAATATATGTTATTAATTTTAGATATTTGTTCTTAAAGACTTTAAATGGGAAAAGAAAATTTACATTGACAAACCTCACGTAAACTTTATATTAATGCTTGTAATATTTAAGCTATTTTATACCAATTAAACTAATTTATTAAGCAACACAGCTGCAATTTATATAAACAAAAATTTCAAAATACTCTACTTTTTTAAAGCAATTTCAAAGCATAAATATCTTAACATCACTGCTTTTGTTTTCAAAAATATTTACATGTAATACATTTTTAGAGGATCATAATTTTATTTACATATTTATATTGCAAAAAATAAGGAAAAAAACAATTAAATCAATTATACTCCATCTACATCTTTTTATGGGAAATTAAATAGTTTCAGTTCTTTTTTGGTTTAATAACTGATGAAAATGAAGTAACAAGACCACACATAAATAAGTAAAATACTATATAATAATCTTATTAATATTTACATGAAACCTTAAAAGTGTAAAGATAATGAAAATGAAACTATATTATGGTTAAAGGTATTCCTTACACATGCTTTTATTTAATTCATTATTTTTCTAAATGTGTTTTTGCGTTCAGACAATTCAATATTACTTATTAAATGGTATACAGAAGAGCTTAAATTAATTAAAGAAATGAATAGTTATAGTATAGTCAGGTTAGTCAGAGCATGAAGTATGCCATTACAGATAATAATTAATATATAAACAACGTCTCTGTTGGAATCCTTTCTGTTTGCACGAACTTATGAAATGTGTTCAATGATAATATATTGCCTATTTGTTTTATAGATTCTGAGAAAAGTACATACAAGTATAATTATTACGAATTTGCTTTCATTAACATTTATTCAGAATAAATCCTTTCAGTAAAATTGTTTCAATTAAAATAGTTATAAACTTAAGTAATTGACTCATACATAATCAGAAATTACTTCTGTTTGTTCTTAAATTGTTTGTTATATACATTTATTAAAATTAAGAGGATAAAATGAAAATTAAATTTCTCATTTCTTTTTTTCTTACAAAAAATGTGTAGAAAGAGTTTTATTTACATCACAATTAGAAATTCGATTTACATCACGGGAAGAATTATTTACATAAAGATCGTATAATATAATTACTTGTACTTACCATACATTTTAAAAACCAATCACTAACATTGTATTCATATCCAGATAATATAAAGGATTTACTAAAATATATTTAAATATATATAAAACACACAATCACCTTAATTTAAAACCAAATCATAATAACAAGTATTTCTACAACTGAAAATTGTATCAAAGTTTGGTTTCATGTTTTATGAATATAATCGCTTTCAAAAACAAGTTCTTTTTTTTTTAATTAAATTGTCGAGATATAATTCTCGTTTAAATACATTCTTGTGCTCTAACTTCTTTAACAATTCCGTTTGTAATACACGTTTCTAGAATTTTTTTGGCAGCAACCGGCGTATCAATTTTACTGTTTGGCGAACCATTCCTTGCACTCATTCTCGATTTCCGGCGGGAAGTCAGTAAGGTCAGTCTTTTAGTGTCCGTTCTGGAATGGGAAGGTGTGGAATACTCTCCAAGATGACCACATCTAGTGATCCAAATGGCTTTCAAAGCACACTTAATTTCCGGCATCCTCACCACATAAATCACTGGATCCACAAAAGATTTGGCAACTATCATAGTGTTGATAAAAATCCCAACAGGAACTCGGGTCTTCAATGGAATTGTTGTAAATGGCACAGTACAGTCTAGGCAAGTGAGAACAAAAAACAGAACCGCTGGCATCCATCCCAAGAGGTATGTCCCCAGTATGAAGAGGGTGGTAATGATGGCTTTTACGTTTTTGTGCAACTGTCTTGAAGATGGACATTGTAACAAACCTTTTTGATGTTGACGAACCACAATAAACATGTGCGAATACATCAATGTCATCAGAATCAATGGGCAAAAGAACAGAACAGAGGTAGTAATTCGAAAAGGTGAATACAAAAGAAAATCGTAACTTGAGCATCTATGGGATTGAAAACCATCATTAGGGATTGAAGAAAAGTATATCAAGAAGAACACTACTGGAACTATCCACATGGTGATTATACCACATACGGTAGTTTCTCTTGTTACGATGTGAGCATAGTGTAGAGGTCGAAGTATGCCAATATAATGATTGATAGCGAGTGCAAGAAGATGTAAAACGGCCACTACCAATCCTCCAAGTCTGAAAGCTTCTAACGAGAGGATGAAACAGAAGCTCATTGGTCCCAGTTGCACTCCATAAACAATTGGCAATAGGCTGTTCACAAAGAGGCCTAAACCGATGACGAGGGAAGCATATGCATCAGCCATGGCCAGAGACAGACTTAGGCAAATCGTTGGAGACAATTTTCTTCGAAGGCATCTCACACTGCATACCATGGTGATATTAAACAAAAACGATAAGCAACACGCCGCTAGTAGTACAGGCACCACTATCTTATACAGTTCAACAAGATCCTGTGCACCACCACTAGCGATCGGTTTGACCGTCGAAGAATTCATTTCGAAATTATCCAATTCGTCATTAATGTCAATATCAAGTTCGAAATCCGAAGCATTTCGGAATGAAAACTCTTTATCGAATACGGAATTGTATGATTTCATGTAAGCCAACCAATCGTCGACGTTGTCCACATTATTATACCGGAAGTTAGATTTAGAAGCTGCGTGCCTTACGCGACGATTAAACACCGTCCACAAAGACGAAGAGTCCTTCATGACCGCACACTTGTTGACAGATACAAGAATCGCGCGCGCTCTGTGTTTCTCGCGACGACCCGACGAAGAATAGATTGAAGGGGAGATGCGCAGAGTTACAAAAGAGAGCGTGGGGAGAGAAAGGAGCTCGCTAACTGGATAGAGACCGCAGCCAATCGGCTGCTCTTAAGGTTTTCTTTCCTGCCGGGAGAGTGTAAAGGCGGGAAAAGTTCCTTAACTGTCAACAATAACTTGTAGGCTTTGCTTTTGCTGGAAGGAGATTTTTGTTTCTTATCTTCCACGGGGTGTCTTAATGAAAGTTCCGTGTTAGCTGGGGGGAGATGGTATTGAATTGGATTTTGTCGACTTGGGGGTGTTAGTAATCTTTTTTGTGGGAGTAGGGAGTTGTGGGTGTGAACAGAGGCTTAAGGGTATCGGCGTGGAAAAAGTTTTAGAGGGATGCTTTAATAAAATTTATTTTTGCTTTTTTTTAAAAATTTTTTTAAAAAAATCGATATAATATGTGAATGAATGTAGAAAAGAAATCTAAAAATATATAAAACTATTATTTATCTAAAATAAATAAATGTATTATCTGTCAGAAATATTAAATTATAACAGATTTACTATACAGAAAAAAATTCATTTAATCCATTATAAGAAATCATGATGGTAAAAAAAGTCATACTTAATTAAGATTTATTTTAAAATAAAACACATACATGTAATTTCTTTCGACGACTGATTTGATACGGTCATTTGAATGAGAATATACATATAAAATTGTTTTAAGAATATTATTACAAGAAAAAATTATTTAAATGCAATTTTTTTTAAAAAAAAATGAAGAAAGTATGACATATTTTCTAAATATTCTTCTTTCAAGAAAAATATGATTTTGTAATACCAATATCTTGTTTTTATACAGAGGTTGAACTAAAAATTTTGAAATATAAAATTTAGTAATGGATTTATTCCTATATTTTACTATATACCACAATAGAAAAAGTTTGACAAAGTTCTCATCGGTTATAAATTTAATCGTTTGTAACTATGAAAATATTATAAATTTTTTAAAAACGTTTGTTCAATATTGGTTTAGATCCTATAATTATTTATAGATAAAATCTTATTACAGAAAGATTTTTAATCTAAGGAGAATGCCTTGATGCCATCCTTTCTGCATTTTTTACCAAAAAATTGCATTTAAATCACTTTTTTCTTACAATAATATTATTAAAATAATTTTATATGTAATTACTGAACGTACATATATAATTAGACACCTTAAAAGTTCATGTAGAAGCTACTGTTAAAATACAATGTAAAAATTGATTGAAAAATCCTTGTCTGAATTTATTTTAAGACAAGTATTTTTCTTTTCTTCAAGAAAATTGTGTTTTTTTTTTTAAAATTTGTTATTTGAACATTTTATTTAACGGATTGCACAAGAAACGTTCTAAAGGAAATGGATTATAAAATCAGAAAGAATCTATATAGAATAATAATATCAAAGAAAAAACTTTGATAACGAGGTGTAAATATTAAAATCACATGCAAAAGATAAGCAAAAATAAACTGTACAGACAAAGGTAATTTTTTAAAATATATTTTCCTATTTTTAAGTACTTTATGACTATATTTAAAGTATCTCATTTGAAGTAAAAAAAGTGAAAATTTTACATAAAAAGGTGTCAATTTTTATTCTTAAATGGCTTAATACATTGTGATACAAAAAAATTCCAAGTGAATTTTAATAAAATATATTTAATTAACTATGTAATCCATCAATAAATAAATAAAAAACTTTCTAATATATTTTTAGAAATCGTATTATACGATTATTAAATTATATTGTAATCACAGCTAATATGTGATATTGGATGAAATAAAAAAAAGCTGTAATTACTGAGTAATAAAAAGCATAGGTAATATATAATTTTTAATTTTTATATCATAACCATCATAAAAGCCTGGTTCACCTTTAAATTCTTAGACTCTTTTATTAGTATTTAATACTTAAATACTTCGATGAAATAAAACTGTAATACTCCTATAATGCGTTTTTTTCCCCTTCTTTATACTTTTACACAGCAATGCTTCCTTAAAAAGTATTTTATTTATACAACTAATAAAAAAATCCAGGAAAAAAATGAAGTGGAAAAAAATATCAGAATTGTTTATTTTTGCAAACCATTTTATTCTTTTAAAGAACGACCGCATAATTACTATACACAATGGAAGAAAACGTACTCATTCAAGATTGCTCAGTACTTTTTTCTTATTTGTTTATTTATATTTAGATTTTATGGGGAAAAAATTTCGGGATTTCTTTTTCTTCTAATGGTTTTTTTTTTTTGGTAATTAGTAATTAATTAACCGTTGATGATACCTTTTTTATAATGTTTCAAAGGAAAAGAATTGTTTTAAAAGAACATTTTTTGTCATGAAAAACTCGATTATTTCTATTTGGTAGACACAATTTTTTTAAAATTACACTTATAAATTTTTATCACCTTGAATAATTTATTTTTTAAGAGATCTTAGAAAGATTTTGTTACAGATAATTAGATAACGAAAAAAATAAAAACTTTTTCACAAAGAACAAATTATATTACATTTAATTAAACTAAATGATATTATGTGACAGAAAACAGTTTCAATACTATAAAAAACTACAATATCTTTAATGAAGTCTCTACAACATTTTTAAATAAAAAAATTTTATTTCAGTGTTTTTAAGCTAACACTAGAACGTCCGTTGGTGTCGATTGGATACGGGAGCCTGTTCAGTTTGTTCTCCTTTCCGCGTTTTTGCAGGGATTTTGAAAATTTTTCCCGACTTTTGATCATTTTCCATGGCGATTACAGAGAAAGCGTCTTGTGGTTTTAGGTTAATTAGGATATATTTTACAACTAAATATACCTAGAACGTTATATGGTGTTGTTTCTAGACATAGGCAATTTATCATTATAAATAGAGGTCATTCAGCAAAAGATAGTTTACTAAGTAGATACCATTAGTAAAACAAACTTCCGGAAGTAATACAGAACATTTATTTAACCATGAATGGAATATTATTGGGTTCACAGCGGAAATAAATCAATTATACTAAAGTCGTTGTGTCTAAGTATTTCTTAACATATCATTTGCTTATCTGCTGTTACGTTCAAATTTTGTATGAGCAAGAAATTTGAAAAATTGGGTAAGTATTGAATTTAAAGTAATTACAAATTCTCTAAAATACACAAAGAGTGATATTAAGAAGTGTAATGGAAATGCATCTAAAAAGAGTGCTTTTTCTTGCATGAAAATGGTGGTGTGCGTAAAACAGTGCTTCTCAAACTTACAATACTTGCGACTTAATATTCAATCATACTTTTCATTGCGCCCCCTCCATCGAACAACAATGTATTGAATTCAAAAATACGATATTTTGATGCTACAGCTACCATACGGCTTTAACCTATTTAGTGTCACTGGCGTATATAAACGGCTCGCTCAGCCAGTGCGCTAATTGCCCTGACGAATATATACGACTTTCCAAAATACGATCTTTTTTTATCACTCCTATCCATAAAATTAAATGATCTTGACAATGTTTGCAAAGGATTTACTTATTTCAGAGAATTTGTTTATTTATTCCCTTTCTCGTCCCTCTAATACATCACATATGCGTGCATAAATGGGAAACGGTAGCATTGGGAAACAAATCACGAAACTTTTAATCGGCAATTAAGGGATTAATAATAAACCGTACAAATTATCATGATAAGTGTTAATTTTTGCATATAATTTTATTTATGATAAACCCCTTGGGTCATTGGTAATTATTAAATTTGTTCTTAAACTAGTATTGCTAAATTAATGATATAATTACATTATGCAGTACTGATACATTTATATTTGTATTATATCAGTATAAATGTTGTTGTTTCATTAAATTTTTTTTGTCAGAATGTATTTTGTTTGTTTATTTTCAATAAATTAGTAATTATTTTTAAATATTCTTTTGTTTTGAACTTTTCAATATGCTTGCGTCCCCTCCTAGGGTCATTACGCCCCTCTAGGGAAGCGCGCCCCACAGTTTGAGAAGCGCTAATGTAATATGTACAGAAAAAATTGAGTATCATTGTGTTCATTGTACAAAACATATATGTAGAAAACTTTATCCATATATACGATAAATAAAGATGAAAAAACTCACATTCTCACAAAAGTCAGGATATTACTTACTACACTAATATTTATGAGTATTATTGTTTTATTCCATTTTACAAGATTAAGGTATCCGACTACGTTCGGAACCGTGATTTTGAAAAAGCGAAAAAATGGTTAATTTTCATGAAAATAAGTGTCACTTAGATTAGAATACATATATACAATTGCTTTAAGGACATTTTGACAAAAAAAATATTTAAATACAATATTTTGACAAAAAATTAACTTAGAATAATTTATTTATCAAAATGTTCTCCTTCTGTGAAAAATGCTTCCATTATAATAATATTATTCCTGTATATAGCTCAGACCTCTCTACAGAGGCTCAACTAGAATTTTTGAAATATATAACTCGGAAGTCGGTTTATCCATGTTTTACGACAACAGAAGGGAGAAATTTTAAGAAAATACGCCGATAATTATTTCAAATGGTTGTAACTCTGAAAAAATTATGAATTTTCAAAAATCATAGTTGAGCCTCTGTAGAGTGGTCTGAGCTGTATACAGGCAAAGTATTAATACAATAGAAGCATTTTTTACAAAAGGAGAACATTTTGAAAAAAGGTTATTCTAAGTTAATTTTTTGCCAAAGTATTGTATTTAAATAATTTTTTTTGTCAAAATGTGTCCTTAAAACAATTTTATGTATGTATTCCAATTTAAGTGACACTAAATATCATGAAATTATCCATTTATTCGCTTTTTTAAAATCACTGTTCCGAACGTAGTCGGATAATTTAAAGAAATAACCCATTTTTTTAATCTCCCTATTCTTATGTATTAAAATATGAATAAATCCTCTTCTAAGTAATATTCTAATTCAGAGTTTGTATAAATGTCTCAGATATATTAAGTAGAAGTATTTTTCATAAAGGAGAATTTTTTGAAAATATGTCCTTCCTTCTTCATTTTTTGCCAAAAAAATTGCATTTAAATAGTTTTTTCATGTAATAATATTCTATAAACAATTATATATCTATTTGCTAATTCAACTGGCACTAAATATAAAAAAATCATTTGTTCGATTTGTGGACATTCCGGTTCCGAACGCAGTTGCATACTTCGAATAAAAAACCTATTCTTTTAAATTAAGCATGGACTTGCAAAAAGTTATTAACTATTAACATTTTTTATTCCTCTCCTTGCTGACAAAAATATTATTTTCCAGGAAGAAGTAACATCATATTTCTTATCTGTAAATAATTTAAAATATTTTGATATCTATTTAATGAAATGGTCATTAGCTTTAAGAAATTTAAGAATCGAATTACGTTTGTCTTTTTTTTTTCTCATTAAATGAAGCATTCTTTAATATTCTAGCATTAGCATAAATAGCATTCTTCTTTTTCTCATTAAATGAAGCATTCTGCACACATTCTTAATAAAATAATAAAATTTCTTACCTGAAAGAAAAAGCAAATTCATTTATTTAGAGAAACGAAAAGCATTTTTGTCTAAAAATTTCCCTTAGTCAAGTATTTTAAATCTTCAAATAAATTTTCGACTTTTTGGTATTTAGTGCATGGTTTTTAAAATTACTTGAGATAAATATGTATAAAAAATCACTGAAATATCAATAGTCGAAATTCCAATTTTAAATCTAAAAAAAACTGCTTTAAGGCGAGTTGGAAACTTCAATACCGTCAATGTTAAATTGGATGTTTTTGATGTACCTTTTCTCAAAATCTGTTATATGTACATGCTTTAAGCTTTTAGCAATATTAAAGTATACCTTTCTCGTTATACTGAAATAAGCTTTTAGCTATTTTTAATTTTTTAATAATTTATAAAATATTTTATTAAAAATAGTGAAATTTGACTCATTTTTCACATAAAAAAATTTATAAAAAATAAATTTTTGAATTTTTTACAAAAAGCTCATTTCAGTATATATTAGCCATCATTATAAATATGTCATAAAAAACTTGCATACCTGCGAACATTATTTTCAAAGAAAAGGTACATGGAACATCAAAAATTTACATTGTGATACAAATGAACACTTCAATGTATAATTATTTTTTTATTATTCCTCCCCACACTCCAAATGATCTACATTTTTTTGAATATCATCATCCTCTCTTTTCCTTTTAAGTTGTTTTTCTTTCCTAACTTCCTTTGTTTTTTTGTAAACATGAGTATTTAGCCTTTAACGTTCTCTGTTTGTCGAGGCGCTCCATTGCTTGTACCATGTAAGTACCAGGCTCAATATTAAGTTTTCTTAAAATTTCTGTTTTTGATACATTTCCCACATATTAAATGATGAAATTGCGTCATATTTAATCAATGATAATACGTCTATTTGTACAAATATTTTCTTCGGTATGCGAGACCATATTACATTGCTTACACTTTCATTGGGATTTTGTGTACCTCCATCTTAACACTTTTTTAGCAATTCTGGATTAAATGTTTTGATTTCAGATCATTCAATCAACGTTTAAGTAAAAACAAAATACTTTATTTACATTTTTCGCCCCATTTAAATGGGCATGGCCTAGTTTGAATGATTAATTAAAAGCAAGTTTTAAGGGTTTCTAATTACCCTAGAGGCTAAAGTAAGGTATTTTTAGAAAGATTAAAGTCTATACAATTTAAAAATGTAAGAATCTTAAAATTGTCATATTAAGAAGATTTTAGGTTTCTAACATCCCTTAAATCATTACTGATTCCAATCTGTGAAAGATTAATTAGTGAACTTTTTGGGTCTTATACTCGCAATGTCTTCTTGAATAATTTTTTTAAGGTCCCCAGTCACCTAGTGGTTATGGTAACGAGACCGTCGTTTCATGGGTTTGAGCCCAGGGCCACTAAAGACCCGCCGCGTAGAGGCTATGACGCTCATTAAATCTGACATCCTCCCGTTGGAATGATGGTTTGGGAAGGGGTTGCTAGATCAGCAGTCGTTACTTTCACTTGACGTAGGCTCAAAATTACTAGGCCTGTCGCCAATAGCCTTCGTGATACTGTATGGTGCGAAGTAAATAAACTATCGATCATTAGCCTAGTATTCAGGAACTCGCGCAAGGTGTTGTCGTGTCATGGGTTCGAGTCCTGGTCCAACTGAAGACCAGCCTACGCAGAGGCTGATGCACGTTAAATTTATCGAACTTCATTGTCATCAAGAAGACGGAGTGAGCAATATTTGAGAAAAATATGGCAATTAAGATATCATCCTACCAGACTGAGGTTCAAAATTACGAGGTCCGTTGCCAATAGCCCTCCAGTAGCTTCAAAGTGGTATGTGAACAAAATAATAAATTCATGCCACGTGAAGACTTAGAAACATAATTTCAATGAATACGCAGGCAGCGGCAGCCGAATGGTATAGGTATCGGACCGTGGCTTGCCATGTCACGAGTTCGAGCCCAGTACCACTAAAGACCCGCCGTGTAGGACAGCGAAGCACGTTAAATCTGTCGANCGGGTCTTTAGTGGTACTGGGCTCGAACTCGTGACATGGCAAGCCACGGTCCGATACCTATACCACTAAAGACCCGCCGTGTAGGGCAGCGAAGCACGTTAAATCTGTCGAGAGCTGAAACGTCCTCCCTTAGGCGTGATGTGGTAGTTGGGGAGGGGGTGCCAGCTCAGGTGTCGTCCACGTCACTTGACCATGGTTCAAAATTACGTGGTCCGTCGCCAAAAGCCCTCGTGTTGCTGAACAGTGCGACGTTAATATTCAATCCATCAATCAATCAATGAATACGCAGCAGCTGTAACTATTAAAGCTACTCAGTATCCTTTTTCCAAAAAAAAAATAAATAAAAATTGGGGAGGCAGTGACAGCAGAAATAATTTATATTTTGTATTCAAATAATATTATTCAATTGATTATCTCGAGAGATTATTGTCACAATTTTGAAAAATTAAGAATTTTTAAACTTTTATAAAATGCTAAATTTTTAAAAACTGTTAGTCCTTTTAGGTGATTTATGCTTTTTAGAGAATTGGAAACAAAAGTTAGTATGAAATTTTAATTTGTTAGCTTAACATGGAAAAAAGCAAATTTTTTAAAAATATTAATTACAACATTTTTGTTTAAAAAATAACCATTAATCTTAGACCTAACTCCATCTATAACTTTTATAGCGCATACGCGCGTTTGGGAGTATATACAAAAAATATCAAGACTATCTTGAACAGAATAAAGCCTTAGGAAAAAATTAATGAAAATAAAGTAAGGAGATTCTAACTTATATAAACTATGTGTACAGATAAATATTGGCCTTGAAATCAATCTTAATTAATTAACTATGAAAGAACAGAAAAAACTCAAAATATAAGCAATGATTTTACTAATGAAAATGCAGGTAATAGCCATTTAACATTATAAAAAAATGAATATATCCGAAAATATTCGTAATTAATTAAATTTAAAAAAGCGAAACTGTTTAAAATGAAATCGAAACTAAAATCCAGACAGAAAATTTCAAATATTTTAAAAACTAATTAATTTTGAGATCTGAAATTTTGGGCTAAGCTTCCCAAAGTTGTTGGCTATAAAAAGGGCCGAAAAGTTTTATTTACTTTTAAGGAAGACTTTTTTTCCCATAACAATGAATGCGTACTCCAGATTATGGCTATTAGGTTACTACATGTTATTTAGTACTACGTTAATCATGATAATATTAAAGTCTAACTATATAGAAGATCTCAATTTCCACTGCAATCATCTGTCACAAATTGAGATCACGTCAAAAATATTGAAAACCTGCACAACATATCGCTTTACTAGTACAATAATGAGACATATCTATAAATATAGTGTTATAAAAGGCTGGAATGATGTATTGATTACGGTTTTCTAGTTTAACAATAATCGATACATTTTTCTGGCATTTATCAGGAGAAATAGCTCAAGTGGCTTTCAGAAGCCCATTGGAAACAGCCTTAGAATAACACTTATTTTTATATTCGGAACTTCAATAGATGACCTACTTTAACCTTTAAAAGCTTTTATCAGCTGTCAATGCTAAAGAAAATGCATCACATAATAGGATTACTTTTTGTCTTACATTTTGTAGTAGAAATAAAAGAAAGGTTAAAAATCCTGCCCTCAAAAAAATTGACGTCTTACTATTCTTTTGTACTATAATATATTATCATAAGAAGAACTTTTCTAGTTATTAAATGTACTTTAAAATCTGGTACAGTATTAAATTATGTAGTACAAATTAGTTTTTTTAAAGTGCATCGCGCTTCTTTTTTATTATTATTGTTAAATTGAAGTACAGTGCACAAGTTGTCAATTTTGGTTCCTTGTTTGCAACTTTTAAAATAGATTGACTAATATTTTAAAGATACATATTATGTGTACAGCATGGGTGTCAAACTCGCAGAACGGCCATTATATCGGCTCAAAATAATACATAATAAAATATCAAAGTTTCTCCAGAAATAACAAAGATAGTAGCAGAAAAAAGATGCCAAGTGTCACGTCGTAAAGATTAAATTTTTCTTGTTCTTTTACATATGTTTACTATAATGTATTATTCAAAATAAACTTACGTTTCCATAAATATTGATTTTTTTGCGGCCCACCTAAAGTTAAAACTTGTTTTGTTTGTCCCAAGTTAGTCTTTGAGTGACACCCTTAAAGTACAGGGTGTCCCAAAACTAGCACCCTAATTATGCAAAGCCTTATTCTTCGTTGGGAGTACTTTAAGAATGCTCAAAGAATTGTATCGGTACGATCCACAGTCAACGAGAAAAATATGATAAACAAAGCATGCCAGTGCAAGGAAAAAACACAGTATTGCACACATCCAATACTTAAAAAGGCAGATGTTCAAAGTGTCCACCATGCATATGTCGATGCAGGCTTGAGCACGCCGTGACATGGATGAGCGAACACGTTACAGCAGTGCGGTGTTCACCTAAGTACAACTAGTATGCAGAGGAGCAACTAAGACAATTTATGTGGTCACTACGTTTCAAACACCAATTCCTTGATATGGTTCCATAGATCTGGCGATCGAGAACCGGATCTCCACGTCCAATACAACGGCCCTGGATATGCCACATCAAGAACTTTCATACATGAGCACAGAAATTTGCCGAAGTCCCATTATGAACCATCATGTATCATCATTTACCGTATTTTTACAAGCTTTTATTTAACTTGCAATGTAAAATGTTCGGGTGGAATCTTTCAACTCAGTTTTGGAGCTGATGTCTTCAACCGATTGAGCTGAAATTTTGTACACACATTTAGTTTGGATGACAATGCATGTTACAATCAATTATATTCCGATATCGCAATTAGTCAAGGTATCCGACTACGTTCGGAACCATGATATTTTAAAAAAACCTATAAATGGATAATTTTCATGATATTTAGTGTCACTTAAGTTAGAATGATTGTATACAATTGTTTTAAGGACATTATGACAAAAAAAATTATTTAAATACAATATTTTGGCAAAAAAATTAAATTAGAATAACGTTTTTTCCAAATGTTCTTTTTTTGTAAAAAATGCTTCTATTGTATTAATATTTTGCCTGTATATAGCTCAGACCTCTGTACAGAGGCTCAACTATGATTTTTGAAAAATTCACATTATTTTCAAAGTT
>BMAV01024547.1:56427-141427 GCA_019973955.1 Trichonephila inaurata madagascariensis
CCCAACAAGAAATCTAGCTGTAGAGAATTTGGATGTTACTTTTGGATACCCTGTATTTAAAAACACTTATAATTCTGAATGCACTGAGTGAAAAATGTAATTACTGATTTTTTTCTGTGATGGGGCTGCTTATTTGTATCTCTAACTTTGCAGACCTAGTACATTCCCCAGGCGCTGGTATCACTTTTTAGTGCGGCACCATATAGGCGATACCAATTCCCGCTGGTAATTTTAACGCCCAATTTCTTTCCTAGAGCTAGGTTCCAGAGTTCTGCCGATGCGAAATTCGTACTTAAGAATTTAATTTTGCCGAGAGCATCCAAGCCAAACGGATACTGAAGGGATATTTTTCATGCCGTATAATCATACGACATGGCTGCTGTAGATTTTCTGCATGAGGAAAATCCACCGACTCGGGCCGGGGTTGAAACCGCAACCTCGGGTACAGAAGGACAGCGACAAACCAACTACGGCACCCAGTCGGCTGTATTTACTGATATAAAGATGAATTAAAAATAAATTTAACTGCACACGCAGTACTGTATTTTAAAACTTTTCTTTTCGGAGTTCTTAAGCAAGAAAAATGTAAATAGAGGTTGCTTATATAAATGTTTGAAATCAAAAATCTGACTCACAAAACAAAATTATCAGATGTATGCGTAACATCTTGAATGCGCCAGATTAGGGTGATAAATTGGTTTCTAAAATGATATTCATTCATTTTGAAAGTTTCGATTTAGAATGCATAATTAAATGCAGTACTTAAAATACAATTTAGATTAATCTTAATATTTAAGCCATAATTTATGCAAGGAATACCACTATAATAAACTTAAGTTTATCTAAAACTTATTCAGAGACACAACAAATTAGTCAATAAAGTAAAATAAATAGCCGAAAATAAAAAAAAAATAAGTTTTGTTCGTTAATTATCGCTTAAGTTAAAAATTTTCTTTCTTCGTCATAAATAAAGACACTTAAAATAATGAAAAATATTTTTCACGCTTGCATATTTAAATAAAATATATTTTAAGAAACTTTTAGTTACTGTTACTTAAAATTAATTTTTTATGTAACATGAGTGATTTTTCATTACATTTATATTTCTCCATTCCGAATCGATTTCTAAAAGATTTCCTCAATTTTAAATGTTTTTAAATTCTGCAGTTTTACGCAATATATATGAGCAATTTTTAATACTTGTTTTGCAATTTAGGGAGCTTAAAAAAAGTATGATCATAACGCAAAAGTTAATTATTAAATAAAAGAAAACTATAGTCAGTAGAGAAAATTCATTGCCGTTTCTTAAGTAAAAATTGAACAATTGATCTCTTATTAACATTATACGCAGAAGTAATGGTCTCGCCATGTTAGCTTAGTGGTTATATTTACTTTGGAAGAATTGTTGAGACGGAAGGCCTTTTAACATAAATAAATTGTGAAGAACTGAATCAGAATTTTCATCGTTTGTTCACTAAGAAAAGAGTATTCATATTTTATTGAAAGCCATAACTGAGATCTTGATAAGGATGAATGAAACTTAAATTTGTGAATTTCGTCGGACCATAAGTCGATGCGGCTTTCTCTTAGATGCATGCTTTATTATCCTGAACTTTCGCTGCAAATTTTCTTGATGAGTAAGTATATTCCACATTTTTCTGGGGACCAGCAAAATTTTCTCGTGGACTACTAGTGGTCCGAGGGCCACCACTTTGGTGACCTCGTTTTTAGAGTATGGAATCTTGTTTAAAGTAGTTGCACCTGCTTTTACTAAAGCACTTGAAATTTTGGTTCTAGTGAATGGAAAATAATAAATTTGGTATTTTTATAAAGCTACTAAGATGGCCTACAAAATAAAGTCATAAAACATCTGGCAATTTTAGGCAAAATTTACGATTTTAGAGTAGTCGTGTACCTTAATAGAATCATGATTAGAAATTCCAACTCAACTTAAGGGACCCTGACTATAATTTCACAGCCATAGTATCCAAGCTAAAACAACCTCCAAAACTCCAATTGTCCGAATGATATAACTTCTAATATATCTTTAAATATCACTGCGCAAATTAAAGTAAATAAAAATACTTTCTTTTTCACTGAAGGCTTAAAAACAAATTTTTACTATTTGATAAAAGTAAAAAGAATTGAAAAATTCCATGAAAAAGTTTCTTATACGTTCACCTTAAATACATTCAAGAACTTTCACCGTATAGCTCTGGTAAGTATAGAAATTTTCAAGCCAAGAAAGAGAAATACATTAAATGGTAAAGCAGCTTTCTATGCTTAGAATTTTATCTCCTCTTCTGTAATAACTTTCTATCCCTAACAGCAAAAATGAAATATGACGCACACACATTCTGCACTTTCAAGACTATAGCTTAGTCTTTCGATGTTTTAGCAAGGATATTAATTTGCCTAAAAGTTCTACATGACTGAAACATGAATGATTTATGAAAGTTTGTTGCTAGCTCTTAAGCGAGGCAAAATCTATTATTGTAAGAACATGACTTTTTTTCTATTTTTATAAAAACCAAAATAATTATATACAGTTGCTTCTCGTTCACTTTTAATCTATCAAGTTTCCGTTAAGCGTTGTGCATTCAATTTTTCTTCTTTAATGATTTTATTTTTCCTTTTTTTTTTTTTTTTTGAAAATATTATTTATTATTTTGAAAATATTACTTATAAAAATATATTTAAGTATGTTAACGGCCACGAAAAACCGCTAATATAGTAAATTGAGATTATTAGAAAATGCTGTTATGAAAATATCAATTGCATCATTTACATCGAAGTGATTGATTATTCATCTTATTATGGTATTAGACTACCCTAAAACTGTGAATTTCGCCAGTAGTTGACAAATTTGTTTTATGATTTTATTTTATAAGCCATCTTCTTATTAGCCTTTTAAAAATGCCTAGTTTATTATTTTCCGTTCACTAGAACAAAAACTAATATTGTTTTAATAAAAAGCAGATGCCAATGTTTGAGGCAAGATGTCATACATTAAAATGCGTTTTACTCAAACGTGGTTTTTTTTAATGCTTAAACGGGGCAGTGATTGTTCAAAGAGTTTTAAAAAATTAACTAACATTTGTGTATGTTCTGCATAATAGTAGAAGTGTTTTAACCTTCAGATTTATCAATCAATGTCTTATTACAAAATTAACAGTCCCTTGTGTGAATATAACTGCAGTTTTTTCAAGCAATTTCATAGAATTAGTGAGATAAAGTGCTCTAGTTTTTGTAAAAATTAAAATATCTCTTATCCTGAAGGTCATTTGAAAAATGAATAGCAAATCAACGCATCAAATTAGATTGAAAATTTATTCATAAAATTTTTGTACAGAATGGGCTATGTTTATGTAATTTCTTTGTAAATTTTTTCCCGTTTTTTCCCATTGTAGTAATAATAATTTCTTTTTCTCTACTTAATTTTAACATATTTTTCTTAAAATGTTCTAAACAAATCTAAAAACCGCAAAAAATCCCCATAACTCTATTTTAAATATAAAAAGTTGTTGCATGTAGTCGGATACCTTAATGCCACATTGAGAACCAATACACTGCCTACTGGAGATGGTCCTTGCAATTTTAAACCAGTAACGAGTAACCAAGTGTAACGAGTTTTCTATGGAGTTTCCCTCTTAAGGCTGTTTTCGGCAAAAGTATGAGAGCATGAACTAAACGCGAAGCATATTTTCAGACAGAAAAATACCTCAAATTTCTTGAAAATTTAGAACATTATAACTTATACATCTATTAACAATATACTGTTTTTAAAAAATTCAAAATATTAAATCAATACTCTATTTCTCTTTTAAATACGTGCAGGGATAGCTCCTATAACATTAAGGTATAGGAGAAAAAGCGCAAGACACATTTTACATCAGAAAAAATGAATCAACTCGTTTAAAAATGAGATGTATGATAAAAAAAATGCCACGCCACTTTCTAAAGGATAGTGAAGCCAGAATATCATATTAATTTTTCATTTCTTTTATATCTGAAAAAATGTTCCAAATTCTGGTCTTATTCTTTAACATTGACCGAAGACAGCCTTAAGGTATGCGACTACGTTTGGAACCATAATTTTGCAAAGGAGAATTATAGAATATTAGAATATAAGTATAAAATATTATATATGTCTTATATTAGAATATAAGTATAAAAATTTTTTTAAAAATATTATTACAATAAAAAATTATTTAAATGGAATATTTTGGCAAAAAATTAATTTGGATTTATTTATTTTCAAAACAATATCCTTTTATATAAAATATATAAAAGACTTTTATATTACATATTTTCTCTATATATCGCAAAGACTTCTCGAAAACAGAGAACTGAACTAGGATTTTTGAAAAATTCACTTTATTTTTATAGTTATTGCCAATTTAAATAATTATAGGCGTTCTTTGTTAAAAATTCTCCACTCTGATGTATTTTAATATATGGATAAATCTCCACTTCTAAGTTATATATTTACAAAATCTTAGTTCTGGTTCTGTACAGAGGTCTGAGCAATATATAGGCAAAATATTATTTTTCTGGATGCATTTTCCATAAAGGAAGAATGTTTTGCAAATAGGTAAATTTCTATGTTCATTTTTTGCCAAAATTCTTCATTTAAGTATTTTTTTATTTTAATTTTATTTTAAGAATATTCTTAAAACAATTTTATCCCTTGTATTCTAATATCAGGTTAAGCTAAACATTAACAAATATTTATCTGTATGCTTTTGCAAAATTATGGTTCCGTACGTTGTCGCATACCAACATGATATTATTTCCTTCAATGTTTATAAAAATTATTAAATATGCAACTTTCTTACAAAGGAAATATGATACCAAGACACGCAGTTCACACACATATATAGGAGAAAAACAACTCACTTATCACTAAATTTCCGAAACTATTCGATTTACAGTCTTGAGAGAAATTTGGTAAGAACTTAATCAAATAGGGATTCTCTAACAACCGGGTTAGCGAAAATCAACTGCCAAGGGGGTTATGAGGTCATACATAGATAATATAAATCCCTTTGTGTTTTTTTAAACTATTAAACCCACACACATACAACATGTTGTGCAGGGTTTTTTTTTTTTTTTTTTTTGTCGAGTACAAAACCGCTAAGAATGAGTTTTACGGTAATCGACTCCCAAGGGTAGTATGGGGGCGTATAGGTAAAAAACATTCCCATTTCTGAGGGGACGTATAGGTTAAAAATATTCCCAATTTTGAGGGGGCGTGTAAGTTAAAAATATTCCCATTTTTGAACTATCAAGCCTACAGTCTCGAAATTTAGTAAGCATACTTCTTTTGTATAGAAATGTGCTGTAAAAAGTTTTTCTGAAATCAACACCCAAGGGGTTGTGGAGAGTTTAAGTCCCGCTATAGATAAAATTTGACGTTTTTGAACAATTAGATCTGAAGACTTGAAATTTGTTAAATATAATTTTGTAATGGGTAGACATCCGCTAAGAAAAGGTGTTATGGAAATCGACTCTCCAGGTGGGTTACAGGGGCGTATAGATAAAAAAAATTCGTTTCAACTTATTAAACACTTTCTGTCTAGTAATTTGGCAAGTATGTTTATTTTGTTAAGTATAGATACACTAAGAATGCATAACAATGCGAGATAACCTATACAAGAGGGTATAAATATAAATAGAGGTAAGTGGTAGGTATAAATATACTTCAATTACTGAAATTAAAGTGCAGTTTGTTTGTTTTTTAAATAAAGAGGTGACGTCTATTAGAACGATTTTCAAAACAATTGAAAACTTAATGCTAGGGCTCAGATTTCAGTAACTTATAAGCAGTGTATAGCCCTACATGATCATTAAACACCAAGCGAGCGGGAAGATAACACTTGGTTTTATCTAAAGCGATCCGAAGTGAAACTAGAGCACATAATAGTAATTTTTTCGTCGGACCATATCGTCTACCCCGTTATTATTATTTCAGGGAAAAATTGTCAGGAAATGTTTTCTAAATATTGTTCTGAAAGACTTAATGGATGCATAGGAAGATTGTACCAGTCGATTACATCCCGTTTATTATTATAGCCAATCATAATAATATAACAGTAAATTATCATTACAGGTTATATTCGCCTATTTTTATGCTTTACCATTACATTAAAATAGGTTCTTTAATTTCTTCACTTTCCATATATTATATTAATCAATATCGTAATTTTATCAACTGATATATCTTGACTGATGCAACACACAAAATTTGATAATAATAAGTATAAAATATTAAATGCAGTTCTATTTAAGAATACCCTAAACAAAACAATACTTACAGCATTTTCCTTTATCACGTAAATAGTAAGATTAGACCACTGGGACCTATACCACGCTCCTAAAACTAATCATTGTTGCACGTAGTATCAAACATATTTTCAAACAAAGACTTCTTAAGTCAAGAGATGATACTACACGCAGAATTTACTTAGGTACACAAAATTTTACCTAGCTTCAAAGTAGAATCATTTATGCCTTCACACCAATTTGTCTTCATTTAAACTAGAACAAGAGCAACATTTCGCTCCTTTATTGGTCTCTTTGGACCACTGAGATAAATAATATGTATGTTATAAAGGTTATAACTTTACAAATAATTTAAAATGTTATCATATTACGTACGTCAGAACACGATGATGATATTTAGACTTATTAATCGTGAAATTATTTTACAATGTAGAAAATGATATTTGTATTTCAATAAATGTGAAATGTAAAGTTTAGTAATTCCTGAAAATGAATACGTAGTAGTATAAATATTTAGATATCCGACTACGTTCGGAACCGTGATATTGCAAAAGCATATAAATGGATAATATTTATGGTATTTAGTGTCACTTAGATTATAAAGTGTATATAAAATTGTTTTAAGAATAATATTACAATAAAAAGTTATTTAAGTACAATGTTTTGACTAAAAATGAACATAGAATGACCCATTTTCAAAATGTTCTCCTTTTGTGAAAAATGCTTCTATTATAATAATATTTTGCCTGTATACAGCTCAGACCTCTGTACAGAGGTTCAACTAGAATTTTTGAAATATATAACTTAAAAGTGGGTTTATCCATGTTTTACGACAACAGAGAGAGAAATTTTAAGAAAAAAAATGCCGATAATTATTTCAATGGGATGTAACTCTGAAAATACTGTGAATTTTTCAAAATTCTTAGTTGAGTCTCTGTACAGAGGTCTGAGCTATATACAGGTAAAATATTATTATAATACAAGCATTTTTCACAAAAGGAGAACATTTTGAAAAAATGTTATTCTAAGTTAATTTTTTGCTGAAATATTGTATTTAAATATTTTTTTTCATAAAAATGTCCTTAAGACAATTTTATATATGTATTCTAATCAAAGTGACACTAAATATCATGAAAATGATCCATTTATGCTCTTTTTTAAAATCACGGTTCCGAGTGTAGTCGGATACCTTAAATATAACACATGTTCACACATTTTGTACGATTTATGTCAAATTCATTTGTAATATTCATTGTGTGTATTTTGTTTATATTATAGGCAGATGTATGTATGTTCAACGTTTATCATAATATATAGATCAACTTCACATATAATATTCATTGTGTATATATGTATAATATATATAGATATATAGGTACAACGCATATTGCATAATACATATTAGCACATCAGTATATAATGATATTAAACTTTTCAAAATATTATTTGATGCAGAAATGGGATAAGGTATTGTTATATGTATTAATGAGAGATCAACACCTTTTTTTTTAACAATGGTCAAAATAATCCTTCCAATTTCTTCTTGAAATATTATCATTAGCTCAAAATTACATAATTTTTTAAATAACTCGTATTAAAGATTCATAGCCCATATTTAAATTAGAAAATAATTGAAATAATTAACCTTTTAAAAATATGACATTAAAAAATTGTAATTATGAACAAAATGATATCATTTTTAAATGATTAAATATAGGTAAAGTTCAGACAATAAACTATCATACAATGTTTTAAAATTATCTTAAATTATTTGGAAATAGCTAATATTTCATTACAGAACTTTTTAATTAATTATTTTAAATAACTTGTGCAATAATCATTTTAGCTAGGTTATTATGTAAAATTGAAATTATGGAAATATAGTAAATTATAAACCTTCCTTATAATGTATTATTAAAGTAATATTGTAATTGATATGACTTGTGTGTGTTGCAGATTTGTTACATTTAAAACTCGTAATATGCAGTCATTAGAACAATTATTTAAGTAATCTAGACAATTAAATTAATAAGTTTGCAAACAAGTATAAATTAATTGCTTTTATTTCCTCAGAATTTTCTAAAATGATAAGGACAGCTTACTTAAAACTAATTGCTGTTGTTCTAATAACTATTAAGTATTATATGATAAAATAAATTGACACACTCAACTATGATAATTTGTATCAGCAGACACTGCATGTTCCCAAATTTAGCTGATACATGTATGATTTAGTTTGCAGCATTTTTGATTCTATCATTTTCGAATGTTTATCGCCTGAATAAATTATACATACAATCAAAGAACTCTGGAATTCTTTCCAGGGATAGAATTGCAATTTTCCGAGAATCCTATGAATTAACTTTAACTAGGTTTGTCTAGGAAGGACATCTTGTTCTTTAGTAATACTACGAGATGCAGAAGTCCCTGTCGGAACTTATTGATTTCTATCAAAGTAATTTAGATTCTTAGAAAAATGTGCACAAGAAAAACATAAAAAAATAGCTTCGACGCTTAATGAACGCCAACAGCTGGAGGACAACTTTGATATAATTTGTTGAGACATTTAGGCCTTACAGCGACCTATTTGTTTCAAAAAATATATACATTTTCTTATATTATATTTCAAAAGCATTTTTCTTGTTACAACTTAAAAGCAATTTCAAAAAACTGTTTGAAAAGATTACTGTTATCAAATCATCTTTTATTCAAGGGGTGCTTAGTTATTTATTTTTTTTTTGTTTCATAATATGAAAATATACCTTTACTTTTTGACTGAAGGTGTTTATGATCTTTTTCAAATTTCTGAATAGAATATAAAAAAATGAATGTAGTTATGCACAAGATAAGAAATACAGACATACATTGCAAAAATATTTTGTGCTGCCTCTGAAATATGCAAATCAGTGTTGTAATTTGCATCAATTCTAAAAAAGAGATTATAAAATTAATGTATCGATTTAACTTTCAAATATTTATGGGTAATGCAGCGTTTCTCAAACTGTGGGGAGCGCCCTCCTAGGGGGCGTGATAACTCTACGAGGGGGGCAGCGAGCATATTGAAAAGTCGAAAACTAAAAATTATTTAAGAAATTTATTAATTTATGAAAAGAGTAAACAAACACAAAAAACTGTCTGACATAATAAAAAAATAAAATACACATTCACACTGATATAATATACTTAGAAATGTATCAGTTCTGCACTATGTATTTTATAATTAATTTAACAATACTAAGTTAAGAACAAGTTTAAAAATTACCAGTAAATTACCAGTAAAATTAACAGCATTTCAAATAAAAAAAGATAACCAAAATTTACTTGTACGGTTGTACGGTTTATAATTAATCCCTTAACTGCCGTTAAAAAGTTTCCCTAATCGCTCCCCAATGCCACCATTTTCCTCGTAGGCTCACGTATGTGATGTATGGGGGGGGGGGGGGAGGGGGGATAAAATAAAAAAAGCTATGAAAAAAGTAAATCCTTCACAAATACTATCAAGGTTCTTTTTTTGCATTCCAAGGCCTTCGGAATAATTTTATTGATAGCAGTGCACAGAAAAGATCATACTTGGGAAAGACGTATATATACGTCCAGTGCAATTATAGTTTTTGTTAGTGAGACGTTTATATACGTTGGTGGCACGTTAGAGGTTGAAATCAATCGTGTTGAAGTTTAGCGTCAAAGTATAGTATTATAGAATTCAATACATTATTATTGTATGGAGGGGGGCGCGATGAAAATTATGACTGAATATTGGGTAGCTAATTTTCAGAGTTTGAGAAGCACTGGAGTAATGCGTTAGTAAAACTCATTTTACATTCTGAAAAGGGATTATAAACTTTAATGTTCTATAGAAATCAAATTAAAAAAAAAAATAATAATTAAATTTGTAACTACAATTTATTTAGAATCACATTTTTATATTTTACAAATATGAACAAATGACAAATCGTAATACAGTGGAGTCCCCAAAACTAGGCCTAATGTGGACCTAAGAGTGCACAATTGTGTGAAAATGCCGGGTTATCTAGTATGGGATTAAAAAAGAATAAGCACGAGGGGGTTTCCTCAGAAAAGATTGTACTGCACTTGTATGTAATGTTTGCTTGAGAATACAACACACTCCAAAATCCTTTAAACCAAGGAAAAGTACGTACTTTATGACCTTAGTACCTTTATTACCTTTATAGTACCTTTATTACATCAAAATGAAAATTAATGAATACATAGTATATATAGTAATTTCCCTGATCAGACATATCTCAGCAAAATACTTTATGAAGAAATAAAACTGTCTATATTATGAAAGTTAAATAGCCGATTTTACAAAAATTGACTTCTTTTACTTTTTTTAAAAAAATGCTTACTGCTCCGTTGTCTTACGTATTGCTCTTTGCTGGATCATCTCGAAGATTGCGGAGGACCAGTAAATCCATTAACAACGCACCTTGTTGTTCTACAGTCTTTAGTACCTCACTATAGGATATTTTAGGAGTTTTTAGGGCAGGGATGGCGAAGCACTGGCACGCGACACAATATTTTGGGAACGCCACTAATCAAAACGGTTTGCGTTTTAGTTCTAAGTAATAAAGTTCAGTATGAAGTATTACAAGCAAACGCGAGTTTTCACAGTTTTCAGCGAGATTTTCTCAGTTCAAAGAATTATTGGAAACATTCTTTTTATGTACTCTGATGTGATTTCATTTAATAAACTGAACTTGTCCCAATTCGATTGGTTGGAAATTGAAAGTTTTGAAATGCAACTGATTAATTTCCAGTCTAGTTTAATATGAATTCAAAAATTTGTTGAAAAAAAGGAAAGAGTTGGAATTGATTAAAACAGAAATATTAACAAGCAATATAAGTAAAAATTCTAATAATGAAATTTCTAAAACATGGAATTCGCGATTCCAGACAAATTTAACTGTTTGAAGAAGCTAGGTCATGCTTTTTTAACCATATTTTCATCTACCCGCGCTTGCGAGTTACTATTTTCATAGATGAATAGCATTAAAAACTCGCTTGGAAACCGTTTGGCAGATGACTCAAATTCAGCATGTATTTTAATAAAGGTAACATCTTACAGTCCTAATATATGTTATTTGTCATCCCCAATTTGCAACAAAAGAAGTCACACTAATGTTAGTTTTTAATTCGAATTACACGTATAACTAAAATAATTACTGCTATAAGGTGCAAAATGTGTTTTTTCGAAATAAGTAGAGTTTTGAGTACTTAGTTTTATTATTTCCCCAATAATCACAAGTCAAAATTATTTGATAGCACGTCTATACCTCATTAAACATTTCTTTAGAAAAAATGGCACGTTGATCCATAAAGGTTCGCAACCCCTGTTTTAGGGTGTCCGCAACGTTAACGTCTTCATCATTACGTTGGGACAACAACAACTTCGGCATCGGACAGAATGTTTTGCTCTGTATCATTCTGGAATATGTGGTTTTTTCGACCTCAAAGTGGTGATCGAGTTATCCGTAATGCCAGGTTATCGTGTGCCAAATTTTTGAGAATATACTGTTGTATAATTTGAAAATTAAATTTTATTCGATAAAAAACATAGACCAATTTAACAAATTTAAAGAGGTATGTTTTTATATATATATATATATATATATATATATATTTCGGACATTTTTTTAGGGCTTCTCTTTGAGTGACCTTTATTGGCAAGCTGGAACTTAGACTCATAGACTTTTCTCACCATTTTTATGTTATTTTTTTTCCTTTACTTTGTTTATTTTATGTTTTTGTTCCTACCCTCTTGTGGTGTATTGGTCTTCGGTAACTCTGGCCATTGGAAAAAAAATCTTTCAATGTTTTTCTACCGCTAAAAACGCTTACACCAATGCAATAACTTTTGTCATAGTTAATTTATTACCTGGGGTTTACATTATACGACTACAATAACATAAATATCAACATATTTGAGTCAACGAAATCTCAACCACTATACGATCATCGTTAATTTCAACGCAATCATTACAAGCCTGATACACAACAAGTGTAAAATTATTAATCAATTACTATAAGGAAACATATTGTAAAGAATTAGTTTGAAGAAATGATATCATTGATCAAGAAAGGCCGAAGCTGCATAAAGGAACTGGATTTTATTTTTAGTGGGTGAAAACGATGGAATTGGAGAAACGAGGGTTGAAAACAATATATTTGAAAACGGTTGATAAGATTCAATGCGTGTGTATTTATTCGGTGTTAAGTACTAACAAAGAATAATAATAAACGGTTATTCCGTTAAACAGGAGTCATGTTTTCGATTAAAATTACATAGGGCTGTAACAATACTGATGTCGCTACTTTTCGTCATAAGTCATGTCTTAAATACTATCTGTAAAATTAACAACACAACAAAAATTCATGTCTGATTGCATCATTAAGCATTTACAAACCAGGTACCTTCAATAAAAGTGTCAAGTTTGCTACAGTATCGCAAGATTCAATGTCAAATAAAAGTAAAATGTGTCTCCTTCATCGTTATCTGATACGGTTAAATGAAAGGTAACTCGTTAAATTTAATGAATTTTAAAGTCCTTATCTGTCGTATTGTGCAGTAGTCTTTGAGGATGAGATCTTAAGATTACAATACTTATCAGGGTATGGTTCTAAACTCTGAAATCTGTCATCAATTGTGTCAATAAAGAAGAAGAATATAGCTTGGTTTGGGAAGCATTTAATTGTTGTTATCTTGAATCATCAAAAATAGAACCATCTTGGGGGAAAATATAATAGAAAACATAAACGGCGAATGAGATTCAATGATTTCGTGCTTTGCGATTTAGTCTTTAAAGTGATTCATTATTTCCCACTCCATCTTGATAACAGATTTGAATTTAAGACTCAAAAACATACTTTTAACTCTTCTATATTTGCGCCAGTGCAACGTTGATTATTCAAGTGAGGTATTTTACAACGGGTCTCCGGAAACAAAGTAACGCTGTGGAAAAACTCAAATCAAAAATTATTTTCCAGACAAAATTTATTTTTATATGAAAGAGCATGTCAGAGCCCTTTTTTTCACCAATAGAACCATTATTATTCAGATATTTGTCCTTTAGAATAACCAAATTGACTATACCTTCGTTGACGAAAACACCGCCAGTGAATTTTGAAATTTGTGGAAACTCATTACAAAGCAATCTTATTGAGAATTGTGTGTGTGTTTCCATGAAAATTCTCATTTAATTTTTCAACCAAACCATCAATGATAACAGAAAGCTGCCCACTCCGTGCTTCGTCATGAACATTGGTTCGCCTATCACAGAATTATCCAGTCTATTTTCTCAATTATTACATTTTCACCATAAATCTGTAGAAGTTGAAAATGGATTTCAACTGGCTTAACATTTCTTGGGTACCAAAAACGGATTATAAAACGCACTTCACAATCGTTGGGATTGACAACCGGCTTAATCATTTCGAACACTCACTAACACGTGCAAAAACAACACAATCCTGCTATAATAGCATCTCTAAACTGACAATCCACCAGAGATAAGTAGGCGGTAGTACTAAATAGCAAAACTACTGCTGTGGATGTGGTGGAACAAAATGGTATTTAGTTTTCGGACACTCTTCGTGTGTAAGTGGCCTTTTAAATTAAATGTTCTAGTTTTTTTCGAGACCATTCAAAGAAATTGTTTCTAAAAGTATTAAAGTTGATTCTAAACCAGTACCATTAAACAATTTATTATCATCGTCTTAAACTTGTAAGCTATTCTTTTACATACCCTTACATTTTTAATGGCGTGAACATTAATATTGTGTTTTTATTTCTTGCATTATTACTATAATGTTCGCTCTGGTTTTTAATTAAACAATTTTAAGAATAAATTATTGTATCCTGACGATTCTAAGAAATTTATTTAAGAGGAGGACGATTTTGTCATCCAAAAACTAGTTTCAAAAAGTAATCTTTAGAAACCGATATTTTACTTTCTTCTTTAAGATGACACAGAATAACGTAAGCATGCTAGCATAAGCACATAAGTACGCTAACTTAAGATGGTAGTTGCTGAATGCTATCTACTTTAATACCCAATATAATATTATTGGACATGGTTAGAGAAATATTCATTTAAAAACCAATAATGTAGCCAGTGAAATTAATCCATTATGAAAGTTATTTAAAAATAAAAGCTCTCCGAAATATATTACTTAACTGACATATTACCCTAATGTTTTCAAACTTCTTATATGTTTCGCAAATATTTTAACAGAAGTTAAGACTTAATGTTCCTAAGAGCTCATTTGCAGGTCTTGTGGAAAAACAAATTTTTATTTTGCTAAAGCAGACAGTTTATTTTACAGAGCAAGTGAAGTGGAAAGTTTAAAAAAACTTACTTCTAATCTCCAGAAAAATTTGTTCAGTTAATTAGTTAAGTGAATAAAAATAGGTTTTATAATTAAGTCATTATCAAACTGTATGTATTTTCCTATTGCCTTTTAATTAGGAAACTTTATTAAGTTGGAATGATAAGGAGTTATAATAATGCAGAGATAGATTGCTATAAATGACAACGAAAAATTGTAAAGTTGTTTAAGATTCTCAATTTGGGAATTTTATCTATAAAGTATTGTTTCGTGAATATAAAAGATTTACAGATAATTAAAATTTCATGTCATTCAAAACTTAAAGTTTCGGTTCTTTAATGTTGTATTACAAGCTTTCGTCCAATTTTTTCCCCTGATTTTTTTATATCAGTTTATTTGCAAATGATAGTTTCTGTCTTAATTTGCTCTAACTTTTCTGTTTCTCTCTATCGTATCATGTTTGAAGCATTCTCTGTCTTTTTTTTTCTTTTTTTCTCGTGTATCTCTAAACGAGATGTATTTCAGAAGCTAAGCACCGTTCCATTCCGCCACAGTCGCAATGGTATTATAGGAGTTCAACCCCAGCGCACACTCGTCTCTGGTTGATTGTCAGAACAGTGACGTCATTATAGCCAGATTCGGCTGTTTTTACACGCTTTAGTGAATGTTCAAAATGTGTGTGTGTGTTTAAGACAAATGCCGATCCCACCAACTGTAAAGTGCGTTCTGTAATCCGTTATTTAAAGGAAACAAACAAACAAACAAGCCAATTGAAATTCATCATCAGCTTGTGGGTTTATGGTGAAAATGTAATGAGTGATGAAAGGTTGAGAAAATGGGTTCGACAACTTAATAATGGGTAGAGCGAAGCGCGCCAAATGGGCGGCCTTCTGATGCCAATGATAGTTTAATTGAAAAGGTGAATGAGAAAACTCGTAAAAACAGACGGTTCACAATACGATTGCTTTCTGATAAGTTTCATCAAAGAGATACTCAGCAATGGCTGTCTTCACTGGCGGCATTTTTCTTTGAAGAGGATACGGTTAAGTTGGTTTTCGAGTATAACAAATATCTAAACAATGGTGGTAACTTTGTAGAAAAATAGTTTCCGACATGTTCTTTCACATAAAAATAAATTTTATTTCGAAAAAAGATTTTTTTTTTACGTAAGTTTTTCGAAAAAGGTACTTAGTTTCCAGACATGCTTCGTATATACATAATAAATAAAAATATTCTTCATAAATGAAGTAATACTTTTTATCTATAAAGAAAAACATTTGGAGTTCCAAACAATATGCAGATAAAATAATGTTACTCTTTCCAAAAATAAACCTTTTGTTTCGAAAGAGGATTCCCTTTCTGCAAATGAAAATAAACATCCCTTCCCTTCATGGAATGTAAAATAAACGTCACTTTGTAGATCAGAGTGCACGTTATTCTCAAAGCAAAACAAATAGAATGTATATCTAGTTTCTTCGGACCATTGTAGAAATTGATCTACAACTTGAGAATTTTCTTTTTCCAATTTACAGACAGATAGAGCATCTACATTAAGATTTATATGTTTCTTGTTGCGTACATTCGAAAACTGAATTCTGAATAAATACATAATAAATATCGTTTATCTGGCTTAACCCTTTATCTACCGACGCGGTACTGATAAGTACCACTCACTTTAAAATTACCTAGAATAACCATTTTTACGAATACTCTGACGATACTTAGCAGGAATATTCTTTTAAATACACTCTTCCATGATACATGGCAGCTCGGGTTCTAAGATGAACATTTTAACAGGGAAGGCGAATAGTTTTATAGCAGAAATTGCGTTTTCAACTGACGGCATTCTCAGCGGATTGCGAAGATTGCCATTTTTGTTCCAAAAAAACGGTTAATGTCAGTGTTTTATTATTTTATTTATTATTATTTTTGTGTATGTTAATGAAGATCTTAGAAAAAGATTTGACTGTTTATTCTAAATGAACAATGTATATAATAATTCTACAATTAAATATCTTTAATTAACCAATTAGCTCTAACGTATTAAATTTCCCAAAGTTGAGTAATTTGTTTATGTATATCCCCTAATTTTCATTGCGGGGATTCAAAAAAAAAATAGTATTGTATGGAGAAAACTGCAGTAAATCATAATGCGGTAGATAAAGGGTTAAGAAGAGAAAATACAAGTTATAGTAAGCACTGAAATTATTTTGAATTGGAATCATATCCTATGATTATCATAGAATTTTGATATATATATTATCTGTGTTACAGTTGTAAAAAAACATATTACTTAAATTACTCAAATACGTAATGCCTGTATAATATATTCTATTTATATTATAAAAAAAATAAAATAATATCACCTAAAAGTATAAATGATGCTGTTAGTTTCTCCATATAAATATGTACATATATATATATAATTTCTCCAAATGTTCAAAGTAAAATTCTATTTCTATTTACGAAGTTTTTCTCTTTCTAGAATATTTGCTGTTTATTTTACATATTAGTACGATATATTTGTTTCAGAGGATTTAGTACGTTTCTTTACTTCATTGAACATAAAAATAAGTATTGTCTTTCCTATATTTATACTATGTGTTTACTTTTTTCATAGAGATAATCATGTATTTATCTAGGAATGCAATATGAAAAAATACTTGAAAATTTGTTTAACCAATCTGTTGAATGTGAATTTGCAATTTGATTTACTTGGTATAATAATGATTTTCTATATATTTTATTTTGGAAATATTTTATAACCTAGAATTAAACACACACAGAGACGCATTCATATATATATATATATATATGATCATGGCAAATATAACAATACACAGAGATAGAGCAACAACAGCAGTAGCTAAACTATCATACTTCTCATTGGATTTTGGATTAGAATTTCCTAATTCATTATCGTAATCTCGTATTGATACTTATTTTTGTCCCCGAATCTTAAAAATTAAATGCGTACTTATTTAGAGTTATCTACTCTTTAACCTTATTAACCTTTTCGCGACGACGAACAGTGGGCAGTTTTCCCAATGTGGCGCACGGAAATTATTTTATGGCTTTTAAGTCTTCATAATGATCTAAAATCATAGTAATTAATGTAAATTGGGTATTCTTTTCTGTTTTTTACTAACAAATAAGGTTAATAGGGTCTTAACTAATTTATGTAAAGTTTGAATTTGATCAAGAATAAATGATTGCTAAGTGAAACTAGTTTTTGAACAAGGATATTAAGAGAGGCAGTAATTTACACGTGGGAGAATATATACAAGAAATGATGTGGTAAGTTAAAAAAAATTAAATTTAATAGTTGTTGAAGATTAAATAAATACAATCAAACATAACATTGTACATATACAATAAAGGATAATAGGTAGTGTTTAAAAGGACTCGGAAACCTTTGAGCAATTTTTTTTTTATTTGTGAATTTAAAAATTACATTTTAGCATTTCATATAATGTTTATTTAAGAAAATGATGCGAGATAAAATTTTGCACTTATTATTCACATAATTTTGCAAATTTAATTTCCTTTAAAAAGTTTGAAATTTTTTAAAATTCTTCTCTTTTTGTGTTAATTAATTTTTTGACATGAAATTTTTGTAATATTTCTGAAGATGTTTTAAACACCTTTAGGGATTTATTTTACAATACCTTAATTAGTTTGGGAGAAAAAAATAATAAAATATTGAGATATATATTTATATGCTAAAATTCAACCAAAAGCCTAATATTTCCCCCATTTCAATTTTTTTTTAAAAAAAGTATTCTATTTACAGAAAAATGGATCCCTAATTTTGTTATATGCATTACATATAAGACAGAGGAAAAAAATGGAAGTGATTGGTAAATAATTGTGGAAGAAGTAGTATTTTGAATGCGAAAAAAACGCAAAATGAGAAAAACCATTTTAAAGTTTATAATTCTGAAAAAAATAATTATTATAATCTTAAATAAACATAAAATACCACACTAAAATATTAGTTAAATATTTTCCTTAAAAATAATAAAATATAATATAAATCTTACACCCCCGACAACCACGCATTATTTGACTTGTAGAAGTACTTTTCATTTCTATGGCACCTCATCCACAAACGAACAGAAATTCTTAACAATTTTTGTAAGTTTTAATTGCTGCTGGTCCTCATATTTATCAAAGTCCATTGTAGTCCTAACTAAACTCAAAACAACATTAATTTTGCGCCAGTGTCTTGCTCTTCCTTTCACATATTGAATAAGGTACGACGAGTTACATCATCGGCCAACGCTGGAAAAAAAGCAATAATTTTGGGAGTAGCAGGAAGTAGCAGCTAAATTTGGTATTAAATTAAAAGTCTGTATCTACTCCATGTGACTTAAGTGTTACTGTGATCAATCCGTGTCAATCCCAAATGTTCTAGTCCATTAAACACAAAAAACTGACATACATTAGTAGGAGTTACATATTGTGTTAAATGTTATGTTTTTACAATTTTTAATCGAACTTGAACCTAATTTGAAAGTCAAATCAATAAATTACGTACTCATGGTATCTGTTTTCAAAAAAACCCCGCTAAATTCTGAAAATTCCTTTTCAGACGAAACCATAGAACTTACGACTGAAAAGGAGGCTCTCGCAAGTGTTTCTTGTAATAAGAACAAACCCGATCTAAACCGAAAACTGTTGACGATTTCCATTCGCGTACTGACAAAAACTGTTTACAACATGGCCAGGGAACACAAGAGGACCATAAATTGTGGGTTGTTTTATTTCGCGCAATTTCATTTTTGGACTTTCCGTGCGCCAGATTGGGAAAACTACCCACTGTGCAACGTACTAATCAACGGAAAACATTGTAAAGATGGTTGTGTCACATATGTATCCTCCCCAAATGTCACCAGTAGACGAATGATGCACTGGAGAATCGTGCTTTGTACTGAATCTACAGGTTTGCCCGTCCCATGGAAAATTGCATTGCCCGTCGCGAAAGGGTTAACTCATTATTTTCCTTTTTTATTTATCTAAACTGTGCTCCTGCATTCTGACCTTCGAACGTTTTCGTAAATATATTTTCTTACATCATATGTACAAAGTGGTATTCAAAATGTATAGAAACTAATTAGGTATATACTTTTAGGGGAGAAAATGCTATGATATTGGCAGAAAGGAGGTTAAGTAACTTATTTAAGTTTTGTGAGTTCCATTAGGATTTTTTAAAATTGATGCATGACAACTTACGGAGTGATTTCGTGTAAATAAAAAAATTATTGCTTTAAAAAATTACCATTTGACAAAAAATTCAACTAAAAACTCTACAGGTTCAGTTCGAGAATATAGAACACATTTGCAACGGAATTTCCTCCAAACATAACTAAGAAACCCTAATTTTATAAGATGTTTTAACAACGTACGCATGTATTAATCCTATTATATAATATTAAGATCCATCGCAATAAGGTGATTACTTAGATAAATGTAGTCATTATTTGTTCTTTTAGTATCTGTGTAGCATTAATAGAGTAAATTTACACAACTTATCTATCAGAAATTTATTTAACAATTTTCATATTGTGTGTTTAATATAACTATTTGATGGATTTTACAAATAGAAGCTCCAAGCTATGATGCGTGAAACGGAATTATAATATGATTAATGAGTTATAATATAATATAATGAGTTAATTCTTATTCCATGTCACATATTACTACTTCTTTCTATATACGAGGTCTGAAACAAACAAAAAAACGAGATTAAGTGCGTAGCTTGAAAAAAAAGTGGAGTAGACAACAACTATTTTCGTAGTGTTATACCACACACCTTCTCAAACTATGTGGCAAGTTTCACTTTAATCGATCTCGGCAGTTGGGAGTACTGCGTCATTTAGTGAACACGTGCAACTGCATTTTTCCCGAAAAATTTCGAATCAACACCAAGTTTCTTGTGAAACTTAAGAGATCAGCTACGAAAACTTCCCGAATATTAACCGAAACTAATAGAGATGAAATTTAGTCTCATGCACATGTGTTTGGATAGTATAAGAAGTTTTCAGGGAAAAAGGGTCCGTGTCTAAGAGGATGAACATTCTGTCTGCTCAAGGTCAGCGATTACAGACCAAAACCTTGCAAAAGTTCATGTGATCCGAGGTGGTCAAAGATTATACGTTCGAGCACTGTAATTGATAGTTAACTACGATAATTAAGCTGCTTTAACATTCTAACTGACAAATTATGCATGAAAAATGTTTGTGCGAAAGTTATTCTGAAAGTTCTGCCCGACGATCAAAAACATTGCCGTAAAGACGTGTGAGTGGGCATGTTAGAACACATTGCTAGCAAGCCAAATGTATTGGAATCTATTGTAACATGTGATGAGTCATGGATTTTTATCCATGACACAGAAAGTAAGTGCCAGACGATGGAGTGGGAGTATTCAGGCTCCCCAAGATCCAAAAAAGCACACAAGACAAAATCAAAATTCATGGCAATGTTAATTGACTTCTTTGACATTAA
Organism: Trichonephila inaurata madagascariensis; assembly: GCA_019973955.1. NCBI lineage: Eukaryota > Metazoa > Arthropoda > Arachnida > Araneae > Nephilidae > Trichonephila > Trichonephila inaurata. Next base: position 77,569 of record BMAV01024547.1, read on the forward strand.
TGGAATTGTAATGATTGAGTGGGTTCACAGTGGTCAGACTGTTAATCAACACTACTAATGGCTATTGCACCTTTCGAAATCCACATCCCTTTCCAATCCTCTTACAATGCACCTGCTCACACGTTCCTAACAGTCAAGCAGTGTCTGATCAGCGAAAATATTACAGTGATGGAGGATCATTCTTATTCACCTAATTTTCCTCCATGCCATTTATTCGAAATTCTTACAGTTAAATTTTTCTTAAGGTATCCGACTACATTCGGAATCGTGATTTTAAAAAAGCGTATAAATGGATACTTTTCATGATATTTAGTGTCACTTAGATTAAAATACATGTATAAAATTGTTTTAAGTACATTTTGACAAAAGAAATTATTTAAATACAATATTTCGGCAAAAAATTAACTCAGAATACCTTTTTTTCAAAATGTACTCCATTTGTGAAAAATGCTTCGATTATAATAATATTTTACCTGTATATAGCTCAGACCTCTGTACAGAGGCTTAACTATGATTTTTGGAAAATTCACAATATTTTAAGAGGTACAACCCATTGAAATAATGATCGGCGTTTTTTTCTTAAAATTTCTCCCCTTGGTTGTCGTAAAACATGGATAAACCCACTTCTAAGTTATATATTTCAAAAATTCTAACTGAGCCTCTGTACAGAGGTCTGGGCCATATACAGGCAAAATGTTATTATAATGGAAGCATTTTTCACAAAAGGAGACTATTTTGAAAATGGGTCATTCTATGTTCATTTTTTGTCAAAATATTGTACTTAAATAATTTTTTATTGTAATACTATTCTTAAAACAATTTTCTATACATTTTCTAATCTAAGTGATACTAAATATCATAAATGTTATCCATTTATACGCTTTTGTAAAATCATGGTTCCAAACGTAGTCGGATACCTTAAGGGGAACCTCTTTTGCCTCAGTTGAAGAGGTTCAGGCAAAAACGAAATAACTTCTGAAGGACCTTTCAAAACCCTCGTTCCAGAACTGTTTTCAGCAATGGCAGCAACGAATACAGCAGTTTGTGAATGCTGAAGGGGGCTACTTTGAAAGTGATAATGTCACGGAGAACCGATTCTGTAATCACAATGATTTATTGAACTAGTCTCGTTTTTTTGTGTCACAACCATTATATCGGAGAAACACTACTCACACTCACTCATGACGAGTTCTGTAGAGCTATTATATAGACAAAAACAGTCTTGAAATTTAGCAAGTAGGTTACTTTAATTGCAAGTTACTTTCATTAAGAAGGGATTTTAAGGAAGTTGCTCCTCGAGGAGGGAGGAGTTATGGTTGTTTAGATAAAAAATTTTTTTTTTAACTATTAGACCTACAGTTTTGAAATGTAGTACGCGCGTATTTTTTGTTGAGTAGAGAGCCGCTGGGAACTGGTTTTATGAAAATCGTTTCCCAAGGAAGGAATTGCGAGGGGCTTATACGGGAAAAGGGGGGCTAGAAAATTCGTTTATGAATTATTAGATCTAAAGGATTGAAATTTTGCAACCAGGTTTGTTTTTTTGAATAGAGCTCTGCTAACAATAGGTTTTACAGGTTATGGGAGCAAGAAAGAAAATTATAATTTTGTTTAAGAAATTTAAATTCTTTCCTTTTTAAATTCAGAGTCGTAGGTTTTAAGAATGCTTTTCAATACAACTAAAGGCTTTATCCATAGGACTTATATACTGTTACGAATTTTGTGTAAGGAATACTCTAAATAGTGTAAATAATTTATATTTGAATGTGTAATACGTTTATATTACTCTATCTTGCTTTTATTTTATGTTAAAATTGTAATATTTGCAAGCAACGCCGTTCTTTACATTATAATAGCGACTGAATGGAAACTTGACTAAATTTTGGCGATAGAGTCAAGTTGGCATCATTTTGGAACCTTGGAGACCATGTTGGCGTGTTCTTGACCATGTGGACTCTTCTGGAAATTACAGAAGAAATCTAATAATGTCATGGTCTATGACGGGTATGGAATTTTCTCGTAGGATCCTATAAATAGGGAGTCGCTCACCGAAACTGAGTTAGTCTTGTTTTGACTGTTGAAGAGTAGTCTTGTTTTGACCGCGAAGAACCGACCAGTGATTAGCTATTTCTTCGGCTGTTCAGTAGGACGAGCAAGTGCTTATGAATAATCTTAAATACCTGTATTTTAGACATCGATAGTTGTATCAGAACGCCGTAGAAGGTTTGAAGGCCTTCTGATATCTATTATGTCAATATAGCTGCTGTATTTCAAAGTTTGATTTTTTCGACAATAAATTTCCCTCGCTCCTGAAGAACTGTCTTGCTCTTTGCTACTGATTTGAATAAAATCCTTGAATCCCTATTCTACGTAACAATATCATAAACTTATATACCAGCGTTTCTCAAACTGTGGGGCGCGCTCCCCGTATGGGGCGTGACAACTCTACGAGGGGGGCGCGAGCATATTAGAAAATCGAAAACAAAAGCATTCAAAAATTTTTAATTTACTAAAAGAAAACAAACAAAATACATTCTAACATAATAAAAAATAAAATGCACATTTACATTGATATATTACACTTATAAATGTACCAGTGCTACACAATGTATTTGAGAATTAATTTAACAATATTAAGATAAGAACAAGTTTAATAATTACCAGTTACCCCATGAGATTGTCATATATAAAATTATATACAAAAATTAACATTTATCTTGATAATTTGCATGCTTTATATTCTATCCCTAAAATACCGATAAAAAGTTTTGCGATTCGCTACCCAATGTATTGGGGTCGGGAAGAAATAAATAAAAAAATAATCTGAAATAAGTGAATCATTTGCAAGAATTGTCCAGGTCCTTTAATTACAGTCCAAAGCCTTCGGAATAATTTTATGGATAGCAGTGCACAGAAATGATCTTACTTCGGAAAACCGTATACATACGTCCGGAGAAATTAACGTTTTGACTGAGCGAGACGTTTATATACGCTGGTGGTACATAAGAGGTTAAAATCGTATCGTAGTTTTAGCATCAAAGTATAGTATTATTGAATCCAATACATTGTTATTGTATAGGGAGGGCGTGATGAAAATTATGATTAAATATTTGGTCGCGAATATTGAAACTTTGAGAAGCACTGTTATATACAGTATATGGCCACACAACATCATGAAATACCCAGAGAAATGGGTGGTAAAGGTAGTTATGTGAAGAAAGATACAAATTCCTCAAGAAGAAATGCATCTCATTTTTCTTTACTCTGAATTTCTTCCGTACATTTTATTGTTTGGTAAGTATTCTTCATGCATCCAAAATTTTGTATTTTTTTTCCAAAGATTTATCTTCAAATCACGTCGATTTATCTGTAGAAAAAATATATCTCCATGATTCATCTTCTGAAACTAAGAGAAAAAAATAGTTCTAAAAGTAACTTTGAGATCTTATATTTGCGATTCGAAAAGCGATATCGAAAAGCGAAATATTTCTTCTTCTATCAAAAAAAAAAGAAAAGAAATTGTAGAAAGGATTGGAATAAGTCTGCAATTTAGAATGGCTATTTCTAATGGCACTTGAGCCGGGTTTCATCAGAAATAAATATTTTTGCCGTTTTGACGACTTTTTTAGCAGAACTCATTCAAATTTAGATTTTTTTTAAAAGAAGCTGAATCCGAAACATATAATTAATTTTTGCAAAGAAGTGTTAAAACATTTTTTTCCCTTGCTGCATAACGAAAAGTAGTAACACTTTCGAAAACAGTGGACAATTCCCTTGACATGTACTAGGAAACTAACATATAAATAATTTTATAACTGTATTTTAATTCCAATGTTAAAGGAACTTGGTACCCTTTGAGTTTCTTTCTTTTTTTATATATTTAAAAATTATATTTTAACATTTTATACAGTGTTTTTATTCCAGAAAATGATAAGGGATGAAATTTTTCACATATTATTCACACAATTTTAAAAATTTTAATTTTCTGAAGAAAATTTGGAAAATTTTAAAATCCTACTCCTTTTGTAATTATTAATTTTTTAACCTGAAATTTTTTCGTAATATTCTTATGGATGTTATAATCAAATTTATGGATCTATTTTACAATAACTTAATTCGTTTTTTGAGAAAAAAAATAACATGTTGATATACATGCTAAAAATCAACGAAAAAGCCAATATATCTTGCATTTTAATTTTTTTACAAAAAAGTGTTCAAAAAATTGGAAGTGATTGGTAAATAGTTGTTTAAGGAGTAGCATTTTGAATGCACTAATGCTTCGAAAAACTCAAACTGAAAAAACCACATTAAAGTTTATATTTCTGAAAAAAAAATTATAATAAGGTTAAATAAACTTAAAATACAACTTTAAGATATTAATTATATATTTTTCTTAAAAGTAATTGCATTTTCGTATTTTTTCAACCGATACACTTTTATAAATGATCAATTTTAAGAAGGTATTAATTGCACATGAAAATTCAAGAAAAATGTTAAAAAAAAATTTTTTTTGTCACGACAGAAAGTTTTTTTTTTCTTCACATGTATTGAAGTATTACATTTGTATTAAAAAAATATCAGGAATAAGAACTGAAATTATGAAATTTTTAATATAAAATGCCTTACTACAAAAATTTTACATGCACATATTTCACAAAGAAGAAAAATTACATTACTATATTGCCTCGAAAATATTCTGCTTTATATATTACACATTCTTTTTTTATAGTTATTATTTCTCTTTATAAAATATATTTTTTTTTATCATATTTAGCTTTTTTTTCTAAAAAGGGAGAGTGGCCGAATTGCCTAATTTGTTTTCAAATGTAGTTTTCTTCAACTTCTAACTTTCCGACTTGCACAAAGGATATATCAATCGAAAGATAATAATGCAAAGAATAAGATTAAATAAAAAATTTTAAAAAAACGACAGGTCGATCATTTTGGGGTACCAAGTCTCCTAATTAAATAAACTTCACTGTTCAAAAATCATTTAACTTTTTTTATTTTGATAAAAATGTATACCAATTCCCAAGGAACTAAACGCATTAAAGAAGTTTTTTACTGTAAATTATATTGCATTTTTTTTTTAATCTGAATGCTATGTATGAATTTTCTTATACATATATATATATATATATATAAGTTTTAATTCTTATTTACCAATATTAACAATTAATTGTAAGAAATAACAGCAAAATATTCCCATTCTCAATAATATAATTTTTCTTTTCGTTATGCAATATTTGATGCTGACGGTATGGACCCGAAAAATCTGAAATTATGACACGCGATACCAGCCAAGAAGTGATTATTCATTTAACAAGGTCCCATGTAGATCCAAGATAGGAAAATCAATACAACGTGATGAGAAATATTGTATAATTTTTGCCCTAGTGTTGGCGTGGATCTTAATAAAAAAAAACTTTACCTGTGAAATGACTTCATCCAGACCAGCGATACTCAACCTGTGGCCCACCGAGCTCGGCTATGGTCCATTGCTCTGAGACATTTACTTAATTAAGAACGTTGTATTAAAAATTTGGTGAAAAATTCTTTGTTAAGAAATCAAATATATCAATTTGCCTTTTGCTGTCGGTGTCGTACGGTTTCGAATTGATATTCTTTATTCTATTTGGAACGGTTATGGTTAGTGATAACAGACAAGAGTAAAGTAACGACAATTTTACTGGTGGAACTAGTAATTTTTAACTATATTTCATATCTTGCAAGCGAAAAACATTCGAAGAAAATATTTCATTTCAAAACGATAGGGAGGTTGACTGTTTTGCAGTGAAAAACAAACATGTATCAATAATTGTTTTATTTGTTACAAAAGTTTTGTATTTGAAAGATATCAATAAACAGGAATCATTCAGCGACACTTCTCCCCGAATATCTCTTTCAAGAGGTGATAAATAGGCTTTATTGAATAATCTTTGCAACAGCAACAAAGTGTTTTTGTCTGTGGTAATATCACAACAGTAACAAAGACATCCTATAAAGCTTGTCATATTATTGGTAATCATACGAAACCGTTTAATGCTTCTAATTTAGTGTTAGTGACATAATTAAAAAAGGCAAAACAAGAGTTATAATATTTGGATCAATTTTCCACATTTTAAATTTCCAATGTTATCTTGGTTTTAAAGCATTTCTTTTCCTACTCCCTCATTTATCCTCCTGTTGCGACAATAGCTGACATATGTATGCGACCCAGCAGAAAAAAAGGTTGAGTACCCCTGATAGAGACCAAAGCTCTTATTTGTGGTGTGATATGGAAAGTGATAGCTTCGTTATTATGCTACTGCCTATTCTGGGTATGTTTGCAGATCTTGAAAACTCATATCGGAAAGTGTCTCATCGATAAAAACTACTGCACTCCAATGAGTAAAACTCTAGTAAAAAAGAAAACAATGAATCCCGAATAAAATTGTATTTCGTAAAAGAGAGAATAATTAATTGAAGTTTAATCTTCAGTAAAAATACTAGTTCTTCAAATATCTGGATTTTCCAAACTACTTACACAATAAAACGAAAAATTAATTGCATATTTGGGACCGTAACTGTCGTTCTTGAAGAACAAAAATTGATGGGTCTAGACCCAAATTCAATTCCGCAAGATTCCAATAAAACATAAAAAAAATACTAGTAAAATCGAACTTTCTGAAATAAGATTTATATATTCACTAAAATAACAATACTACTAAAATAAGATACAGTTTTTCTTTTGAGAAAAGTTTCTGCTGAAAAGAAGTGAAATGCATAGAATTCTTGAAGCTTAGATTCTTTTATACTTTGTGTAGCATCAAATGGTAGTTCAAAATAAATGTTTTCTGAAAAAGTATTTTTCAATACATCTAAATAAAAACATTTCACTTAAACTTACTGAGAAAAATATATAATTTTCAATTAGTATGGCACGAGTATCATTAGAAGTTTAAACTCGTTAAGAAAAAGAATATTTAATTTAATTAAAAGAAAAATACAGCATATTCCATGATTTCAAATCCATCTAACCATCCTTAAATATATATGAATTTTTTTTTTTTAAAAAAAATTTCTAGTGTTTCATTAGATTATATTCGATAATTTTATCCTGCAACTTATTTAGAGTTAATAAAATATACTCGCAAGACGTTGTTCTTCAGAACGCCAAAATTCCGTTTAAAAATCTCTAAATAAAGGAGAAGTTTTACTGAAAAGATTCAGATCCAGGTAATTCAATTCGATTATTTTTCAAGAAAAGTGTCTGGAATTTATATGAGAAACATGAATTAAATCGATCTTAAGAATGTTAATATTATCCATCTAACAGTCTCTATATAACAAGTAATATAAAAAAATGTTAAATCAATTTCTACTTAGGTCAACAAAGTAAAATTTTATTTTAGTTACTTTTAATTAAATAATTACAATTAATATAAATGTTTATATACATATGAAGGAATCGCAATATTAAGTGGCAATTAATTTTTATTAATTATCATTAAAGTATCGTATTGTCATCCAAAACAATCGTGTATATAAAATTTCAGTTAAAATGAAGGTCTTAAAACGTGAGAAAGAACTCTTTTAAAGTGGTGACCTAAATCACTTAAAGCGAAGTCAAAGTGGCTGTACCTGTAATTCTTTAAATAATTAGTTTCCGTCAATTAATTTTAATTAATTACAATTAAATTATGGTATTGTCACAAAAACGAATCATGAAGAAAATTTCAGCATAAAAAAAAACGATAGTTCGGTCATTTTTGGGGTACTGCCAGTTCCCTTAATGTACTTTTTTCGGGAATTATTAAACAAAATATTCAATTAATTATAAGTTAATCTACACTGGTGTGCAAAACTTAAGCAACAATGTAAAAATTTAACAGATAGCCATGAAATTGCAGAAAAGGAGGTCTGGAGATCAGTACAGTGAACACGTAAGTCAGTAGAAACGTCATGCGTATGCAAATATCAGGAACAAAACGTCAGAAGCGATGTGAGCGTACGCAAAACGCGTGATGTCGGCGCGCACTGCTTAACAGTAGAATAAAATGAAGGACAGAAACGCAATTCAACATATTCGCTGCAAGTGCCAGTGAGTCAGTTCGTGAAATATGGCTAGAAGAAATCACCTGAACGACTTCACACGTGGAAGAATGATCGGAAAGCTGGAGGAGGGGTGTACTGACACCAGTGTAGCTGCAGAGTTCGGAATCAACAAAAGTGTCGTTTCGCGCGCTTGAAAAGCGTTCAAAGCCACTGGTACAGCTGTTAGAAAGGTTGGTGGTAGCCGCCCGAGGACGACAACTGCAGGGGATGACCGATATATCATCCTGCGGGCGAAAAGAGGTCGGACAACAGTCAGCAAACCCATTTGCCAGAAACTCTGTACAGCAACGGGTTTACAAGTGGTGGCCAAAACGCCTTCACAAAAAAAAAACCTGTTCGTCCGCCCTTCCTGAAATTCCTTTCCTCCCCTTGAAAGTTGGCCCCCAAAGCCACCGTTTTTCAGGGGGGCCAGAAGGGACAAACACTGGACAAAAGTCCCAAAGGGTCATGTCCTCTTTAAAGGATGAGAGTCGGTTCAGTACCAGAAGCGATTCTCAACGCGTTGTTTGGAGAGAGATCGGGCCCCGGTTTTATCCCAGTAACATCAAGGAAAGACACCGTTACGGTGGTCCTGGAGTTCTGTCTGGGGAGGCATTATGCTGAACGGGCGAACGGGAGCTTCACATTTTCGACAGAGGTCTGTAACCGGGGATCGCTATTGTGAGGAGGTACTTCTTCCCCCATGTGCGTCTTCTCCGAGGTGCCATTGGCCCGACTTCATTTTTATGGATGGCAATGCACAGCCAATCGCACTTTGCTGTTGAGGAGCTGCTGGAAAGTGAAGATATCACTCGAATGGATTCGCCAGCGTGCCCCCAGATTTAAATCTTATCGAACATGTTGGGATGCTTTGGGGAGACGTATTGCCACACGCTACATCATCCGGAGAACAACCAACAACTCAAACAGATGTTGATTGAGGAATGGGCACTCCTGCCTCAAGAAATGTGACCAGCTGGTTCTGAGTATGCGGAGACGGTGTGAAGGAACCTTTGTAGTAAGGGGAGGGCATATACCTATTAAAGAACATCTGCTTTTGTTCTTCCTGTTGGATAGACAATCATGAGTCACGATATTATGCGTTCAAAAAAGCTTGTTTTGTTTGATTAAATACCGTATGCGTTGTATTCCTTTTTTACCGCCGATGCTTTCGTGATCCTTTAAGTACATAATACTCTCCCTCATTTCAGAACTTCATGTCTCTCAGATGATTTTTCTTGAAGTTATGGCAATAAATCCCCCTGTTGCTTAAGTTTTGCACACCAGTGTAGAAGTTTTAATAGACAGTACAGCATTAACATTTAAAAATATTAAATGAAATAAAATTATTACACATTTGTACAAATTATAATTGCAAAGTTGAGAAAATAAATTTAAGTAAATTAAAAATAAAAATGATGCTGAATTTGTTTATCAAAATATTTTGTGTTGAATTATTTTTATTTGCCTTGACATTTTTATCTTGCTTACCTAAGGTAAGAAAATGCTTGCGTCAGTGGATAGTAAATTAAATAAATTGCTTCTATCAACCGTCTGGATTTGCCATAAGCGATAAAAATGGCAAAAGATATTTCTAATAAAGAAAAGTATTCGATTAAGAAAATACTAACAAATGGAATAATAACAGTTTGAAGCAAGAAACTCTTAAATTTGAAATAAATAAAAGTTAAATTAGTAGATTCAGTAACGCATGTGTTAGTTGATATTTGTGATCTTTTTACCAAATTTAAAATAATTGCTAAAATTATTTTTTTTTCAATTCATTCCATCATAATGAATGCTTTGGAATATATTACAATAAAAATGCTTTAAAAAAGTTAATCATAATAACAATTTTTATTTGGATTTAGAAAACGATATAACTAACGAGTTACCTGAATTTAATTTCTTTTTCTCCCGATAGAGGTAATAATTATATATTTTTCACACCCAACTTCACACTTAAGCTGCATAATCATTACATTTTTTGAAAGCTGACACAGCAAAACATTCTTGTAAAAAAGTCCAATTGATTTTACGCTGTAGTTTTTGATTGGCGCCTTTTTAAGTATGGAAAGGGAAAAGCAGCATTTTCGGCATATTTTACATTTTTTACTATCAAATAGGTAAGAATGCTATTCAAGCAATTAACAAATTAGGCGATATGGATGAATAAGCTATATTGACAGCACGCCTGTGCCGAAACTGTTTTTCAAAATCTTGATCCGGAAATTTTGATGTTGAAGATGCACCACGTTCTGGAAGGCCAGTTGAAGCTCATAAAGACACAATAAAGGTATAAATTGAAGTAACTTGGAGAATAACAGCTCGTAAGATCACAGGGAGGTTAAACATCGAAATCAACTGATCGCGGACGCTTGAAAGGCCAAGGATTAACCTCAAAGCTCGACATATGGGTTCCTCATGTTCTCACAGAACTAAATTCGTGTCGTCCTGTTGACGTCTGTGATTTACTTCTCAAATGTCAAGAAAAATATCCACTTTTGACGCACATCATCACTGGGGATGAGAAATTGGTTTTCTATAACAATCACGATGAACTGGCTTAAAGCATTTCGAAATCCAATATTTATCGAAAAAAGGTGATGCTATCTGTTTTGTGCAAGTTCAAAGGAATCTTTTCTCCCCTAACTTTTACCTTACGACACAATGATTAATTCAGAAAAATACGTTCATAAACCGGACAAATTTAATGATTCACTTAAACCAAACAAAAAAAAGCCAGAAATAATCACCAGAAAAAATGTTGTGTTCCACCAAGATAATGCGAGACCTCATACAAGTTTGGTAAATCGCTAAAAGTTTGTACAGCTTAAATGGGATATACAACCACACATCCCTCATATTCTCCAGATCCAGCCCCTTCTTATTAATATTTTCCCCAGTCTCCATAAAGTTTTAGGTGGTAAAACCTTTACTTCAAATGAAGAGGTCAAAAATTACCTAGATCGGTTTTTAATGCAAAAAAGATGACAAATGGTATTAGACTAGAATGAACAATATACACTCTGTCACAAAAAATATATGCTTCCAAAAGGAAACTAACTACTATCACGAAACTCATCATGTATGTAATGTATGAGGAGATAAGCAAATGATTACATATTTAGAAGAACATATTGTTTTATTAAGAAGATATGGAATGAAAAATGTTATAAATCAGTTTATAATGTATCGACCTGTGACAGCTATACAAGTCATAACACGGCGTGGCATCGAATCAATGAGGTCACCTCAACCTCCTGCAAAAGATCATGCCTTAATATTTGCAACTGGGTAAAAAATTCACAAGTATACCGGGATGGCTAAAGTTGTCTTCCAAACATGTTCCAAACGTGCTCTATTGGCGAGAGATCTGGTGACCTGGAAGGACACAGGTGTATGTCGTATCGTTGAAGACACTTTGGGGAGAGTTGCGTAGTATGTGAACGAGTATTGTCTAGCAAATAAATGGCACTTGGGTGACTTAATAGCATAGGCAATACAACTGAAGTTAAAATTTCGTCCACTTAACTGCATGAGGACAAAGTGCGTTGAAAGACGACTAGAGGTGATGTGTGTCCCAAAAATTCGCTCCCCGCACTGCCACACCTTGTGTAACTGCCGTGCGCCTCTCGACAACAAATGTTGGATTGCACCGGTGACCTAACTGCCTCCACATGCGCATGCAATGGTCATCAGCACTGAGACTGAATCGGGATTCTAGCTGAAGACCACACGCCTCCAATCCGTCACACTCCAGTTTGCCCGAGGTCGGTAAAAATCCAATCGACACTGTCTATGATGTGGAATCAGTTACAGACGTCTTAAAGTTCGTGGGTTCCTAATACCTCTGCGGCCAGTTTTTCTTGATATCACCGGATGTCTGAAAGGTGGCAAATGGCATTAAACTGAATATAGGAACACTGTTCATGAAGACCTGGCCGTTTTTATGATTAAGTGATGTTCTCGCGCATTTGTGTTCCTGGGATGACCTGATCCGAGCGATGGCAGACTATCCCTCTCGTGACCCATTGTTAACAACGCTGGGCAACTACCATATCTCTGCGACAGAGATGGAGGCCGATACGCCTGTTCGACCAGCCTGCTTCTGTAAGTCTTATTATACGCCCCCTCTTAAAGTGCGATAATTGCTCGTACCTATTACGAGTTTGAAGCATCTCTAATCCATATATCATCTATACCAGTCGATAGAATTGTTGAAAAACCCTATAATACGAGCAATCATGCTTTTAAACACTCTCAGCTGAGCATAGCACGATTACTCTTGTATCATTAATGTCTCAATTTTGAGCATATGAATATCTCTTATCAAAAATACATTCCTACCAAGTTTTCTGACAGTAGCCCGATTTCTTTTGGGTTCATATATATTTTTTGTGACAGAATGTATAATTTAATAAAATATTTATCTACTCTATATGAAAATTGTTTTCATTCATCCCCCAAAAAAACAACAAAATTACTTTCCGAACAACCTAATACTTAAATAATAGCTATATAATGTTTCATTCAATATGTAAGAAAATGTAATATTTGAATGTACCAGTAGAAAAGGAAAGAAAATGCTCAGTAGAAAGTATCTTACTCTAAAGTCAGGAATACTGTAAAATCCAGAAAAAATAATTATATTCTTTGAAAAAGTTCTAGGACGTGCACAATGTGCCAGAGGCGTGTTTAAGGAAATAAGACCTATTTTAAGGTTTCTAAATATATTTTATTGACTCTGCCGAAACATATTAGGCACAAAAGTTAAATTCTGCTGAGCACGTGGTAAATTTATTGAAAAGAATTCATAGCCCTGCAGGGAATTCCATATCAAAGGAAGGAAAAAAAGTATCGTTAGACAACTTTGAGATAACTTTCAGTAAAAATATTATTAATAACTATAACTATAATATATTTTCATTCCTTTTTAATACCATTGGTCTTGATAGTCTTAAGGTAACCAACAACGTTTGAAACCATGATTTCTTAAAAGCGTACAAACGAATATTTTTTTTAATATTTAGTGTCACTTTGATTATAATACAAGCATAAAATAGTTTTTAGAATATTATCACACTAAAAAAAATTTGAAATGCAATATTTTGGTAAAAAAGAAACATAGAAATAACTGTCTTCAAAACATTCTCTTTTTATGAAAAACGCTTCTATAATAATATTTTCAATATATATGGCTACGACTTCTCCATACAGCCTGAACTAGGAGTTTTGAAAAATTCTCGTTATTTTCCGAGTTACTAGCGATTGGAATAATAATCTGAGGTTTTTTTTGCTTAATTTTCTCACTCTCATGTATTAAAATACGGCTAAATCCGCTTCTGACATATTTCAAAAATCCTAGTTCAGTCTCTGTGCAAAGGTCTGAGCTGCTTTATATAGGCATAATCATATTGTTATAGAGTTATTTTTTATAAAAGTAAAATGTTTGGAAAATATGTCATTCTATGTTCATTTTTTGCAAAATATCGCATTTAAATAATTTTTTATTGTAATACTATTCTAAAAACAATTTTATACGTGTATTCTGATCTAATCGACACTAAATATTAAAAAAAAAAATATTCGTTTGTATGGCTTTGCAAAATCACGCTTCCGAACGTAGTCGGATATAAACGGAATTAAAAAATACAGAGTAAAACAACATCTATATTTGTTTCATTTAAAATTCATCTGTTTTTATTTCGTATTCCTCCATATTTTCATAAGTAAGGAGTGAGAGTTATAATTACGTTGCAATATAAATCTGCGAGAGGGTTTTTAGTGATGGACCTCGTAATTTTGAGCTACGATCAAGTGTCGTGAATGACACCTGAGCTGCCATCCACCTCTTCTAACTTCCAGACCACATCAACAGGAAGACGTTTCAGCCCCGACAAATTAAATATGCATCGGGCTTCTCTACATGGCGGGTCTCCAGCGGCACTAGACTCAAACATATGACTCCCCCTCCCCCAGCCACAAGTCCATAACCTTGGCCACGAGGCTGCCACGGCCTCATATTCTCACCGAAAAAATTTATTTTTCGATTTGTCTTGTTATGAATTCTTCGTCTCTTCTACTAATAAATGATTTTAAAAAAATTGTGGTATTTCATTAATTTTTTATTTATTTATTTTGCTTTACTTTAAGGTATCCAACTACGTTTGACACCGTTATTTTGCAAATGCGTATAACTGGGTAATATTTATGATATTTAGTGTCACTTAGATTAGAATACGTGTATAAAATTGTTTTAAGAATATTATAATAATAAAAAATTATTTAAGTACAATATTTTGACAAAAAATGAACATAGAATGACCCATTTTCAAAACATTCTCCTTTTATGAAAAATGCTTCTGTTATAATATTTTACCTGTATATAGCTCTGACCTCTGCACAGAGCCTTAACTGGAATTTTTGAAATATATATATCTTAGAAGTGGATTTATCCATATTTTAGTAAAACAGAGGGTAGAAATTTTAAGAAAAAAAAACGTCGATAATTATTTCAATGGGTAGTAACTCTGAAAATAATGTGTGTTTTCAAACTTCCTAGTTCAGACTCTCTGAGGAAGTCTTTACTTTATATAAGCAAAATATTATTATTATAGACGAATTTTTATAAGAGGAGAACGTTTTGAAAAAAGAATATTGTAAGCTAATATTTTGCCAAAATATTGTATTTAAGTAACTTTTTTGTCATAATGTCCTTAAAACAATTTTATACGTGTATTCTAATCTAAGTGATACAAAATATCATGAAAACTATCAATTTATGTGCTTTTTTAAAATCATGGTTCCGAACGTATTCGGAGATACTTTAAGAATACGTTTAATTACAATCTTAGCTCCTATGACTGAATTTTTTTAATTTTTCTAGTGTAATAGTCTTATTCTGATCATTTTGATCTATAATGTACTGTTATGTCTCTATTTTATTAAGCTTTATTTGACTTATGGCAATTTAACTTGCAATTAATGATAAAAATTAAAAAAAAGAATTGTGTTAATTTTCTTTTCTTTCTTTTTTTCAAATTAATTATTAATTTTTTTCAATTTATATATATTGTTAAATAACAACATTATGAACTTGCATCTTTATTAGGTCGTAAAAAAAGAATCAATGTTTTTATTAATGCTTTTTAAATTCAACAGAGCATTAATATATCATTAAATTTTTGTCTATGTACGAATATTATATAACGATTTATCGTCTGATACATTCAACAGATAGATCTATTAAAATAAGTAGATTTGCGCAGAATATATGGACTCAGAATACTTCAAAATTACCACGTAATGGATTATATCATGAAAGTATAATCTTCCAATATAATCACAGGCAACTATTCTATGGACTATTATCAAGGACAGACACGACGAATTGACTTTAGAGCTGTTTAAGTGAATTTTTGAGCTAAGAGGAATTTTTTTTTTATTCTGAAGGGGGATTTAGATATTCAGATATAAAACCCGATACGTCAGAGAATTACAAAATCGAAGGGAAATTATTGGCAAAGCAATCTAAAGTCTGAGAACAAAGACTTTGTGATTTTTTTTTTCTTTTCTGATTTCATTTGTTTAGTTTAATGTATTTCTCTCCATGATAATTTAATGTTAAATGACTTTCTCTTAGTACTGAATTGAACAAAATTTGGGTTTAAGACTTGATGTCACTTTGAAATATAAATTTTTTCCTTCGAAATATTTAAAAGTGATTTTACTTTTTTTTTAACTGAAAAATATCTTGGTTTTTTTATATACTAATGAAAGTCTCTTTTTTTCGAATATTAAAGATGATTTTTTATTTGTATGATAAAACATTAATCGACAACAAAATCTAAAAGAAATTGGTGATTTTAAATGTCTTGCATTTGTGTTACACGCCTGAATTCCATAAAACTGAATACCAAACGATCGAGCAGACATTTAAATAATGATGTTTTAAAAAATAATTTCTTGTTGTAATTGGCAACAGTTTTTTCTGATATACAAAAAAAAACAATAATAAAAGAAAAAATACGAAAATGTCACTGTCGCTTAAAATATTTACTGATTTATAGCCTGTAAGAATTGAATTTAATACGATTTACTTGCATTCCATTTAAAAGGATTTCTCTATTATTATGTATGTCATTAGAGCTCTAATTTCTCTAATAAATGCATTTTCCTATTTGTTCATGCCAATTTAAAATTTTTAATAGAAATAGAAGCTTATTCAATTGATTTGGAAGCTAATAATTAATAAAAGCTTATTATCTATAATAAATATATTTGAAAACACATCATTCTTTCTGGTAAGGTAATTATCGAGTAGTTTCAAAATTTAAAAAATAAACCTACCTCCATGTTGATTAAGTTCAAATAAATTAATTGTACCATTATAAATGAATTAAATTAAAAAATACTGTAATTCAAAACTTATTTTTTTGAAATTTTAATTTTAATCGTGACTCTAACAGGAATTAAAAGCATAACGAAATTACAGAAAATATTTCTTTTTCCTATTCATCACAATATTTAAGAAAAAGCCATTCTACAAGGAAAAAAATTAATACAAAAAAAAGTCTAAAAGATTAAGTTTTTAGTAGTTCTCACACGCATTTTCAATTAACCTATGGGGTTAGTTTATTACTTGATTTGATAGCCTCGCCTTATAAAGGAGCAGTTATATAGATTGATATTTAAAAAGATCTGAAGTAAAAGATACGATCACATTTTAATTGTAAGGAATAATAGCTTACGATGGCAAGCTAAAATGAAATATTATGTGCTTCGATCAGAATCTGCGCGTTGGAAGAAAACTCACAAATTGGATGTCAAATTGTCTACGAAAATTTAACTATCAAACTTCTGAGTTGGATCCGTATAGTATTTTTTCATCTGACAGGGAAGGCCCTTTTTTTTTTTATCTGTTTTTTTTTTGTTCGTTTTTTTTTGCCCCTATTGCATTTTTATCATTGAAATATTGTGAGTAAGTTAAATAGAAGTTGTTTTTTTAATATCTCTTATGGGTAACAGGACATGCTCGAATGAGAAAATACTAAAATTAAGACTCTGCTTATTGGACGTATATTTTTAAGAGATTCCAATAGAGCTGAAATATTTTGTGATCTTAATAAAGATATTTTAATCATTATGTAGAACTACAATAATGATTTTTTAGTTAAAAAATTCTGTTTAATTTAAGTTGGACAAAATAATCATAATGCATGCTTATGTTTGGGTCCTATTTTTTTTAAAGTATTTCTAAATTATGTAAAATATTTTTTGCATTTATATAAAATAATACACAAAATATAGTGGACCTATTTTTTTAATAAAATATTTCTTTAAAAAAATTATAAAACTTTGGCAATTAAAAATTTTTTATTTTTTCTCACTTTTTCATACATAAAACTATTTTTGTAAGAACTATGTACTACTTCGACCAAAGAAATAGGTTCACTTTATGCACAGGGATCCTGTACAGAACTGTCAAAAATTTGGAGCCATATAGTACAACAGAGTTTTTAAAGGGTAACTAAAAGGAAAAAAAATATGCTTTGGAGAAAAAGTGAAAAAATTAAACATTTGTAGACCTGTTTACATTTTTGTCATTTACTTCTTTCATATTTAAAGGTTATTTTATCATCGAACATATAAGTGTTATATAATTTTAGATACAGAAAAATATGCATTGTTTTTTAACATTAAAATTGAAAAATCAGCTTTTTTGAATGTGTATGATATCCGAGTCCTTTTAATTCCTATCCTCAAAAAGCTAACACGAAGTCTCGGCTTCGCTTCAGGTTTTTATCCACAGTTTCATTATTTTTTTATTTAAAAATGGTATATGAATCCATCAATATATTTTAATACATTGTGTAGCTTAAAAGAAATGTGTAGTAGACAAAAACAGTTTTGATGGCCTCATTCCACGTACCTCCTTTATCTGTGTGATCAGATTAGCCTTAATCGATCGCGCCAGTGTGGGAGTACTGCGTCATTGAATGAACACGTGCAACAGCATTCTGCTGGAAAAAGCCGAATCAACATCAAGTTCCTTGTGAAACTTAAGAAACCAGCCAAGAAAACATTTCAAATGGATTATAGAGATGAACCTTTGTCTCGTACACATGTATTTGTATGGTATAAGCGGTTTTCAGAGGGATGGGTATGTGTGGAAGATGATGAGCCTACTGGGCTCCCAGTGTCAGCGATTACAGGACAAAACATTGCCCAAATTCGTGATATGAGTGGATCCCCACTCGTAGTCAACTGTTTTCAAGCATACTACATTGAAATACGAAAAAGACTTCGCGAATAAAATAGGGGAGGCCAGAATTAGGGAGTGAAGGATAGCTGTTACACCAAAAAAAGGTACCTGCTCACACTGCCCTAACTGCCAAGCAGTTTCTGACTGTAAAATACATGGAGCATCCTCCTGTCATGGGGTATCCTCCAAATTCAGATAATTTGGCCCCATGCGACTTCTTTTATTTCCTACAGTTATATTTTGCTGAAAAAGAAACCATTTTAACTCACCTCATTTGAAGAGGTTCATGCAAAAACGGAGAATCTTCTAAAGGGCCTTCCAAAAACATCGTTCCAGAACTGATACTTAAGGTTTCCGACTACGTTTGGAACCATGATTTTGCAAAAGCGTATAAATGGATAATATTTATCATATTTAGTGTCACTTAGATTAGAAAATGTACATAAAATTGTTTTAAGAATATTATTACAACAAAAAATTATTTAAGTACAATATTTCGGCAAAAAATTAACTTAGAATAACTTTTTTTCAAAATGTTCTCATTTGTGAGAAGTACTTCTATTAAATAATTTTTTACTGTATATAGCTCAAAACCTCTGTACGGGCTCAACTAGAATTTTGAAAATATATCAAAGTGGGTTTATCCATGTTTTACAACAACAGGGGAGAAATTTTAAAAAAAACCCCGGATAATTATTTCAATGGGTTGTAATTTTAAAAAATAAGGGAATTTTTTTAAAAAATCATGTTAGCCTCTGTACAGAGATCACACTATATCCAAAATATTTTATAACAGAAAATTTTTCACAAAAAGGGGAAAATTTTAAACAAGGTTATTCTAAAGAATTTTTTAAAATTTTTAAATAATTTTTTTCAAAAACCTTAAAAATTTTATACATGTATTCAACAAAATGACACAAAAACCATGAAAATTTTCCATTTATGCACAATATCACGGTTCCGAACAGTGGAACCTTAAACTCTAAAAATTCGGGACCGAATGCAGAAGTGTTTTTAATGCTGAAAGGGACTACTTTGAAGGTGATACTGTCACGGAGAAGTGATTCTGTAAGTACAATGATTTATTGGAGCAGTCTCGTTTATTTATTTATTTATTTTTGTCACTCCTTGTATATAAGATATAACAACTGTAAGCTTCGATCGATCACAGGGTAGATATTATAAATAGTGTTGTATATTCCTTCTCCATGATGCGTACTGCAGTAGAAAATGTGCAAAGAAAGCACGTTTTAGTCCCTTAAAATGGCTGCCACATTGAATAGGGCCAAATTCCAAACCGGGGTAGTGAATATGGTTAATAAAACAACATTTTACTACTATTTTGTATCTTTTCTTATTTTTCTTCTTGTTTGTTTCTCATCGTTCTTTTCTAACACTTTTTGCGCTATACTGTCTCATAAATATTCCTTTCAGCGATTTTCGGGAATATTTTTTTTTCTTACGGGATCATACTTATAAATGTCATTATTACTCTACATATAGAAAGTTTGTTGCTATTTCTTTTGTTAGATAGAGCTACAGGTGGATTTGAATATAATGTCAGTTTAAAATAATCATCTTGCAAGTCTCTATTTTGAATATATTAAGAACAATGAAAACATTTTTTAGATAATAACCACCTTACATTCACGTAACAATTTATAGAAAATATATAAATGGTGCATTACACAAAAACAATTACTCATTTTTTTATCCCTTACGAATTTTTTTTAACTTCAGTTTTTATCATGAAAAAAATACATAATGCATCAAAAAGCATCTGCATGTGGTAAAAATTATTTTATGAAAATTAAGAATAACTTTTATTCAAATGACACTTTTTATTTAACAGTATATCGAAAATAAATTATAGGAAATTCATTTTTTTTTATAAAGAATAATTTAGATTACTCAAAAATGTATTTTGTACTTCAATTTATTTGAAGAAAGTTTGTGTTTTTTGTATATATGCAATAAAATAAGGTACAATATCACTTTTCATGTTTCTGTTTTTATTAACTAAAGCACATGTCACACTGAAGAGTTCTTAAAATATTCCTTAACAATCTTTCAGAAATACTTAATAAATGTGCAGACTTTTTTCTAATAATCTTTTACCTTTTTTTTTTATCTATAGACGTATGTCTAAAATCAAAGATCATGATTTTTTTTCCTTCACGAATCCAACAAATTGAGACACTCCTAACTTTGACAGGGATACTCTATCACTCTTTTTAACTTAGAAGATAACTCTTTTTCACACCGAGAATTTTTCATTTTAGATATAATAGTAAGGAAATTGGAAAAGAAGAGATTTTCCCTTAAATCCAACAAAATATTGCTCTCGGCTTCATAACATATATTTTACAGACGATTTTTTACTAGACAGAAAATTTTTGAAAATAAAATGTCTAAAACTAATGTTTTACGCAATATGTTATACTAAATAAACAAAACGTTAAATAAAGTATTCTTTTCTAACTACAATTTATTCCATTTAATTTGATATGTACGAGGTGTGACGTAGAAAAAAACGAGACTGGACCAATAAATCATTGTACTAACAAAGAATCAGTTCTCCGTGACATTATCACCTTCAAAGTAGTTCCCATCAGCATACACACACTTCTGCATTCGGTGTTGATTTTCTGGTAACACCACATAAACGAGGGTTTTGGAAGGCCCTTTCGGAGATTCTTCGTTTTGGCCTGAACCCACTAGCATATCTAGTCCTGAGGGAGCCTTGTATCAAAATTTCTTGGGGTCTCTTTTTGTGATAATAAAATTTATTTGAAAGCGTCGAAATTTACAATTGGGGACCCTGTAGCTCGAGGACCCTGTATCATTGATACGGCGGTAGCTACGCACCAGCCTGGACAACTTCAACTAAGGTAAAAAGGGTTCCCTTTAAGCAATATTTAACAGTAGGAAATAAAAAAAGTCCCATTGGGCCAAATCAGGTGAATAAGAAGGATTCCCTGTACCAGTAATGTTTTTGCTGGTCAGAAACTGCTTTACAGATAGCGCTGTGTGAGTGGGTGCTTTGCCTTGGTGCAGTAGCCATCCATTACTATCCGATTCTGGCCTTTTTTTATAACTTTTTCACGAAATATTTTTAGTACTTCAATGTAGTAATGTTGATTAACGGTCTGACCACTGATGTGAATGAAACTCACTCATATCCCGAATTTTTACAATGGTTTGGTCTGTAATCGCTGACGTTGGGCGCCCAGCAGGTTCATCTTCTTCCACACTGACCCTTTTCCCCTAAAAACTTTTTATGCCATTCAAACACATGTGCATGAGACTAAGTTGCCTCTCCGTAAGTCTCGGTTATTATTTGGAATGTTTTCGAGGCTGATTTTTTAAGTTTCACCAGAAACTTAATGTTGATTCGACATTTTTGCGGCAGAATGCAGTTGTGCGTGTTCACTCAATGTCGCAGTACTCTCAACTGGCGAGATAGATTATGGCGAAACTGGCCACATGGATAGACGAGGTGCGTAGGCCACCAAAACAGTTGTTGCAAACACCCCTCTTTTTTCAATACACCGGGTATGCACCACAATTTAAAAGATTTACTTTAACTTTTTATTTATTAAAATTTTTAAAAAAGTATATTTCGATATTAAAATTATAAATCTGCCAATAATGAGTTAAAATTAATAAAATAATTTATTTTGGATGCCAAGGGACTCATTATAAGCTATTCCAGTGTTTGTTCTCTCAACGTTTTAAAATGCAACATTAGTCATAATCAAATTGTGTCAAAATATTTTCAGCACCTAAGCCATGCATTTAAATTTAATCAATCTTTAAAATTGTAACTGTTCCTGCTGAAAATACAGATTTTAATTCAAAAATGCGATTTTTAAAAATTTTTTTCACATTAGACAGTAACTTCACGATTTGAATTTGCTTATAGAATTCAGAATTGAATATGAAAATTAAATGGTGTGTTTACATATAACTGAAACAGTACAAAAATTACTCCACCCACTAAATTCCAGTGAATAAATCTTAATAAAATCAGAAAAATAATTATTTAACATTGCTTGCACAGAACATTCTTTTAATGCAACACATATCATGAATATGTACGTATTAAATAATAAGAAACTATATATTAAATTATTCCTTTTCATCGCTGTAAGAAATACCGATCATAAAATTAATATGTTTTCGAACTAAGTACATTATTTATTATTATTTCTTACGTCATTTGATTTGAACAAGAATTTGTACTTAAATATGAAAGGCATAACGAAGTAATATGCATCATTAGAGTTTTATATAAATTAACTGAATTTTTCAGCAAATGCATAGCGTACGGGTTTTTTTTATTTATATTTTCCATGCATTATTAAATTTGTGTTTTTGCTTTTTCTCAAAATGTATGGTGAATATTAATTTTTTTTACACATCTAAAATCTCCAATTTATAAATAAACATTTTTTTTTTGTAAAAGATACAATGCATTATTTACATTGAAATTAAATCAAGCCCCGGAATTCAAGTTCAATAGTAAGTGCAAAACAGAGTCTAATGCCCCTTACATAAAAATATAATTACAATAAAAATTTCGAAACTTTTCGTGGGTGTATATCATGTATTTTGAAACAAAAATCTAATTACTAATATGGAATTCTAGTCACGACGCTGTAATGAATAGAATAACTAATCATGCATAGAAATATATAGTACTTTCTTTACAAAATGAAGATAATATGCACATGTAATGATTTAAAATTCAGAACAGTACATGAATTGCACATACAATACAAAATTTAGTTAAATAAAATTATAATAATAATTCTCAATTTTTAAATAAATAAATTTTTTATACAATTATTACGACAATGAGTTATTAATGAAATGAAAAAGTGAATTATAACCGAAAATATAATTGGAAAAATACAGTAAAGAGGTATAAGTTACATATCGAAGAAAAGGTGTGATTTTGTAAGGACAGAATCTAAAACATTTTTCTGTGTATATATATTTTCTGATCTGTATTGGGTACGAGCATTTTTTTCACATTAAATATTCCTCAAAGAGCAAATTATTACAAGAGCTTTTTATCTATTAACTATTGAACCCGTTTTAATATGAAAATTCAGGATGTTAATAACATTAATAAACAGCAAATATTTAATGGATACTTACTAAGAAAAATATGTTAATCCTTCCAATTCTATTAGTCCTCTGTATATTAAAATTGAGAGTTTTTATAAGAAAATTTAAAGTAAAAACTGTATTACTCAACTTCCATTCTTAATTTTCAGTTTATTCTGACAGACTGAGGTAGTACCACGTCATTGCTGTTCCTCTCTCTCTATATATATATCCTTCAAATAAACTATTTCCCCTTAGGGGTTAGGTTTGTAAAGAGCTATCACTCGAGAATTCCGTCTTAAAATAACCCTGGATTTTTCTTTGTTGTTATTGCAAGCCTTAACTGTCAACATCTTCCGGAAGAAACATAAAATGTTAATGAGATTGATAATATGAAGTGAATTAAAGCATTGTAGGAAAGTAGCTGGTGCTGGAAAGGTTTTGACTCTCTGTCAACAATTCATGAGCTTACTGCAGCTAAGTTAATATCCAATGTTTTGTTAAAAGATTCTAGCGGCCACTTACATGAAAGATTTAGAACACCTGCTCTGAAGGGGACTATTTACAATCTAATTCCTCTGAATCTCTGTTTATATCAAAGACAAGTGATCTTTAATTTATGTAATTCAATAGTGTGAGAAAACCCTCCCACAATTAATTCTTTTGATTAAATCAGTGAATAGAGATTAATTTATGCTCGTATTTGTGATTTCTGTTGCGGTTACGATACTTACAGCTACGTCGGGTACCAAACTAGATTACAGGATCGGAATCTGGAATTTAGCGTCTCTCTCTCTCTCTCTCTCTCTCTCTATATATATATATATATATATATATATATATATATATATATAATATTACTGTCGAGTGGTAATGTCGTAATCCTGGCACGAGTGGTAGTTTATTCTTATTGATACATTATTCCGAGTGTAGGTGTGCATGTAGAGGATGTTGGTTTAATGGAGCATCATATTGTAGTAAGTTATTCCACTTTATTTCACATTTATTAAAAAAAAACAGGGAAATTGAGGACTCAACACAGGAAGCAAAAATCACTACGCACTGCAGCAGGTTACATGACGGACAAGAACAGAAAATGCGGAATTTCCAGAAAACTAGGTATTTATAGAAAGCTCAAATCACATGATCTAGGGGTAGATGGAGGTCATTCAAAAAGTTCCCGTGAGGAGGGTAGATAGTTTATTATTTACACCTGTGTCTTAATCGCCAGAACTATTACAAAATAAAAAATGTTCAAAATTAAATTTGAGATTATTAGTGTGTGTGTGTGTGTGTGTGTGTGTGTGTGTGTGTGTGTGTGTGTGTGTGTGTGTGTGTGTGTGTGTGTGTGTGTGTGTGTGTGTGTGTGTGTGTGTGTGCAGTGACACACACAGAAATTTTTTAAGGAGAAGTCCAAGGTCGAAAGTCCACCTTTCTTGTATCATGCTCCAATACGCCGTACTATATATTCTTTTAATTTTGTCGATTTGGGGGAGTAAAAAACAATTAAAAATTAAATATTGAATAAATAATTAGCATTAACTAATGCAATTGATTATTAATAACGAATAGTTGAATTTAACGGGCTACATATATAGGAATATGATTAATCGAAAAATAATCAAGGGCTATTGGAGAAGTCCGCATCCGGGGCCTCCCTCCTTTTTGGGCTCCTCTGTATATATATATATATATTAATATATATATACACCACTCACTTCAAAAGTTAAGCACGGAGAAAAATGCTAATTTCAGAAGCCAATCAGAATTGAAGAAGGATGCAATTCGCTTCGAGGTAGATGGAGTATGCAAATATTAGGTAACAGCCAATCGTGCTTTCATGTCGAGAAATATGCAAAAAGGGCAGCCTTATAAGAAGCCAGCTTTATAAAGGGTTACAGAAGTTGATTGTAAGTGCTGGTAGAACGTGCTTAAAACTTTCGTACAATTTTTTTTTCAAGACATACGTGTTTCTATGACTTCCAGAAAACGAATGGAAGGTTCTGAGCGCTGGCGTGCTGTATGGCGCATTGAAGCAGGACAGTCGATCACAGATGTTGCTCTTTTCTTCGGCGTTCATTATTCTGTAATTTCACGTTTATGGAAACAATTCCAAACCACACAGACAGTAGTCCGAAGGCCCGTAGATGGTCGCCCAAGGGTTACAACCCCTGTGGAAGATCGATATATTGCTATTGTAGGCAAGCGGAATTGCGGAGCGACCTCCACACGTGTGACATCTATGGTTGCATCGTAAATTGGTAAAGCTATATCTGCAGCTACTGTACGCCGAAGATTACATATGAATGGACTGTATGCCCTGGTACATCGAGTTTGTGTTCCTCTATCCGTCAAATCAAGAGAGGCATGATTAAAGTGGTACCGAGAACATGACAATTGGACTGTGTCTAACTGGGGCAGTGTTATGTTTACTGATGAGTCAAGATTTGCTCTGGAGCCAGATGACAAGCGTATAAGGATATGGCGTAAATAAGGAACATGCAATGAACCCCAAAACATCACGCATTCCGAGGCGGAAGCATTATGGTGTGGGCAGGGATTTCATTAGGATACCACACCCACCTGCACATCTTTAAACGGGGTTCTGTGACGGCTGTCCGGTATCGAGATGAAGTCCTAGAACCCATTGTGAGATTGTACGTTGCAACAGTTGGCCCTACTTTTGTTTTAATGGACGATAACGTACGTCCCCTTAGAGCTGACACCATCGATGACTACCTGCAGAGTGAAGGGATTGCGCGTATGACGTGGCCAGCATATTCGCCCGACCTTAATCCCATTGAAAATCTTTGGGATGCTCTCTGCCGAGCTGTATCTTCACGTTTCCCACCTCCAGTCACTCTTATTGAGCTGGAAACTCCTCTACAAGAAGAATGGCGATTTCTTAATTCTGCGATGGTTGACCACCTAATTGAAAGCATGATCAGAAGGTGTAAACTTTGCATACAGATGAGGGGGGATTACATACCCTGTTAATGTCCTTTTTTTCATTTTATGCTGTTTATTTTCACTTTATACATAATTCTGTTTAAGTCTCCAATATGACATTATCTGATAACTTACAAAAATTTAATATTGTTTTCATTTCTGTATATAATTATTGATTTTGTTTTATGTATAAATATATATGCTACTTTACTGCCAAACTGTGTGTCAATCAAAGCAGTATTCGTTGATTTTTTTGCATTTTACATCTTCGTGCTTAACTTTTGGAAGTGAGTGTATATATGTATATATATGTATATATAATTGATTCTCACATAAAAATATTGATGTTGAAGTTAAAACGGGGCTTTACCGCGTTTTTCCTTTTAATCCTCTTGGGGAAGCTTTGGGGGCAGCCTTGAGTTAATTCACAGCCAATCCTCTCAAGAAGAAACCGCGATATTCAGATTAGTTAGTAGATATATAGTGAAGGTTTTGTAATCGTGATGATGAAGGAGAAAGGAAGCTGAGATGTTGAACGCCATGAGCTGATGGTAAGGCATTAAACTTAGAAGAGTAGTTATAGAACGGGCTTTAGCGAGTTAAAGAATTTAAAGAAGATAAAGATTCATAGGATATTTAGACAATAATAAATTGGATTTATTATGGCTAACTTAGGGGACCAATCATTTCCTCACAAAAATATAGGTCGCGTAGATGAAGAGATGGTATTCTCAGGCAGTTGGGGTATCACAAAGTTAAAAAGGAAATACTGCCAACAAATACATGTTTAAACAGTCTTCGGACTATTTTTAGATCACCATACGTAAAGAGAGATGCAAAACTACTACTATACAAAACTATTATACCTCCAGTTCTAACCTATGCTTCTGAAACTTGGACCCTGTCAAAGAAAGAAGAGGCTAATAATGTCATTTGTGAGAGAAAGATCCTGAGAAACATTTTTGGTGGTATTAAATAGGATGGCCTTATAGATGAAAAAAAAATGTTTAAATTCACAAAAAATTTTAAGACATTTATGCAATGAAACTCATTAAATTAAATAGAATTGGATTTACAGGGCATATTTTCCACTTGGATACTATTAGTCCAACATATAAGATATTCAAACATAAACCTAAGGATAGCAGAACTAGAGAATGACCAAGACTTCGATTGATGGACTCCATTTACACTTATTTCAAGACCATAGGGTAATAGAACTGGTTAGAACTGGTAGGAATTGGTGACAAGGAAAGAGCTACTTGGAAAAATGTTCTAGAGAATGCCCCCCCCCGGGGGCTGTTGAGCCAACAATTATGATGATGATGATCATTTTTGAAAAATCTTTGAAAAATGAATTCAAATTTTAATAGAACGTAAAGAATATATTGCATAAGTCAAAGGGTTGATTTTATTTGTCTTGCTCAATTACGCTTTCCTCTTGTAATGTTACTATATAGGCTACCTTTGTAAAGAATTTTCGCCAAGGCCACCATCTTACACTAAAATTTAAGTGGAAAAATCATTTAGACAAAAGCTACCAGGAAGAAAACTAAGTTATAAAGGATTTATTTTCTAGATAAAAATGGTGCCTTATAACTGTCGTAAAATTCCTAAATTCTCTTCTTAGCATAAAATATAATGTCTTCAGTCCCAGTAAATTCGATTCCATAAGCTATTTTACAATCCCAGATGCCTGTTGTCTTCTATATAATCAAGATAAATAAACCTCACATTTAGTACATTCTTGAATCTTAGATCCATTACTGAGATTGAATTATTGATATAAAAGTTTTTCTTTCCACATGGACGAAAATCTGGAAACTAATTCACAGTAGGATTTATCAGATTCTTATTGTAAGAACTCCTTCAACTAGAATACTAGAGAAATACGCGGTAGATGATATTTTGCGTTTTCTAAACAACATAATATAAAGATTGAGGAGAAATAGGAACACATAATCTTATCTGTATGTATGCAATGTAATTTTTGATACTCCACCTGAAGTAACCCCAGATATTTATCTTATTACATGTTTTCGTGTTATTTTATATATTTCTGGATTGTGTAAAATTCATGTCTTGTTTAAACACAATATGAAAGGTTCCTTTGTTTTATTTTTAAAGCTTTTTTCTACTTCAGCCTTTTTCTTATTAAAGTTAAATTACAGAAATATTAAGAACACTTAGAGTATAAAAATATTTTTAAATATATTTATGAATATTTGAAGAAAATTTGAATAGAAACAATTAACTAAAAACCTTTATTTTGTTTTATTTACATGCTGAACCCGGGAACAGTCACGCGTTCTATATCAGCGTTAATGGTCGCACGGGTTGACGGAGTCACCCCAATCATTTTTTTTTATAATTATTTTTATTGTACACGATAAAAATGGTAATTCAATCGAATAATTTGACCAAAAGAAAGTATACTTACCTACTCTTAAGGACAACAAACTTTTATGTGGATAATATTGAACAGATTGCCTAATAAGTCATCTGGTATTATTTGATTTGGCCACGTCATAGAAGCGACATCATCATCAAATCTTTTTCGCATAGGTAGGTTTTGAAATTCTGAAGGAAAAAAACATTTCGATCCACTCTAATGCAGAGCTTATATTTATTTATTTATTGGATTATGTTTAATTATTCTATTCATTTCAATATGACATTTTTACTGTTATCCTTACTTCTCGATCTGAGAATCTGTAAAATAATCTAGTTGAATAAAAAATACTGTAGTTACTTCAGTACATATTGTTCCAGAAAAAAAACTGAAATCTTAACACCAAACTCCATAAAATTTCTAAGAGAATATCACGAATGTGTGAGTAAACGTTTCCTTCCGGATTTCATAACACTTTGATTCCTTTTATACCAACAATGACCACAAAAAAAGCATTCAGTACGTCATTATGCAAAGAGCAACAACTCTTTAGCAAACAAACCTTTATCAAACATTCTTAAGATTTTTAATATTTTGTTCTTGATTTCTTTTTATCTTCATCACTTTAGAACAATAATGCAGAAATATTTGTCTTTTTAGAACTAATAAGTTATTTGAAAAATGGTTTTCAAAAGAATAGGTCAAGTAGAAAAGCTCTTATTTTCGTTACCGTCACACAAAATGAGAACAATGCTGTATTAATTACACAATGAGATAATTAATTGAAGTAATCTTTTAAACTGTGGGTAAATATTTTTGGATGAAGTAAGAAAACGCCCCTCAATAGAAAAAGTTTTCCTCTATTATGTCAGTCTAGAATTTTTCGATGTTATTTTTTTATTGATTCCTTTAATAAATGATTGTATTTTATTCTACCGTTCCCACTTGACATCCTACCTTCATTTTTCTAAATCAGTTTTCGCAAACATTCAAAGTACTAAAGAATTGGATGTATCTTTAGTTTGGTAAAAGAGAGGTTGTAAGTCACCAATTTTCATTTTGAATTTAAAGAAGATATACCTAGAAATTTGATGTGTAGCTACGTATCCCACTGATCATAGACAGAAGACACCTAATGAAACCCTGATTATATCAATAAGAACTTGGGTCAATACCCTTATCAATAAATTGGTTGCGCATTTAAAATGATCAATTGTCTTAAAAAGGGTACATGTTTATGAGAGACTGACAGGTATTGCTCTTGAAGGCCGTATCACACGTACAAGTTTCAAACGTCCAATTCGTGGAATTTTTATTTAGTTTTCATAGCAACGTCTTTAGAAAACTTTTTGCTAGCGGGCTCAAAAAGTTGTTCCAAATAAAAGTTGCTTGAAATTCCAGCTAATGGGATTCTTCGGGCACTACGTCATTAACAAGATGGTGGCTTCGGTTTAGTCTACCACATCAAATATGCCGTATAATATTTTAAATGGTGTATAATATTTTAACTGCTTATAATATTTTAAATAGGTTGGTGCTCCATTCCTCTTTACACCCATGAACAAAAACGCAAGCGAAATAAAAGAAATTATTTTGGATGTTTGTTTTCCAAAGCAGAAAATTCAGCGAGTAATATTTCAATGTGGAGATAGAGCGCGGATGACGTCAAAGCATGTCACTTTGTTTACGGCAACCCTTCCCCCTCAGATTAGGCCAAAAATTGGATGAAAAAGTTGCATGGAAATTGTACGTGTGGTACGGCCTTTAACATCATTTTCATTTTTGCGCTCTTCGATCCCCTTCGTCCTTCGATTTGCAAAATTTGTTCATCTTTTATGGGCTCTACTTTTATACTTGCTTGCGTGGGGCGACACAAAAAACGAGATTGTTGTAATAAATGATTTCAATTACAGAATCAGTTCTCCGTGACAGTATCACCTTCAAAGTAGTTTCCATCAGCATTTACACACTTCTGCATTCGGTGCTGCTCTTGCTGATAGCAGTTCCATAACGAGGCTTTCGGAAGAATCTTCATGAGATTCTCCATTTTGCTGAACCACATCAACTGAGGTAAAATGGGTTTCCTATAAGCAAAATCTAACTGTAGTAAATAAAAAGAAGTCGCATGGATACAAATCAGGTAAATAAGGAGGATGCCTTATGACTGTCTTGTTTTTATTGGTCAGGAACTGCTTGACAGATAGGGCCGTGTGAGCAGGTGCATTGTCTTGGTGCAATAGCCATTCATTCTGGTCTTTTTAACTAATTTTTCACGAAGTCTTTTTAGTACTTCAATGTACTAGTGTTGTTTAACAATCTGACCACGGATGTGAGTTGGAACTCACTTATATCACGAATTTCAGCAATGTTTTTGTCTGTAACCATTTACCTTGGGTGCT
This sequence comes from Trichonephila inaurata madagascariensis, assembly GCA_019973955.1. Lineage (NCBI taxonomy): Eukaryota > Metazoa > Arthropoda > Arachnida > Araneae > Nephilidae > Trichonephila > Trichonephila inaurata. Next base: position 108,764 of record BMAV01024547.1, read on the forward strand.
CAGTACCTTCATCATCTTCCACACATACCCTCCCCCTGAAAAGCTTTTATACTATTCAAACACAAGTGCACGAGACAAAGTTTCTTTTTAGTAGGCCTCGGTTAATTTTTGAAATGTTTTTTTGGCTGGTTGCGCATGTTCACTCAATGACGCAGTACTCCCAACTGGAATGATCGATTAAAGCAAATTGGCCCCATTGATAGTGGAGGTGCGTTGCATGACGTCCCCAAAGCAGTTGTTGCCAACTCCACTCTTTTTTCAAGCTACATACTTATTATCTTTTCCTTCTGTGTCACATCTTGTATACTCCTTAATTATTAAGACCTATGTTTGATTTTACCCGTAATGTCCTTATTATTGGTTATCGTTTGCATGAATAAAATATAATTGTGGAAAACTGAATACTTTGTGCATATCAGTGTGTTTTTATGTTTGTAAATTGGTACATAAGTTGTTGTTTTTTTCTTTTGTGCATGTACAAGTGTTTTAGTCCTTCATCGTTTCCTGTCGTTTCTGTTCCAGATGGTTTTTGATTTGTTTATTTTTATAAAGTTCTTTTATACCTCTTCTCTCAATTTAGCTTGGCCGAGAGTAGGCAGAAAGACTTTTTAGAACCCTATAAATTGCATCTAATTTCAGATGATTGCTAGCACACCGTTTGGTGTTAATTCACTGACTATTCTTGCTACATAGAACTCATAATATGTGTGGGTGTTATGAGCTGGATTGTTGGCATCTGCTGTTTCCTTTGATGCGCTGGAAGGGTTGTATTTCCGAATGTCCGTTTTATAGTTCTAAACTCTGCCGTGTGATCCCAGGATTATTTACCTTGGGAAAATAATCAGCTTAAGATTTAGAAAAATGTTTAATTTCATTATTTACTCTGTAGCTGCTTCCATGTTGAATTTCTTGTATGAACGCAAAATGAGGATTGCTTTGATTTTTCTTCTTAAACTGAGATTATGAAAAATATTTTTGTTTCATACTTAAATATCAATCTAGCTTTCAATTTAAAAACAGTAAGCAATTCTAGTTTCTTAAATATGTTAGTGTGGCTTTCCAAGAACACTGGAACTCTGATAATTGCAGGTTCTGATTAAAACTGATAAGTAGTTTTAATTATATAAAAATTCTAATACAATTAATTATTTTTCTGGTACAAACCCATGGCGTTTTCAATTAAATATGTAACAAAATATTGTCTCTTTTACAATAAGCATTGATAAAAGGTTCAATAGATAAGCATTATTATTTCTGTAAAACTTACTTTTTATAATAGTTTAATCAAAAGGAAAGATGAAAAGTTGAAACACAATATATTTTCAGCTTATTGTTCTTTCCTAATTATTTATTTCTATCTAAACCAGAAGCATTTCACATAATTCGTCCTTTTCTAAATTTTGAGCCATAATAAGATGTTGAAAACCCTATCCCCCCCTTTAAAACCCAACCCGCACGATTGTGTGGGTTAAATATTCTTATATGTCTTTGCTTCTGGAATAGTCGTATGTAAGAAAATCGCAAATCTAACGATTGAGCCGGTTTGCAGAAAGTGTAAAGTGTTACTTTTTTCCAAAAGACGATGGTTGTGTCCAAGTTTTACTTCCAGCTGGCAAATCTAGCTTTTTTTAAAAAATTCAACGAAAACACGTTTTCTTTTTATCTCTCGTAAAAATATAACTATCAATATATTTCTAATTGCTTGGGTACAAATTTTTGTATTAATGTTTAAACGATTGTAAAATAGAAAAACTATTGATTATACTCTATTAATGTGGCTCGTAGGACTCGGGATTTCGTTAACCGTACGATCGTGCGAGTTGAACGTTACTTGAGACACTGCAGCTGTAAAGGTAAGTACTTACCATGCGAATTTTCTTTTCTGTTTCAATATACTTTCATGAAAGCCTACATAAAAATGATATACATAGTTATCTAATTTATACCAAAGAGTCCCATTATGCTTTCGCTTCGGAATTCATTTCTTCATACTTGTTGAGGTCTTTTCCTCCTCTCCACATTCTCATCTCTCATCTTCAATAATGCTTTGGTTTTTCCGATTGTTGAGGGGGTTTAAATAGCTATATTTTCATATTAAATATATTTGCATCTATAATTCCTTCAAAAAATATGTAGTATTTTCCAGATATATAGTTATGTATGTGTGGTTTATAATATATATATATATATATATATTTATATATATATATTTAAATAATAAAAGTATTCTGATATATTTTAGTATTTGTCCTAGAATACTGTTTTAACTCTTAACCAAAACTTTTTCGAGTATTTAAAAAGGGAAAAATTCTCACACAAGAAGAAATTGATGAATAAATGAGATTGAACTTAGATCAGAACTTAGTGATCTCTCAGATGATGACAATACTGCGAACAAAACATATGAATCGCGTATACTGGCAAGAGTATCAAGATCAGATGAGAACGATGAAGAAACACATGGAAATTTTTGAAATGGAAAGACAATTTTGGATCATTATTTACCATAAAAGTCTCTTGAACACATTCATTACATTGATTTAGCTGTTGCAAATTTTTGGTTTCTGTGCAAACCAAATGCAATATCAAATAATTGCAATTCATCTAAAAATCAAAATGGTTCGCTTAAAATTTAAGTTAGAGATAGTTGAAGCGTTATCCACCTCTCCACCTACCAACAAAAGTATTTTAACTGATGATGAAGATAACAGTGTTGTAATTTCACTCTCAAAAAGATCGAAGCGTTATAATCCACCTGCTATACATGTCATGGCTTTTATCCTGGTCATTCCAGGATAAAAAGGCTTGACATGTATAGCCATTTTTGATGTGTTGATGACATTTCAAGGCCTCGCAAGTGCAGATTTAAAAACTACGAAAGCTGTTCGAAAAAATGTTGTGAAAATGCAATAGGTGTTTATACTTGTCAAAAACAAAACAAAAGATTTTTACAGCAAATAAATAATGAATTAATAAAAGAGTTAATTATACATCAATAATTTCCTTATTTGTAACAATTTTAGTTGAATTAAGATTGTTTCTTCATCAACTTAGAGCTAAAAATGTATAACTCGTAAAATTTCATAGGTAACTTGTTTCACAGATAACGCCCAACCCGCACGATTGTGAGGGTACCGTCTACGTTCCAGAAGGTGAGCGGGAATTGTTTTATTATTTTTCCCAGTGTCATTGGGGTCCCCATAGTATTAATAACCAGAAGAATTTTAATATTTGAATATAAAAATAATTCGGGTTATGCTAAAATTCATCCCAAATTCACACACCAGAACGCCTCAACACTTTAACTTTTAACTATACATTCAAGGGTCAGCTGCCGCTATGAAATGACTATTCTTTATTAAAATTTAAATTATTTTAATCTGGCTCATTCGGTTAAATATGAGTTTATATATTTACCAATCAACTAACCACAACTTAATGCAAAACACGTTTCTTAAGATAAGGCCAATCATGCAAAAGTTATGTCGAATGGAATCTTATTAATCCTGTACAAATAAAATTGCCGTCTTTCTTTGTTTATTAATGTCACATTTCAAAGCAACGTGAAGGCTGTGATAGCTCCTATTCACGCCCATTTCACTAATTCTCTTGGAAAAAATACTTCCTTAACTGTTGCTTGAGTTTAAGACCACCTTCCGTAGAGAGAATCTGACTTTATGCTAATTCGAGTGCTTTTTAAACCCTAGCAAAATGAGCTCTAGAGTTAGTCGTTAGGCTGCTATTAAAGTAAGCTTAGCAAAGTAACTATCGGAAAAGAAACTTTAATCCTGAATAACCAGTTGACCCGAACAAATGCTGTTACATCATTTCACACTCAGTTAAGTGCATAATTATTTTCTAAGGTAGCTATTTAATTGGACTGTTCCCTCGATTTATATCATTGCTTGAAAAAATGTTAGAACTAAATAAACTGTTATTTCTATAACAATGTATGTTTATCCAATGTCCCAAACTTCACCAGTGACGTCAGAGTCGTGACAAGGCTATCAGCTCAAGTGACAAGGATGACACCAGTACTTGCACTTCACACCATGAGAATAGAAGTCTTGAGATCTCAACAATTTTAACATTTAACATGCATTAGTCCCTTTACATATCGAAACCTTAAGTGGAACCGGGACTTGAATTCATGGCTTGTGACAAAAATACTAGTATATGCATAATCGTATAACGTGCAAAATATTTCAAATTAAAATTACATTAACAACATTCGCAACATCGCAAAACAAAATATTACTATACATTTTAATTATTTTTACTAGATTACATCAGAAATGATTTTCACTAACAAAACATTAAAAGGCTTTAAAAAAACATTAAAAATTTATAAATAACTCACTCTACAGTACTAAAATATGCAACCAACTGTATTAATTCCACATCAATCTTATTTTTCACTTTATAAAAACGGACTGTATTCTTAATAAAATATTCACAGGTTGAGAATTATTTTCTCATTTTCTACATCATTGAGGAACTCCTTAACAAACTTGTCTTATTCAATTTTCCACTCATCCGTAAATTACTAGTATTTTCACATTATTAACTAGAAGAAAAATGAGTTGTTTTCCACATATAGTTTACAGAATAAGAAAGGCCTCGAAATCCTATCCTTTGTATTGCAGTTTTTGTACTTAAGTTGGTACTTGTAACATATTAAGTCTCATTTGTCTGCGTAATCGAATTCCATCCGACCTCATTTGCACTAAACCTACATTTGTAAAATTCTTTACTAAAACGCACTCTGACAATAGAGCAGACATTATTTTGTATATTTCTAGTCTAACTCAAAGAAATCATTGTGTAGGAGATAAAATAGCTATGGACTACATTCCGTATTTACTACCTTATATAAGGCAAACAAATAATTCAATTCAAATACTGCAGGAGTAATAATAAACACTGTGTTATAGTGCTCAAGAAGAATTGAGAATAAAAGGATAAAAGTGTTTCTCTTTAAAACGTACACTGGTAAATTAACTATTCATAGAATTCTGTAGTTAACCTTAACTCGAGAAAAAGGTTTTTGAATGGAAGTTATATTAGTGGATATTTATTGTGTTATTTTCGTTGACTAAAATACCGAAATTGAATAGATTCTATATAGCATGACGCTATAACAAAACGAAGTACGAAGTTCAAAATTAATATATTCAGATTCCCACATTTCCTATTATCTCTAATTTAAGGTATCCGACTACGTTCGGAAACGTGATTTTAAAAATGCGCATAAGGACATTTTGATAAAAAAAATTATTTAAATACACTATTTTGGCCAAAAATTAACTTAGAATAATCTTTTTTCAAAATATTCTCCTTTTGTGAAAAAGGCTTCTATTATAATAATATTTTGCCTGTATTTAGCTTAGACCACTCTACAGAGGCTCAACTAGAATTTTTGAAAAATTCACATTATTTTCAGAGTTACCACCAATTTAAATAATTATTGGCGTTTTTTTAATTGCTCCGCTCTGTTTTCGTGAAAAATGGCTAAACCCACTTCTAAGTTATATATTTCAAAAATTCTAGTTGAGCCTCTGTACAGAGGTCTGAGCTATATACAGGCAAAATATTTTTATAATAGAAGCAATTTTCACAAAAGGAGAACATTTTGAAAAAAGGTTATTCTAAGTTAATTTTTGCCGAAATATTGTATTTAAATAATTTATTTTGTCAAAATGTCCTTAAAACATTTTTATACATGTATTCTAATCTAAGTGACACTAAATATCATGACAATTATCCACATTTATGCGCATTTTTAAAATCACGTGTGGCCGCGGTAGCCGAGTGGTATAGGTATCGGATCGTGGCTTGCCTTGTCACGAGTTCGAGCCCAGTACCACTAAAGACCCGCCGTGTAAGGCAGCGATGCACGTTAAATCTGTCGAGAGCTGAAACGTCCTCCCGTTGGTGTGGTGTGGTAGTTAGGAGAGAGAGGTGCCAGCTCAGGTGTCGTCCACGTCACTTGACCATGGTTCAAAATTACGTGGTCCGTCACCAAAAACCCTCGTGTAGCTGAACAGTGCGACGTTAATATTCAATCAATCAATCATTTAAAATCACGTTTCCGAACGTAGGCGGATACCTCTTAATACGTAAACAAGTGTTAAAAACATATTATTTTGTATTTTAAGAAAAGAGACCTGTTCTCCTCCACAAATCATTAGCAAAACTATGGTGACGCGTTGTAAAATTATATGCATATTATATGAAATACATATAAAAATAATCATATAATAAATTGCCATAAATGTAACAAAGCAAAGAAATAAGTAGAAATATAAGAAAACAATGTTGGTAAAAAATAAGGTCACCTCGGAGTATAATGAAACTCAGCCTTAAGATCTAAGATTGGAGGATTAAATATAGTTTTAACCCTTTATCTACTGACAGTAATAAGAGAGTACCATTCACTAAAAAATTACATATAAAATAATCATTTTTATGAATACTCTGGCGATATTTAGCAGAAACACTCTTTCAAATTCATCTTCTAGGATATATGGCAGCACAGGTTTTATAAAGAGTATTATGGTGTGGAATGCAAATAGTTTCAAAACAAAAGTTGCGTTGTCAGATTGCAAAGATCGTCATTTTTGTTCCTAAAAAATATTTAATGTCAAAAGATGTCTCATATATTTTTGTATATTATTTAAGACCTTAGAAAACGATTTGATTATTTAGTTTAAGTGAACAGTGCGTATAATTAATTTTACAATTGAATAAATTTGTGGTACTTATAAGTACTGTCAGCACAGTGAATAGAGCAAGAACTTAGTTGTTTTTTTTCGTCCGTGTAGCTTATTGTTGTTTTCTGTTGTGTTGTAGCGTCATCACAACAGCGCAGTAGAAGTGGGATTTTTGGCATTTCTTTTTATCTTAACTCATTTATTTTGCTTTTTTATTTTTTTATTTTAACGTTTTCAAAAATTTTGAGCTTTGAATCTGAGCTTGTTTCTTTTTATCACACAATTAAATGAAATATCTATTATTTATTTAAAAATTATCAACAATTTAGTTTCTTTATGTGTAGCTGAGACTTAACAAAAATTAGAGGTTTTCAATAGGAAGTTTATTTATTCTTTTTTTTCCTTTTCTTAAAGTGTCTGGAAAAATAAATCTCAGTCTTCCAGAGATTTTGGGTTTAAAACAGAACCTCCCTTTTGAAAGCAATGATGCACTAATAGCTGATTCTTCCCGGAAGTCCCTGAAGTCCCAGAAAATTATCTTTTGGAATTTTCGTTAGATTCTTAAAAGATGAAGATCAAGAGACTGAACAAGGCTCAAGGTGCAGTAGTTCATGTTCAGAAAATACTGCATTTCCTACCCTCAGGATGCAGTGCTTTAAATCAATCGAAACCTCACTCAAAATGCAAAATGTGTAATGAATTTTTGTGTATTAATGAAAAGAAAGACTTTTTCTTTGAATATCATCAAATTAAGTTTATGTGTAAAAAAGTAAACAAATTTTAAAAATTTTATAATTTTCAAAAATAAATATTTTTTGCTGTAAAATATCAGTGTTCTCTGGTTATTAAGCTTTTTACGAGTTAAAACTCCGTTAAAAATGTCATACGGTCATCTTGTATTATGAGGATATTTTAAATCTCCGTGTACTGGCGGTACTTTAAAGTCCTAATATAATTAATGACCTCTAACGGCATAAATTTCTCAAATTTGAGTGTTTAATTTATATATATATATCCTTAATTTTCAATATAGTGGTTCAAAAAATATATTGCACGAGGAAAATTGCAGTAGATAAAGGGTTAAGACCAGCCAACTTTCCCCTATCCTTTACTTACCATTAACACTGTTGGTCATCTGTTCCAAGATGGAAGCATTATTCATCACTGAATCGTAAGCGGTGTCAATCTACAGGCAGCCATGATGATTGGTTACAATACCACTCTAGATGACTCTACCCATGTAATGGATGTCTTTAAGACTACTGTGAGCATAACCTAGCCATTTTCAAATGTAGCAAGTTTGATAGCAAACAATGATGTAGCTCAATAAATTTAGTTATGTCACGTATCCTATTTCTCCTTGAATTCGTGCATTAGGGTCTCCCAGAAACAATTTTCTAATAACTTCCTAACAGCAACCATTGATGACGGTACCTTTGCATAGTCATATCCATAAAGCTAGATACAGCCTATAGCATGTTTCATGCTTCCCAATTATACCACATATTTGAATTTGAAAGATAAGAAAAACATAAACAATAAACAAGTAAAAAAATCTTATCTAATATTTCAGATATATATACAAATATATATACTTCATACAAGATTCTTCCAAAAAACAAAACGCAGACAACTTGACCTCACTCTTGAATCGTAAATATCGTAAGCTCTGAACTTACAGAAACCTAAGTAAGTATAGAATTCAGTTCCCCTTTCAGAGAATCAGACTTATACATAAAAAAATTATTAAGAAGCAGGGAGACGTGAGTTGGCTCTAGGTAAAATGGATTTAAAAGCATAACTTGATCCAAGAACGTGAGTTAAATTCTCTGAGTAATAAAAAATATTTGGGAATAAACTTCTGAGCTTTTGTTGGAACTTTCCTACACTGTTTCAAATGCAACCTGCATTATTCAACTGAGTAGTCTTAAAAGTTTCTTCGTAATGAAACTGGAAGCCTTTCGGTTTGGATTTCTTAGAGAGGAAATCTCGTTATTTTTTTTGGCGAGTAGAATAACAGGTTTGTGTCAATATCTCAACTGTTGAACACAGTAATGAAATTTTCGCAAGAACTTAACAAATTTGAGAAGTTCAGAAATTATAGTCATTTATTCATCTGCTCATAACTGCATATTTTTAAGCAAAAAATATATACAAGACTTTATGAAATAAGTTTTCATGGATTAAATACAGTTGAAAACGGCTCTACAACTGCAAGATGACAGACAAGTCAGGATCACGAACTCGTGGCCTATAACCTAGACCAGAGGTACTCAACCTTTTTTCCTGTCGGGCCGCATACATATGTTAACAACATGAGGATCAATGGAGGAGGGAAGTATAACTGCTTTAAGATCAAGAAGACATAGAAAATTTAAAATGTAAAAAACTGATCAAAATATTTAAAGTCCTGTTTTATTTTTTTTAATTATTATTATTTTTATTTTTGTCGCTGAATTTTTTCCAAATTGGAACCATTTAAGAATCACTCCTTCACAATATTTTCATCAGTAAACGGTTTGATATAATTACCAGCAATATAACAAATTTCATAGGGTGCCTTTGCTACGGCTGTGACATTGCCACTGACAAAACACTTTTTTGCTGTTGTAAAGATTATTCAAGAGAAAGCCTATTTATCACCTCTTGAAAGATCTTTGAGGAAAAGTGTTATTGAATGATTCATGTTTATTGGTATTTTTTAAATACAACACTTTCGCGACAAATCAAACAATTACTGATCCACGCATTCTTGCTTTTCACTACAAAATAGACAACTTACCAATCTTTTTGAAACAACCAATTTTCTTCGTATATTTTTCGCTTGTAAGATATGAAAAATAGTTAAAAATTAGTTCCACTCATAAAATGGTTGCTACTTTACTGTTGTCTATTATCGCTAATCAGAAAAAAAATATCAATTCACACCCACACGACACCGACAGCAAAAAGGAAAATTGATGTATTAGATTTCTTAACAAAGATTTTCCCACCAAATATTTATAAATATATGAATTTCTTAGAGCAATAGGCCATGACCGGGCCACTTAAGGTATCCGACTATTTACGACAACTTTTTTTTTTAAAAAAAGTGGATATATGGAATTTTTTTTGTGGTTTTTAGATTTATTTAGTACATTTTAAGAAAAAAAGACTAAAATTAAGAATTGAAAAATAAATTGTTTTTACTAAAATTCGAAAAAATGGGTAAAAATTGACAAAATATTACATAAACGAGGCCCGCTCTGTACAAATAGTAAATGAACAAATTCTCAATTTTTCAATTTTGATGTATTACTTTGCTATTCCTTTTTGAAGTGACCTTCAAGATAAGATATATTTTAATTTGTACAAAAACTAGAGCACTTTATTTTAGTTGTTATATGAAATTGCTTAAAAAAACAGTGATTATATTCATATAAAGAACTGTAAATTTTGTAACAAAACACAGTGATTGATAAATCTGAAGGTTAAAACACTTCTACTGTTATACATACCACACACCAAAAATTTTCAGCAAATTGTTTTAAGAACTTTTTGAGCAATCGCTGTCCCCGTTTGATTTTTTCGAATAAAAACACATTTCGAGTAAAACGCATTTTAAAGTTTGACATCTTATGTAAAATTACGGCGTCTGCTTTTACTAAAACACTTGTAGCTTTTGTTCTAATGAATGGAAAATAAAAACATTGGTATTTTTATGAAGATTATAAGATGGCCTATAAAATAAAATCATGATTTTAGGGAAGTCGGATACCTTAAAAAAGCCTGGTGGGCCGCAGGTTGAGTATCGCTGATCTAGACCATATAAAGTGGCTTTGGTTAGCAGACGTGTGAATCAAACTAATTAGTCTGAAAGGAATGCTCAATAAATAATGACGGCTGTTTTGATATGTCGTGATTCATAGAAAGATCCATAAGGCCAGTAAAACGAATGATAATTTAGTATTCTAGTAAATTTTATAATTAAATACAAAATATTTTGGGAAATGTTTAATTTTCAGTTATAATTATACTAATTTGTTGTTCACTTGATAGTATTAAATTGATTCCTTAGATATGGAAAAGTAAATAACATTATGTAAATTTCTTTAATTGTAATAATTTTTTAAACCGTTTAATTCCTTGTATTGTAGTACATTTTTCAATTACAGTAGAACATCGTTTATCCGAATCAATTGGGAGCGGACACCGTTCGGATACTCGATTTTTCGGATAACCGAAAACCGAATGCGATCCATGCAGTATATGAAACCGGACACTATACGAATATTGAAAATCATCACATGCGGGAAACGTGCTTGAAGACAAAGCAAAATAGGAGCAAAATGTCACAATTTTACCTTTATTGTGGAAAATGATTATTTATTTTTCGCTGTACCCTTGAACCACAAGGTCTCTGAAAAAACTGGTTCGGATATTTGACACCTCGAATAATAAACGTTCGGATAAACGACGTTCTACTGTAATAATGATTGGTTCTGTCAACTGGTGTTGACTGTTCGATTGTATTAACTTGATTCTTCAGATATCAAAAATTAAATGATTTACTTAAACGAACAGACAAGTTGCTGTTGTTCCATTAAGATCTTACTTCAAAGAGTACCTGGCAGGTAATGTGCAGATTATCTAGGATATTCGCAGATTACCTAGGACATTTGAGAAATGAAACATTTAACCACACTTTATTGAATCACCCCAGTTAAGTTGGGGAAAATTCCTGCCCAGGGGTTTTTTCAAAACTGGGGGGGCTCTCCCCTAGGGGTAGCGTAAAAAAATTCTATTTGGGGGGGCGCACCCATACCCGAAAAGTCGAAAATGAAATATTATTTAAATAAATTATTAATTTACTGAAAGAAAGCAAATCAAAATATACACATTCTGACATAATAAAAAATAAAATACTACACTCCTATAATATAATTATAAATGCATTAGTAATGACCAATGTAATTGATGATTTATCAATACTAAATTATGAACAGTAATAATTACTAATCATTCTCATGGGATTATCTCGTACAGAAAGTTTTTTTAAAAGAACTTTATTATTAAAAGTGACCTCTATTTTACTTTTCTACATTTTGTTGGCATCTATGTTTATCTTCAAAGCAGCCACTTCAAAAAATTTGGTTTCACAAAGGTAGGATGTTGGAATATTATACGAAATGCTTTGTTGATGCCAGATTTGATGGATATAAGATAGTGAGCAGAAGAGACTAGACTATGTTTCTATGTAATTTATGTACCTTTAGAAATTGATGATTTTTTGAGGAAATTAATATTTAATTTAATCTAAAATTATTTTGCCATCTGTACCAATTTAAAAAAAATACAAAGGAAAAGTAACAAAATTTTTTATCCTATCACTTAAAATTATTTACGTTAAATATCAATTATTAAAAAGTATCATACTGATGTACAAATTTTAATACTTATCCTGATAATTTTCAAGGTTTATAATTAAGGTCGTATTGCAGCTTTTGACTCGAAATGCATTATTATTGAGTTCAATCCATTGCTGCCCTACACTGGCTTAAGTGGTAACATATATATAATTTAGTTACCATTTAGTACATTACAAAGGTAAGTATTATCTATGTCTAAATTGACACTCTCTACAAATAACATCTATTTAAAGGTTATCAGTAAACCATTTTACTCCCTGTAATTTAAATTCACTAAAAATTCTATATTTTTTTTTAATTTAATTTAAAAAGCTCTGATTTTTACAGAAAACATTTCTTGCTTTATGAGCACATACACACGTACACACTAAACACGTACACACGTACTTCACTAAAAATCATAAAACAAATTTTGCAAAATTTACAGTTATGTGTTAATGTCACTATTTTTCTCTTTATAATTTACTTTAATTAGGTCTTTCTTTTTTTTTCAAAGTTCTCTACCTATATCTGGGTATGGTTTTAGCATTTTCCAAACTAAAATAAAGATTTTATGTTACATTTTTCTGTGTACATCCCATCAAAAAATACGCTTTTGTTTCTTTTTCCACTCGCAGTAAGCAATAAATGGATAAAAATTCTAAAGAGTCATATTTTAAGAGATATATGAATTCCTGCTCATTAAACAACTTTTACTGAATGCAGCTTTTAACAATATTACTAAAACTTGAAGTTCTTGTTGTAAGGTCTCGCAATACGTAACAAAACTAATTCCATGTATCTTCCGAAATAAAAATACATACACACAAACTAGTATTGTCTCTTTCCTACTGACTATTTAACGGGAAACCATTAATTCCTTACCTTAATTAATGAATACTCAAGAAAGGTGGTCTTGGATAAGTTTAGGGACAACAGAACTCTGTTTAACGTATTCGACAATTTGCTACAAGACGACAAGATAGGAAATGGGATGTAAAATCTATTTACGCCTTTGTATTTTGATTTAAAGCAACTTTCTAAACTCCGAATTACTTCAATGTATATGTAGAACAAACTGATGTATGAGTGTTCGAAACTAAAAATTCTTTAAACATGAAATTAAACCATATAGAAAGTAAGAAATATGTGTTTTACATGTTGTTCTAGGATTTCTTTGTTTTCCATTTCAATAAGCTCTACGAAGCTACATAAAAATTAATTATTAGCAAATTTCAACAGTATGTTTATGACAAAAATGGCCCTGAGCTGGCACTTCATTTATCTCCCATATCTCACTATGAGAGATAATTTGAAGTGAAATACCAATATTTTCGACATATGTTGTTAATTATTTTGTACATGATATTGGCGATACTTTGAGGTGATCCTTTCTCGTTCAGTTGCTGGTCTTTCGCAATTTTGTTTAATTATTGAAATAATCTCGTAAAGATTAGTTGATTTGATTTTTCAACACATTAAAATATTTTTTTTAATAATTAATTTAGTTTCCAGAAAATCTTTGTGTCAAAAAATAGATAAGGAACATAAATTTCTTAGATGTTAAAGAAAAACGTGGAACCTCAAAATTGAATTTTGTGAAATTATATAATAATATATTTCGGTATTTTTAAAACATTAGCAACTCTTCAAGAAAATAATTATCAAATTATTCCATAAAATTGTTTTTTTAAATTCTCTTCCATTGAATTTTTTTCAAAATTCTATTTTAAAACTACGTTAAGGATGCTGTTACGCGTAAGGAATACTTTTAACTTCAAAAATTAAATTTTTTTAATGCATATACACTTATTTGCAAAAAAATCGTACCACCATGACGGAAGTGTTTGTTTTCAATGAAATTAAACATGTGTACAGCTCATACACAAAAAATAAGTCGATAAAAATATCAAGGCCATAGAGCAGATCCACAGCTCACGGTATCAGCTAGAATGTTCAAATTAGTAGTTGTAGAACCTCCCCTGGCATGCTTGTATACGACTCAGTAAAGAGTGATAGAGGTTCCAAAGATCATCCAGCGATACATTCTGCCAGGTATTCACCAAGTGTTACCCCAGCTCTGTGATAGTTTCAGGTGCCAGAATCTGGTGCCCTACCATGTTCCAGATACGTTTGATTGGTAGAAAGTCTGGTGACCTTGCTGGCCAAGGAAGAGTATTAACGGCATGAAGGCAGTCCAGAGATATGCGATCACTATGGGGTCTGACATTATCTTGTTGGAACTTGAACCCCGGATGACGTGCCATGAAAGATAACACAACTGGCCTCAGGATGGTATCAACATATCGTTGATATGGTAAAGAAGATGTACGGAGCATGACTAGAGATGCCCTGCTGTCATTTGAGGTAGCACCCCGCACTGTCACACTAGGTTTATGGCTGAATGCCTTTGTAAATCAAAGGCTAATTGCCCCGGCCTCTTCAGACATGGAGACGTTGGTCATCTGCTTCAAGAGTAAAGCGAAATTCGTTGTTTAACACTATGAGATGCCAGCCCGATGGCAATCATGATGATTGGCTGCGACACCACTTCAGACGATTCCGCCGATGTTGTGGTGTAAAAGACAGACGGCTTAAAGGCCTCTCTGTGCGTAGCCCCGCCTCAACCAAGCTCCGTTAAATGATAGAAGGCACCACGGGGGTTGTGAAGAGGCTGTAGTACGTTGAATAAGACAATGATACCGTTGGAGTACTTTGGACCACATCCGATTTTACCTCCCATTTGTGTGCATCTTGGCCTTCCAGAACGTTCATTTTGTTGATAAATTCCTCACAGAATCATTACTGCCATCACCTTTGCACAGCTGTGTCTGTACGTTGTAGGTGACGACCTATTGCTCGGTATCATAATCCAGCTTCATGTACGTTTCATGTTCGAAGTCATGCGACCACGTTAGAAGTGGTCATCACGTCACATCATTCAGTTGCCTATAAAGTCTTCAAAAATGTTGTGATGGCATTATTCGTTTTTTCTCCAGGGAATCACAATGGTGAAAACGAAAAAAATCCGTCTCTTTGACCAGTTTGTGACGGGGCTTTCATTGCGATTTCTATTAATGTACTCGGGGTTTCTTTGGGGCCGAAATGGCAATTATTTCCAACCAAAGCAAGAAGAAGAACGTGGTTATGCAAATTAGGAATCATATATATAGTGGAAGTTTAGCGTTCGCGGGGTGGCTTTGTGAGGTCTATGTCTATATGTAGAAGTGAATTGAGATAAAGTTTAAAAGTCCGAGAATTAGTATAGTCGTTCCAGCACAGTCAACCAAAAGAGGATCCGAGGCCAAAAGGATCAGAGTTGGATTAAACCACGTCAAAAGTGTTATTGAAGATAGCTGTTTACCTAGAATATAGCGGTAAGCTAATTAGTACGATTGCTAGTGAGATAGCATTTAATATATAAAGTGAGATTAAGTGGTCAATTACGCGATTATTTGGTAATGCGTCGTGTCTTCTCATCTAAATCAGCCCACTTAGATTATTATTGTTGTGTATTGTGTTTAAGTTCAGATCTTAATAAACAGATATTAAGATGAACAATCTGAGTGATTCTTCGTTCCTTTCCACAGAAACAGGTTCCGTAGATAATGTAGAAATGAGGTCCACAAGTTTTATATTTTGGAAGTTGCTCAGCAAAAATCTCACTATGACCATAATTCATGTTCATTGACCTTGAAAATCTGATCCTTTGTATATTCGGTCAAGATGTCTTTGCATACGAAATTTCACCACAATCGGACAACTCTTTCTTAGTGCTTCGATATTTTTTTTTCTTTTCTGCATAAGAGTGTATTCAAATGTAGACAGTATTTTGTTTTCATATGCATAATTATTGGTTGGAATATTTGTGGAATATTTGTTAAAAAATGAGCAGCAATATTTGATAAAAACTAATTTTCCGACATTGTTTTTATTCTGTGTTGTGTGAAGGGCAACAAGAAAAATTTTCATCTGGTTTCTAGTAATTTATTTTATTTTAGTTCTACGCTGAGTTTAAGCTGAGTGTTCGATGAGCATGTGTTTTCATTATTTAATTGTGCTTGTTATCAAATATTTGTGAATAAAAATATTTTTAGAAGAATTTTATGTCTTGTTGCCGATGAATGGAATTCTAATAATGTTCTTCCACAATAAAAACGACTTTACTTATTATAAAAAGATTAGCTAGAACTATCAGTCTAAAAGCAAGATTTTTTTGATATGTGGAAAACTTCTCATCGTAAAAAATTGGCTGAATTCTTGTGACGTCATAATCACATGATAAATACAATCACAAGTTTCCAGATAAACAGTTCATGCACTTCACTGTCGAAAACTTGTGCTCTTTGCAGAAACTTTCTTTTAAAAAGTACATAATTGTCAATAATAATAACACTCATAAGAAAGCAAAAAGTATTTTATTTAAATTTACATGGATAAAATAAGCTTTTTTTTAAATTTTAAAATCTTTTTAAGGAAATTTTTTATCAAATTTGAAATTTTATTTAAATTTTACAAATAGGACAAGTACAATTTAGTTAAATGTCAGTTTTGAATTCAAAAGACAGCACATGATTCCCTTATCTTGTGATTGTCGTACATTTTGCCCATTGTATTGATAGTATTAGGAATTATTTTATCTTCTAAGAGTGTAAAACGGGTGTGTTTTTTACTAGAGATAATATTTATATCTATATATAAAAGGTAGTTATAATAAAGATATCTGAACCTATCTCATTCTCGTAACCTAAGCCTAACATGGCGGCTGTTGTCTTTTCAATCCAAAATCAAACCAAACAAACGAATACTTCTGAGAAGTTACAGAAAATAATAAAAAAAAAAATAAGTAAACTTGTGTATTGGTCGATGAAATTACTAGTTCTGGGAGAGTTATATAGTTGTTGAATTGAAAGTTGCGTAGCAAAAATAAATTAATTGTATTATTTGTGATAAAAAAAAAATCTTATTGAAAAACAAGATTGCTGAGTCTAGACCTGAATCCCATTACGACGATCTGATTACTCGCGGAAAAAAGTTTTTCGAAATACGATATTTGTTACTAAAAATAAAAGTAATTCTAGGAAAAGAATATATTTCTTCTTCGAAACACCCTCAGGGGGAAAATTAAAAGAAAAATAGATATTTTAGTTTAAATACGCTTACGCCATTAAACTTAGATAGTAGTTTAAAATAACAAAAAAATATAGAGAGTCTTATTGAAAGAAAAATTGGGGTGAATAAGTTAGATATCAATAGCTGAAAATAACTTAAGACATTAAAATATATCATTAAAACCAGAAATTAAATTCGCAAATAAATTTTAATCTTAAGATTAAGTAAAAATTTAAGCTTTTACTCAATGGGCAGTTAACAAAATTAAATAATCAACCAATTTTAAAAACTAATGAATTTTATGAATTCTGAGCTAGACAATAGCTTTTTCCAAAAATTCCACAACGAAAGAATATATTGAATATTTTCTAGCCATTTAACAAAATGAAAAAAAAATGTGTAATCTGTATCAAATAATAATTAACCAAGACAAAACATTATAAAAACTATGAATTTCTGAACATATTTCGATTCTATTCAGCAAGGATTACATTCTTTTAATCACGTTAGACCTAACTCAATTCCAATAAAGATCTTCCAGTTATTTATAGGAAGATAATATGGTTTTCCCCGATATCACGGCAAAGTTAGAGGTGTACATGACTTCTAGAACAATCTAATCAAAATTCCAAAATTTCAGCGTAAATAACGGTTTTACAGCCGTGTAAATAAGAATTACAAAAAAAAAGCATATCCAGTTTGTTTAGAAAAGGTAGAACTAAGGTCTACAGCACACTGTACACTTACTACTTCTATTTCAACCCTGTATAAAAACAAATCTATGCATTAGAGTCCTTTTTAGTAAGAGCTTCATGATATTTTGTTCAGGGTCAATGTCTCTGCAACTTACAAGTTCCAACACTACTTCATTCCAGATTCTCAGAAGCGGATTTGCTTGATTATTACTTCTATACAAATTTACCATTTTGATCTTTTACAATACCTAGGAACTCAGCATTATATATGCATGTACAGTTAAATTTGTTTTTGTGCGGTAGATGGGTACCGCATAAAAATAAACGTACGTAACGTACACCCCTGCATCACGGGGGGGAGGGGCAGGACTCAGGACTCAATGCCTGACTAATGCTAAATGCGTATTTACCCAATTTATAAAATATTAAAGGCAAAACCTGACTTTCAGCGGGAGGCGGGTTCTAACATTCTCCGTTACACAACTCGTCAATAGATAGAAAACATTGCATTGGCGCCAAAGCCATTGAAATTCATACACTGCATAAAAAAGATCACACATTAAAAAATCGAACAAAAATTAAATTGCACAAATACGAAATCACATTAAAAAAGACAGCAAAAAACAGGTTCTACTGTATATAATGAATCCGCATCATCTTGTAAGTCAGTTTTATCACAACACCCAACCAGTATATATCAACCACCCTCCCTGTTAAGTGCTTCTACTTTATCAGTACCATTAAAAGAAAAAAAAAGTCTGGGAATTCTTCTGTTGTACCTACTATTGTGACAATTAAATAATCGGACTTGACTTAAAAATTAGCTTTATTGAAAAGAATGTACAAATACTTTTTATAATTCCCTTTAAACGTATTCCCCTTCCGTATCACTACATAGCTGCTTACAAGTAACGTGCGTGCGTGTGTGTGAGGGAGGAAGTGAATTGGCAGGTGTTGGAGATGCTGCTTTCTTTGACGAGCTGCCATGATTTTCTTGAATTGCTAGTTTGATACCTAGAGCCTCTGAAAACCCACGGTACAGAGCAGTGATTTCCAAAGTGGTCCATATGGACCGGCAGGGGTCTATGACGACTTACAAGGGGTCTACGTCAGTGAAAAAATAATTGGGGGTCCATGAGGTGTAAATGGGCGTCTACGATGGCCTAAACCAGATCGTGACATTAATTTTAAAAGAAAATTTAATCAAGTTTAAACAAGATTTACTTATTTAATAGCTTTATTTACTAAATTCTCTGGGGTTAATTTGCAGTTATAAAGAGACGGCATAAATTTGATTATAAAAGACCATCATTTCAGTGTTTCTTGCCAGAATCAAGCTAAAAGAGTATAAAACTGGACGTCACGATTTTTAACAGTTTCTCAACATGAAAATATGTTGTCAAATATAAAAACAACAAATGTCTAATTACAAAAGGAACTCATTTTAATAGCTCCAACGAAGATCTTAAAGCAGGGGGTGGCCAACTTTTTGGAAAGAGTGCCACTATTTGATAAAAAAAATAACTATGCGTGCCACTTCTAACAAACAAGTATGGAAAAGTGAAAAATGTAATTTATAGGCTTATTATGGGATTTTTACGCAAATAGCACATTTTCTAATGCAAGTCTATGTGTCGAAAATTAAAAATATTATAACAAATAAGACGGAAGTACTAAATTAGGTTTTATTGTTAATAAACATTTTTTACAAGTTCAATCAGTTAGGTTAAGTATAAGTAAAAATGAGTAACTTGAATCACACACATTTAATTCAAAATAATTAAATACGCTTTTGAATATCTACTTTTTATTACCAAGGCATCTATATCAGGATTACCTCTTGCAGATGCTAACACAATTATCTTATTTTAGGAGCACATCAGCTGGTTTTTAGTGATATTTATTTTACTATATTCATAGCAGAAAACATTTATTCACAAACTTATTTTTATTGAAATTTTGAGCTTTTTTGTTTGAGACATTGTAAAAAAAATTGTAAGAAAAATTGTTTATTATCTTTTCAAATTTTTTAAAATTTTTCAGTAAGTCATTGTGTGCCACTGCTACAACTCCATTGTACCACACAGTGGCACGCGTGCCACGGGTTAGCCACCCCTGTCTTAAAGTAAAGTTTAGAAACGAATGTCAGCAATTTTGGCTTTTAAAAGATATACCTGTTATTTATCCCGAATTAATGAACATCTTACGAAAGCTTTTAATTGCTTGTCCTAGAGCGGAGGAGTTTCAGAGCGGTTGTCAATCTCCCAAATAAAAACATTAAGAAAAAAGAAAGTTTGGATATTACTAACCAAGGAGATTAAGGTTTAAATCTGAGAAGATTAAAGCTAAATGTTGAAAATTTGTTATTGAAGCAAGCAGATTCACCCCACCCATTAAAAGCATTTGTGTGTTACTCAGTTATTTTACGTAACAATTATTTTAAAATTACCTAAACTTTAATTTAATTAATTCACATGTATTTCTTAAGATTTAAACACTTTACTTAACTACAGTTAGAAGCACGTGATACTTTTACAGTAAGTAGTGCTATACCAACTGTCAAAAGACATTTAAGTTGATAAATTTTCTAAAATTAAATATTAGGTAAGTGGGGGTCTACACAAAACTGAAAAACATGGCAAGGGTTTAGGAGACAAAAAGTTTGGGAACCTCTGGTATAGAGGGTTAAAGCACATTTAATCTTTAGAGGCTCAAGACCCATTCTTTAAAGTGGTGTCGAAGCTGGTAGTAGTGGGCTACCCGGTAAGATTTCATTCAAAATGTTTAAATTTTAAAGAAATTTCCATCGAATTTAAGAGGGGATTTTTTTGTCTTCAAATGTTCTATTTCAAAGAGTATTTTATGTTTCTCAAAAAATTTCTGAATTTTTCTAAAAATATTTCTAGTGTATCATCTAAAAACTTGAAATTATTTCTCTTAAGTACCCGAACACGTTCGAAGTACTTTTTTAAATTAGTGTATTTAAACATTATAAATGACTGTTTAAGTATAAGTATCAATAAATACTACTAACAATATTTTTAAAAAATCTATCTAAAATTTACTAAAATCACAATTCTAAGTGAAGTTTTAGCAATATTTTTGAAAAACTTCAAAACAATTCGAGTAAAAAGTAATACACTTATATTAGCAAAAGTATTACTAAAACAAATTAGATGCATTTATCTAGAAAATGTACTACAATTTTAATGTTTTATTTAAATTTTAGAGCTGATTGAGTAATCATTATAAGAAACGTGATTTTTTTGTGAGACCTCTTTTTAAATAACAGGCCATAACTCAAAAAATATTCATACAATAAGATATATTTTAGATATTAATATAAATATCAGGTTAAAAAAGTTTTACAGAGAAACATTTATAAGACTTCGAACTTTCAGACTAGCCATGATAGATTCCAACCATTTAAATCCCCTTCATGTAGATCAAAGACCCACTTCCGGTTTTTTTAATTTATAAAATTCATTGCAACTTGGCTTCTAGATGGCGTAGAAACAAAACAAAGCATGTGTTGTACAGCCAAAAGATAGCTGTATTCAATAATGTAAAAAACAAAAATATCTATTTAGATCGAATTTGGTGAATCGTGTTCCGATACCTTAAAATAAAAAATATATAGCATACCCCTGATGCAAACTAGGAATGTTCAACAATTTTTCGATGCTCGAAAAAGAAAAATAACAAAGCTGAAATAATATTCAGTTTCATAAATCTATTCAGTCTATTTAATGTTTTTAAGTAACATATTTTTTAAACATTTTCTGATATTCATTTACTTCATATAATTTCAAAAACGAAGTATCTCGTGCAAAATTTCCAAAGTTCAAAATTAATTACTTTTCGTAACAGAGTATCAGAAATTTCTAGAAAGAACGTCAAGTAATAATTTAAGATACTATTCATAGCTACACAAACCTACACAAAGACATTTATTTTTCCAATTCTTTTGATCACACTCTTTAGCTTGAAGTATTAAGAACAATAAAAAATATTTCATCATAGAATAGTACTTTTAAAAGTTAATGGCTTCACGAAAATATTTGTAGCATAGTCACAGAACCCAATAAGAAAACAAAATTTACTATGTTTTATTATTCAATTACAAATTAGTTTCTGACGTGTCAAGTTCTACTTAATAATGCAAAACTCTTAGGAGCGTTAACTTTCGAGACAACATTTTCTCGCTCATATCCGAATAAGTTAAATGCTAGTACTCACGAAAGTTTAATATAATTTTCTTCAAAAATAAAGGTTTTTAAGTAGAAAGTAAGATAAGTTTCAAACGAGTAAATAAAATGATTTGTATGAATATAACTTTCATTGTGAGAGAGATTTAATAACATAATTCATTTCGAATAATACCTTTTTTAATACTTTATTACCTCCCTTGCTTCCGATAATTTAAATTATATTTCAGAGAAATGCTTGAATAAATGTTTTAATGTTTTCAATCCTCTTATGTTAAATATTGAATTTTTTTATAAATATTGAAAGCTAAAATTTCTAAATTACGACTGCTCAAATAAATTTGTCTTAAAAAGTAGAAATTTTTGGTAGATATTACATTTGTTCTATCCAAGGTAAAATCAAAAACTATTAATCCACGTTGAAAGTGGTTTAATTTTTTTTCTAAAATAGGAAATTGTATATTGCAGAATTTTTAAATAAAGAAGACATAAGTTTTAAAAAAAAATTTTGTTCTTTTTAACTAATAAGGCTTTGTAAGTAGAATTAAACATCACATATCGCATTATTTTATCAAATTCAATTTATTCTAAAAATTGTAAAGAATATTTCCGTATTAATTTAAAACTAGTAGACCTGCTAATTTTGAAATTAAATTTAGCTAATTTAAAAATTTCATAATGATATATAAATTTAAAGACAATAATAGAACGTTTTCAAAATATTTTTCTTATACAACTAACTGACCGTTATCCGCCAGCTTCGCTGAGAGTTTCATGATGTTGTATGACTATGTACTGTTTAGAAGATATTGATATCTATTATAAGTCTTTGAATCAAGCATTCGATTGAATTGACAAACAATCTTGTAGCCCTCGCATTTTGCTTTAAAAATGACAGGACTTGAATTTCAAAAAGGGAAGAAAAAATTATCTTTTATAACCTCGTTGTTTTCTAGAAAACGCATTTTTAGTGTATCTACGCAAGAATGAAACATGCTTATTAAATTTCAAGTATGTTGGTCTAATACTTCAAAAATAAAACTTTTTTATCTATTTATTATTTACTTTTTCATGCCCTGTAACTCCTCGCAATACCCATTGAAAGTTGATACCTACAAAATCTGTTCTTAGAGGATCTAAACTCAACAATAGAAACATGCTATCTAAATTTCAACTCTGTATGACTAGTATTTCAAAAGATCTCGTGATAAGTTTGTGAGTGGATCACTTTTCTAATGCAGGTTTTCAAACTGTGGGGCACGCCCCCCTAGAGGGGCGTGATAACCCTACAAGGGAGGCGCGAGCATATTGAAAAATCTAAAGCAAAAGATCATTTAAAAAAATTATTAATTTACTGAAAGATAACAAACAAAATATATTCTGACACAATAAAAAATAAATTACACATTTACACTGATATAATACACTATAAATATATCAGTGCTGCGCTATATATTTTATAATTAATTCAATAATACTAAGTTAAGAACAAATTTAATAATTACCAGTGAACCCATGTGCTTGTCATATATAAAATTACATACTAAAATTAACACTTCTTTTTATAACTTTTATGTTTTATAATTAATCCCTTAAATACAGATTAAAAATTTCGCAATTCACTCCACAATGCCACCGTTAAACATGTAGGCGAGCGTATGTGGTGTATTAGAAGTGTGGGGTGAAAAAGGAATAAATAAGCAAATCCTCTGAGTAAATAAATCCGTCTCAAACACTGTCAAGGTCCTTTTATGGCATTCCAAAGCTTTTGGAATAATTTTATGGATAGCAGCGCACAGAAAAAATAGTACTTCGGAAAGACGTATAGATACGTCCGGGGAAATTAACGTACTGAGTGAACCAGACGTTTATATGCGCCGATGATATTTAAGAGGTTAAAGTCGTATTTTTGAGTAAAAGTATATTATTATTGAATCAATATATTGTTATAGTATGGAGGGAGGCGCGATGAAAATTATGATTGAATATTGGGTCGCAAGTATTAAAATTTTGAGAAGTACTGTTCTGATATATACATAGGTAGATAGATTTTAACTTTAAAAGTGTCGTCAAAAAGTCAAAAAATAATTAGACTTATCAACTTTTTTTTCAAAAATATTACCGCTCCACTGAAAACCTGGTCCTTGCATTATTCACTGCGGGACAAAAACCACTTCTTCATCAGTAAAGAAAAACTTCTTTATCAGAACTTGGGTTAAGAGCTTCTGCAATTTTTGAAAAAATGAACTATTTTTAAATTCAAAAACTTTTCAGAAACTAAGTAAACTTTAAGCGTAAAAGTATATTTACTAAATTTATAACTTTCCATTAGTCTTATGGAGAGACTTAAGTGATTCTGTCCCTTAAAAAGCATTTGAACAAAGAACTCCATGAAAGTCCATGTTCCGACATTTCGATTTGTTTACCAATAATCCTCCATCGATTTTCTTATTAACCGATATATCGATTACAATCTGAATCTCAGAGACGTTTGGAAAACGAACATCTTGAATTCGTAATAAGGTTTAGCATGTCGATAACCTATGCCTTTTATTGACGGCAATCAAAGGAGTGACTATATCCCATTTTGTAGAAAATATAGTATTGAGTAGTATATAAAGTAGTAATAATTTTACTAAAATAACTAATCCTGTAAAGTACTGATATCTTTGTGATTTGTATATATTTGGCTTAATGTATGAATAATTCTTTTAGATAAGCATATATACGAGTTTATATACAACTATGTATATATTCGAGTAAGAATCTATACTCCAGATATTAAAATACTCCAAAGTAACTTTAGATAAGATCTAATGTGTAAAATGTTTTAAATGTCTCGATAGATTTCTATACTTTGGAATATAGCATAGTAATCAAGTAATCCTTTTACTACTTAAATACTTGGATCTAAAAAAATAAGCTCCCGGAACTTCCTTCTCATCTTACATTCAATTAAAAATTCAGAAAACTCTTTTACAAAGCTTTGGAAATCTTGAGATGCGGGTTCGTTTGTTTCAGCTAATATTTGTAAACTGCCTATTTTTCTTTAAGTGTAAGACAGTGCTTTTCAAACTTTCAACATTGGCGACCCATTTTTAGTCAAAATTTTCATCGCACCCCTCAATACAATAACAATGCATTGAATGCAATAATAATATATTTTGACGTTATAGTTATAATACGACCTTAATTATAAGCCGTACTAATTATCAAGATAAATATTAAACTCTGTATATGTTACTTTTAAGTAATAGCTATTTTAACAAAGTTACTTTTAAGTAATTGGATAAGTACTTCGCTAATATAGCTGTTAAAATAGGATAAGTATTATATTGTCAGTATTGATAAATTTATTATCAAAAACATGGGCAGTACTGATATAATTTTAAGTATTAGATATTAAATCAGAGTAGATGTGTGTTTTATTTTTTATTATATCAGAACGTACGCCCCCCGTGTATGGTTATCACGTCCCCCTAGGGGGTCACTCCACACAATTTTTGAAACGCTGGTGTAAAATATTTCAATTCTAACAGATAAATAAACGCATTAAAGAATATATTTAACGTCCAATGTATTAAATGGAATATATTGACAAAAAAAAGCAATTTTGGTGTAAGTTATGCAAAAGTAATTTAAGGAGATAAATTAGAAAGCCTTTTGCATTTTTAAAAGCAGTAAATTGAGGGAAATTCGTAAAAGAAAATTTTAAAGAACTCAATACTTATAATTCAACTCAAAATAATTTAATTTCTGTTGTAGGCAACTATATATACTTCTCATAGAGCTTATAAAAAATATACTGTAAAATCCGGCTTATAACGCGCTCTTTTTAATACAAAAAATGATATCGAAATTTATGAGTACGCGTTATACGCCGGATAAAAATTATTAGTTTAAAAAAAGAAAAAAAAGGGAGAGATGAGCATTAGAAACATTAGGTCGAAATACTGTCTATTTGAAAGAAATGACATACCTAATGAATTTAAAGGATTCTGATTCTAAAAGTTTACAATTTTTTTCAAAACCTGGTTAATATCTCAAATAAATGACTTAAAAACATACCAGCATTGTACATGTACACTTCATTATTTCGTAAAAAAAAAAGGGTGCGCGTTATACGGTGAATATACCTAAAAATTAAAAAATGCAGCTTGAAAGTATGGGTGCACGCTATACGCCGGATTTTACCTTAACTTGGACATAAATATGAAGTACATTTAATTCATCGTCATATCCTTATAATTTATTTAGTTCAATATATGGGAGTTTGAGGTAAATAAGAACGAATTTTATCTCTTATATGTGTTTTTACTTCAGTAAAACCCAGATATTGTTAAGCATATAGTCTTCATCATTGGAACTGCCATTCAATAAAATAGACGTTTGTTTCTTACAATTCTGATAGTAATTAATTTGTTATAATTTGGTTGTTGCTTATTTTCCCTACAACTGCAAAAAAAATAAGATTTTGTGTCAAATTCTAGTTATTATATTGTTATTATGAACTCAAAATCTATTGAAAAATTCTGCCACTCCCCCACAAATTTTAAAAATTTAAACTTACTGTTCCTTTAAGGTATCCGACTACGTTCGGAACCGTGGTTTTGAAAAAGTGCATAAATAGATAATTTCCATGATATTTATTGACACTTAGATTAAAATACATGTATAAAACTGTTTTAAATTATTTAAAATTTATTTTTTATTTTTATTGAATTTTTTAAAAAATTATTTAAATACAATATTTCGGCAAAAAATTAGCTTAGAACAATCTTTTTTAAAAATGTTCTCCTTTTGTGAAAAATGATTCTATTCTAATAATATTTTCCCTGTATATAGCCCAGACCTCTTTGAGAGGCTCAACTATGATTTTTGTAAAATTCACATTATTTTCAGAGTTACAAGTAATTTAAATAATTATCGGCGTTTTTTTCTTCAAATTTCTCCCCTCTGTTGTCGTAAAACATGGATAAACCCACTTCTAAGTAATATATTTCAAAAATTCTAGTTGAACCTCTGCACAGAGGTCTGAGCTATAGACAGGCAAAATATTATTATAATAGAAGCATTTTTCACAAAAGGAGATATTTTGAAAATGGGTCATTCTATGTTCATTTTTTGTCAAAATATTGTACTCAAATATTTTTTTATTGGAATACTATTCTTAAAACAATTTTATATATATTTTCTAATTTAAATGACACTAAACATTATAAATATTATCTATTTATACGCTTTTGCAAAATCACACTTCCGAACGTAGTCGGATACCTTAAAATATTTTTAAAGTTCATTTATTCAAAAAAAATTATGATTGAAAGAACAGATATTTTACAATGTTTTTGGGTATCAGTAGGATAAATGTTCTAGCAACAATTCAAATTAAAAAGTTTCAAGAATAAATATTTAATGTAAATTAATAAAAACTCAGGAAATTAAATGAATATTAACCGTTGTATATAAACACATTAATAATATTTTTTATTTCTAAAGGGGCTACTGATTGGTGTTTTACCGTTGCAAACCTAGTACATTCTCCGGGAGCTGGTATCTCTTTTTAGTGCAGCACCATATATAGGTGAAGTGCCATTTGCTGCAAGTAATTTTGACTCCAATTTTCCTCCCCAGAGGGAAAAGAGCCCAGAGCCCTGAGCTCTGTGACGACGCGAAACTCTACTTAAGAATTTAATTTTGTCGAGAGCACCTAAGCTAAACATGCACTCGTGACATATTTTACATGTCGCATAATCATACGATATGGACGCCGTTGATTTTCTGCATCATGAAAATCCATAGGCTTGGGCCGGGGACGAACCCACAACCTTAGACGTACAAGTCCAGTGACAAACCAAACACGCCACCCAGAAGGGACACATTTATTACATTGAGTACATTAAAATCTATGGGAGTTGGCTCAGTTCATGAAAACTTTATATCAAATTTATTACATAGATTATTTTTTTATTGTCCAATATATTGAATTACGGCTTAATGGGATTCGAACCTACAAAGCCTATTATTCAAAAACTTCGTTTTCTTTTCTTTTTGACTCGCTTACGGTGATATTAAATTTTCACATGAATAGTAATTGATCTGAAAGCTTTTTTTTTCCCCTCAAAACTAAATAAAAACGAAAATGAGCATTTCTTGGGAAACGGCATTTTCCTGGGTAAACCGGATGACAAAAGAGCAACTGAACTGGAAAACGGTTTATGTCTTTGAATCACAACATATTAAAATGCTCCATGCAAATTTTGAAAATAATATTTTCGGCCAGCAAGAAATTGTGTTGTTCAAAGACTTCAATTGAATAAAACACTAAAAAATTTCACTTGATATAAAGTAAGATTAAATAACGTATTTATACTCGTATCTAAGCAGCACTATTTTTTCCAGAGTTAATGCTATTGAAAATCGGGTGTGGCTTAGAATCGAAGGCAAAACATTTGTTGGATGGAGGAAATTGAATTTCTACAAGTTTCAAAAGGAAGAATGTAGTCGCATCGATGCATTGATGAAGCCCATTCCACAGTTTATATCCAAAATTCACTCTATCCTAAATATCGTTGTATGTCGCATTTAGAAAAAAAAATTGTATACTGTCTTTTAATCACCTAAACGTCAAAGATGTGTTCACTGTGACTCAAGAATGAAAAGGGAAGCATTTTTATATGCAGAAAAAATTTAAATGGAACAGCAATTACTGAAAATTTGACATGGATGAAACAAATATATGTAGATGGAGTACACAAAATGTAATTTTTGCTTGTAAATGCTCAACAGTCTTAAATAATTCTTTTACAGTCTTCTATACGGCATTCTTTTTTAAATCAAGTAATAAAAAAAAAAATTAAGTTAATTCCTTTAGTAAAGAAAAGAAAAATTTTTTTTTACTCTTTTTTTAAATTTACAATTAATATAAAATGTTTGAATATGACAGAATCCAACATTAAGTGGTAAAAGTTCTTAAATTTTTAAGATCGATTGTCATCCAAAACAATCGTGTATATAAATTTCAGTTCAACTAATGCTTTAAAACGGGGGGAAAAAAATTTTAATTTTTTGACTCAAGTCACTGATTATTTAAAGTATTGTAATTTTAAAATAATTGTTTTATCAATTAATTATAATTAAAATCTTTTTTACCCCAAACAATAGATAAATTTCAGCTCAAATGAGCGCTTTAAATGTGAGAAAAAATTTTCAAGTTTCGTCAAAAATCCTAAGTCCCCGTACCCAACGTGGTTTTTTTTTAAATTTTTGAATAATTAGTTTTAATCTTTTTAAAATTTATTAATTATAATTAAATTACTGTTTGTCACCCAAAATAATCATGTATATAAAATTGCAACTCAATTGATCGCTTTAAAATGTATTTTATTAACGACTGAAATTCCCAAGATAAATAACAAAGAGTGTGAGCTAATAGTAGAATAGGCTCAACCCGAAGTCACAATAAAAACAAGCACGTGTTTTCCATTGAATTAAAACAAAAAACCCAAAATTTATTACTTGTTGTTCTATTTGAAAAACTCAGAAAAAATTTCAAATTTCCTATTTGGGAAAAGATGTTTAAATGTGTTAGAAAAACATATTTTTCAAAAAGTTTTTTTTAAATTTAAAAAAAATCATATTTTATTTTAAATTTTTTAAATAAAATGCATTTTGTATACACATGTATTTTTAAGGGGTTTCGCAAAGAAAAAAACTTGGCAACACAGGAGTGCGTTGATTAGTTTGCACCGATTTTTTTATGGGTTGCTTGCGCGCATGAGTTTTGAATCATTGACAGAATCAGGGGGCCACTATCATGTGACTATGAGTAAATGAATTGAGCCCTTTGAAAAAAAGGGCCCGGGAAGACATGATATCGTTTGGGAAAATAAAATCCGGCACCAATTCCCAAGGCGCTGGACAAAAGGTACAAATTTTTGAAAGATGCGAAACGTTGAAAAATTTAAACTTTATTATTATTTGAAAATTTTTAAACTGGTAAAATAAATTATTAACTTTTATTTTTTTTTTTTTTTAAAAAATTTTCTTAAATATCAGATAGTGATGAACCTTTTACACATTTATTACTATTATTTTCTTAAAACGGTGCAGAGAATTTCGGGTAAGGCTTGGGATTCGAGTAAAACGGTTTTTCCCAAAAGGGAAAAGATCTTTTTAAAAAGAAATTCGCAAATATTTTTCCCCAGAAAGTTTAAATTTTTGAAACACAAAACCCCCCTGTATAGATAACTATAAGGCTATAAATAGCTTTTTATTGGATGAAAGACAAATATATTGAGAAATATATTTAATAATACTTCCTTTCCCCTAGAAATCACTCTAGGGAAAAAGAAAGAATGAAATAGTTGTCTCTCTTCTTTAAGAAATTCCTTTTCGCACTAAATGCATACGTATTTATGATATCTTTTTTCTCCGTATCAACATTTTCAAACGTATTTTAAAAGGAAATTCATTCACAATAAATGAGGTGCACCCCAATGAATCATAAGAAATAAATATTCAATTTTCAAAAGGATTTAATAAATTCTTTGCACTAGCCTTTGAATGGAAAAAAATGTTTAAATTTTTTTAAACCACCTAAAACTTTCTTTTTTATTTCTGTCATCCCATTTTTTTCCCAAATTGTTAAATATTAAAAATACCCATCTATTCAATCACACATTCTTTCTATCATTTTCTTATAATAGCCCGTATAAGTTTCTCGTGTTTTATTTCTTATCTATTATTTAATATCTTCTTATCTATTATATAGTATTATCTCCTCTAATATACTCTTCTATTATTTAATATCTTCTTATCTATTATATAGTATTATCTCATCTAATATACTCGTATCTATTATTTAATATCTTCTTATGTATTTTATCTAATATATTTTTATTTATTATCTAATATCTTCTTTCTACTACCTAATATGTTCTTATCTATTATCTAATATTTTCTTTCTTTCACCCTTCTTTTGCTGTTATCTCATATTTACCTATTACTTTATCTATTATATTTATTTACATCGTTTTTCTTTATTTTTCTTTTCTTATTTTTTTTTTTATTATCTATTATCTTCTTATCTGTTGTCAATTATCCTCTTTTCTCCTCTCGTTTTTAAATTTATTTTCAAATGTAGCAAATAAGAAAATAATATAGCATATTTAAATCCAATAATTTACAGAATGTGTAATGTTCGACAGAAAAAATTTGAAGGGTTTTCCCCAAAAACACTTTGGTATTTTAAAAATTATAAGACTAAAAAAGAAAAAATTAAAACGTTAAATATATTAAACTACATATTAAATTATATCTTTCACCTGAATGTATAAGAAAATTTTTGAAAAAGTATATGTTTTTAAAAAAAATACCAAATTCAAAACACTAAAATTATCACATGAAAAATGTTATTCAAAAATTAACGTCAAAAAAAAAATTTATGCAATAAAAATAAATTAACAAAACTTAAAATTTTTAAAAATTTTTAATAAAATATAGGTTTTTTTTTAAAAAAATTTTTAAATTTTAACAAACATAAAAATAAATAAAATTTTTAAATGATAAAAATTTTTTTAAAAAATTTTAAACCCTTTTTTTAAAAAAAAGAAAAATTCAAAGTTCCCAAAAAAGGGAAATATTCTTTAAAATTATTATTTTTATTGAAATATAAAATGGAGCATCCTGAAAAGATTTGTTTCGTTTGTTACACGAACCACAAAAATTAACACAGAATATATCAAAAATGAAATTCAACTTTTATATTTGTCAATATCTCAAAATTTTATTCTAACACATTTTTTCTCCGCATCAAATCTGAACGATGAGCAAAAGTTTCTTTTCTTACATGTTAGAGAAGTTCGCATCTATGGTAGTAAAAAGGAACAGCTGTTCATCAGATTTTCTTTTCGAATATATAAAATGAAATCTTCTTTTAAAGTTGGAATTCGTAGAAGTTGCCATTTATTGATAACTGAATTCCACACATTTTTTCATGATTATAAAACTATTTCTTGAATGATGTACTAGTTACCATTTCAAATGCTGCATTACAATTCATTTTTATAAATATATATCACGTTCTTTTTTTTTTAGATGGATTCGTATTTCAGGGGTGAAAAGCGTAATTTTTAAAAAGTTTTCTCACTTTAATTTTTTTTTCTTTCTTTCTTTTTTTTCTGAAAATAAAATAAAAACTAAATGCATTTCGATTTCAGATAACCATCTTCATGCTCAAAAGATTTGAAACGACTGTTGCAAAATAATTATAGTAATAATAATAATAATTTTAAAAACCGGTTATCTTCTCAATTTTTAGTTTGATACTGACTTTTTTAACATTCTATGGTTCGACGCAGCTTGTGGTTTCAATCAAATTCAGAGATTGAGATGATACAATCTTATGTTATAAAATATTTATGGTAAATTTTTACTTAATTCTATGTAGTAAAATGTGGTTTGAGGAACAATCACACCTTTAAACTTGCTGCAGTTATTTAGAGCTTAAAAATTCTAATTTGCCGTTGAGTCCGATGAGGGGTTGTAA
>BMAV01024547.1:146427-170281 GCA_019973955.1 Trichonephila inaurata madagascariensis
ATCGGCCTACAAAGAGGGAAAGCTCAATCACATATATGATGCCGTGCGCCTTGGAAACGAGACGTGTGATCATGGTCCTGAACGAGTTAGACCTACAGACAAGAAGTTTGGTAAGCATGTTTTTTTTTTTTGAGTGAAAATTCAGTGAAAATATAATTTATGTAAATGGACTCCCGAAGAGGATGTCACAGAGGAGTAAAAGTCAAATATAAATTCATATTAGAAATTTCCCGTTCTTTTAAATGAAAAAGGTATAAGAACATACCGGGTTTATTAAAATAAAATAAAAGTAACTACTGGCTTTATTTTAAAAAAAGAAACATTTAAAAACCCGTCAACCATTTTAATTTGTAGGAAATTACACTACTGAAATTGGGTCCTCAAACCCCGGGAAAGAAAACTTCAGTTTTTGAAGGATGGGTTTCTCAAATTCTGTAAATAATTAAGCATTTAAAATCAAAACATGTCAGAAAACAAAATGGCAGGGCTCTCCCCATCTATGAAATGAATTTGAATCTTTAACCCAAAAACTAATTTCTTAATAGCAAAATAATTTAAAAAATAAAAAACGAACGCCAACGACCGTAATACAAATGATATAGATGGAATTTGAACTTCGACTGCGCTTTGGTATGTTCCCCTTTATTGAATATGTCGGGTTGCCGGAATGAAAAGGAATGCTCTATGGTAAGAAAAAAGAAAAACCGCGCTATTAAACCCGGGAAGAACATCGCTCTTACAGCCAAAGAACTAGAATCATCGTCTTTTCCTAACAAAATTTCAGAAATTTATATTTCAAAAATGGAAGCAAAGAACGAAAATAAAATTAAGCAAGAAGAGAGTATAGAGACAGATGAAGAAAAATTAAAACAATCTATAACTATTATAAAAGATCTACAAACGTTTTCCAAAAATATAACCTGGAAATCCCCATCCAAACATTCCTTAGAAATTTTGAAAATATGTGCGATTCCTTCTCGATATAACAGAGAAACAGAAAATCTTATTTATAACAAAGTTAGTAGATGGAGCTGTGAAGACTTACACCAAGACGTATCCACTATCTTTCCTCTGTCGAACTCGGATACTTGTTCAAAGGCTGATTGCTGTTTTCTACGAGACATAACTGATCGTTTTTTGTGGTTGAAATATGGCTGTGGCCGAGCCCTGAAGGTAAGGAAGGACAACTGGCTCCAACACCTCGGAGATGTAGCGCTGGCTAAATGCGTACCGGTGAGTGCGCGAGAGTGATGTCCAATACCGCCCCAAACCGACAAACCAGTGCAGGACCAGTGTGGCGCTGTGCATAACGCAGCTGGAAACCAGCATCCTCTCACCACGGTGTTCCGACCTCGAATCCGACCATCGTGGTGTTGCAGACAGAAGCGTGACTCGTCAGGTAAAGACAACTTCTTCCATTCCTGCCGCCCACATCCTCTTCATCTCACCATTATGGCGCGGAGACGTTCTGTAAGTTCTGCGTCAAGGATAGTCCAAGCAATGGACGTCTTGCGGACAGACCGCACTGCTGTAAACGGGGTCAAATTCGTACACGCAGACACTGAATGATGCATTACTGACTCAATGTGCTGTGCTATGGTTCGTGATGTGACTGAACGATCCGTCACCATACAATGCGCGCACAATAATTTGCCCGTCCCTCACGTGGTGCACTTGGTGATGCGATCGACTACATCGGTCCGTCGAAAATTTCTCCTTTCTGCATCCAACGGTCACATATCCGCTTCTTTATTGTCTTGATTTCGTCCAACACGACTACCGATTTCTGAAAGATTCCACACCGGTAGCCACTATCCTTCCTGTCGAACTCGGATACTTGGATCAAAGCTGATCGCTGTTTTCTATGAAGTAACTGATCGTTTTGAAAACCACAAAATATAATTGTCGAACTTGAAATCGTCAAAAATCTCCCAAGCCTTAAATAGCACTTTTGAGGTGGTTCCACAGGCGCGCGTGATGTGCGGCCCAGCTGAAATTCTAATCATTTGCATATCTCACCTCCGCTAATGCATGTTGTAAATTTCATGTTATTTGCATGCTTCCTTCAGGGTGTTGCATTTACGGTGGCCAGCAGTGTATTAGTCCAACAGGTTCCAAATTTTACAGGCACGTTTCTTTTGTTGAGTAAAGATCCGGTCTGATAACGAACAGCTTTTTCGAAGAAGACTCCCAAAGAGAGTTGCGTTAGCGTAAAAAAGAAAATCCCCGTTTATAAACTATTAGACCTACGAACTAGAAATCTGTCATATTTCTTTTGTTAAGTAGGGATAAATTTAGCACGGTTTTTTGCTGAAAATTGCCAAACATTATTTTTTCATTGAGTAAAGATCCGATAGGGTTTGGATTTGCGGAAACATTCACCTAAGGGGGTGTGGTTACGGAGGTGTTTAAATTTTTTTAAAAAAAAAACCCGTTTCACAGGCCCGTACGTTCGGAGAGGATACGTAAGCACGAGACCGGTCGAATTTCCATGGTAAGCCTACTTTCCTATAAAAATTCGTATAAAGTTTTAAATGCAATCACACAAATACGCTAAAACTTACAATTTACTAAAATTGATAATTTGAGCATGGAATGTTTTCGCTGTATTTAAAAACAATTGCGAATTTTTTTAAGCTGTCGTTTTTATTTCAATGTAAAAACATACACTTTAAAAAAAAATTGACAAAAATCTCATACATTTAAATACTATAAAAAATATTAGAAAACTATAAACCAACTTATTCAAACAATTTTATGCAAGTATTCTAATCTAAGTGATACTAAATATGAAAATTTTTCATTTATTCGCTTTTTTAAAATCACGATTACGAACGTAGTCTAGCTGACTAGTAGTCTAGCTAATATCTAGCTGATAACTGCTTCCGTGACTGATTTGTAAAATAATAACTCCTTGTTTTGTTTTGCAGTTTGTAGCTATGGTTGCCCGATTAGCATTTAATTACAGTGGTATTTGTGTAATAATAACTGTATAGAATTAAGTTAATGTTATGAATTTCATTTCTAAAAAAAATTCTTCAACTTTTATATAAGAAAGCTAGTTAATATGCCTTGTAGGAATTCGACTCTTGAAGAACGTGAACAATTGAAAAAACATTCAACACGAGAAAAAGTGATTTATTGGATTGAAATGTGCAACGAAGAAAGGAAAGTCACTGAACTGGTAAGAATTCGTAAAAAATATATGTATCTAGATAAACACAAATTTGATATTCACCGAAGAGGATTTCACTATTCAATTCTACTATTAGCTCACACTCTCTATATATTTATTTATTTATCTTCGTGCAATTTTCAATCGTTAATAAAATACATTTTAAAGCGCTCAATTGAGCTGAAATTTCATATATATGATTATTTTAGATGGCAAAACAGTAATTTAATTATAACTAATAAAAAATATTTGATTAAAACTAATTATTCAAAGAATTACAAATGTAACCACATTGACACTATTTTTGGCAACTTAGCGACCCTTTTGGCGACTTGTGTCAAAACATGAAAAGGTTTTTTTCTCACGTTTTAAAGCGCTCGTTTGAACTGCAATTTTCTATACACTATTTGGGTAAAAATCGATTTGGATAAAAATACGATTATTTAATTACAATTAATTAAAATTAATTGACTGAAACTAATTATTTAAAGAAGAACTGATACGGCCCCTATGGTTTTATTTTTAGCGCGACTTGGGTCAAAACTTAAAAAGAATTTTTTTTCTCAAATTTTAAAGCATTTAGTTGAACTGAAATTTTATATACACGATTATTTGGGATAACAATACGATACTTTAATTATAATTAGTAAAAATTAATGACCACTTAATGTTGTGATTTTTTGTCATATGTATATCATATTTATATTAATTGTAACTATTTAATAAAAAGTAGCTAAAATAAAATTTTTCTTTGTAGATCTCAGTAGAAATTGACTTAAATTTTTTTTTATATTACTTGTTTTTTACTAACACGCTTTTATTAGCTTCACCTGTATTTAACGGAATCTTTCAACTCGATTTTTACCTACTTTAAAAATACAGGTTAATTCGAAATTTTGCACACGCCTCAAGGACCGATGACAATACGATAATTTAATAATTTCCTCCCATTGTCCTGATCAGAATCATCAGGATTAACGATTTCCTATACTTAGATTTGGTGACTAAAAGATAAAGTTACAACCCTAAAGCGAAAACGCTCATGGTTAATATAAATACAACAAACAAAATAAATGATAGCCTAAAAAACTAAAAAAAGACACTTTTATTGTAGATTGAACTAAAAAATGAAAAAATAAATCATAGTTCAAAAAAATTAAAAAACACGCTTTTATAGATAATTGGACTGAATAGAAAAACTAATTCTTAATCAAAGAATAAAATGATTAACGAGAAAATTAACGTCATTTTAATAGGGTGCTCAATATTAATTATTGTAATTTTCTTACTATATCTATTTCGAATTGTAGAGTTAGTGTAAAAATGTAGTACTTAGCACCCCACGATTTTACCACACCTGCAGTAATTTTCTCGTTAGTCATTTTACTCATATTAAGAATTATTTTTACTGTTCAGTGCGATTAACTATAAAAGAGTTGTTTTTATAGTTTTTTTAACTATTATTTATTTACTTTTAGTAGAGCAGGATAATAACAAGTATTGATTTTGCTCAGTAAATCTAATTCTTTTACAAGAATAACTCATTTCAAAAATCAAAAAATACAGAATCAATTTTCCAATGCTAAGATAACATTTTTTTTTCAGAACACTGTCCTGATTTTTCTGATTCTGGATATTTCCCGCCACTTGCGATTTAATTACAAACTTATGCTTACTACAACCTGACCCTGGAAATATAAAAGTACCCACGCAAATTCCAGAAAATCACCTCTAGTAACGGTAAAATAACACTTTAAATTCAACTCACTTAACAACGCAACCGAAGTGCATTCCACAGATTCTCATTACTACGTGCAACTCTCGCCAACTACAATTACGTTCATGCATTGTTAATCATCAGTATCACGGGGAAGTTGTTATTCGAGAGATGCCTTCTGCAAGGGGAGGCGAAATTACTTTTGTTTGGAAGTTGATGTTTCGAGTGATTTATTTGATAAATGACCACAACGAGTTTTCAAATCTGCGACAAATATTTGATGTTATACACTGGAAACGAAAAAATCCCGACACCAAGAAAAACTCGTTGTTGGGTAATGAAATTTGGGCAATTTAATTGTTCAGTTAACATGTTAAAAGGTGTTGGAAAGCTGAAATCTTATTTTTTTGAAAATTTGAGATATTTACATTTTCAAATTGTATAGACTCTGAACTTCTTGAAAAAATACCTTTTACTTTAACCTCTAGGTAAGAAACTTTAAAAGCCTATTTTTTGGGTCAATAATGGTTGAAACTGGGCTATGCCCATTTGAATGGCACGAAAAATGTATGCTTAAAAGTTGAACGTCTGATATAAACCAAAACATGTATCTTTTATAGTAAATTGAACCTTTAATTTTTTTTTATTTCGTAGCCGATTAGAAGTCTCACTGTATACATTAAAATTAATTTATCTCAAAATGTAAATTTTGATGTTCGATGTACCTTTTCTGAGAAACTACTGTTCACAGGTACGTACATTTTTATGATATATTTACAATGATGGGTAATATATACTAAAATAAGCTTTTTGTAAAAGCTCAATTTTTTTTATGTGAAAAATGAGTCAAATTCTCACGTTTCTGATAAAAATATTTCAAAATATGAAAAATTCAAAATTAGCTAACAGTCTATTTCAGTATATATAGTATTTTGTTATCCATCTAGCGTTTCAAGACCCGTGATTTGAAAAGTATAACATATATTCTTTCATGATTAGTGTCAATTTTAGGTTTCAAAAATACATGTATATAAAATGTTCTACATAATATTTGATTAAAATTATGAATATTATTATTTTCGCAAAATTAACTTATTTAACCTTTTTCAAATGTTCTCCTTTTTGTAATGGTTTCTGTTGAATAATATTTGCCTGTTTATAGCTCGGCCCTCTGTACAGAGGCTCAAACTAAGGAAGCCGCAAAAATTCACGTTATTTCTGCTAAAAGTTACAAACCCATTGAAATAATTATTGGCCTTTTTTCTTTAAAATGCCTCTTGTTGTCGTAAGACATAAGTAAACCCATTTCAAGTTATATATTTCCTGTAAAGTACCCTAGTTGAGCCTCTGTAGAGAGAGGTCTGAGATATGCACAGGCAAAATATTATTTATAATAGAAGCCAATTTTCGTAAAAAGGAGAATATTTTTGAAAAATTGGTCATTCTAGGTTCATTTTTGTCAAAATATTGTACTTAAATAATTTTTATTGTAATACTATTCTTATAAATAATTTTTTATTGTAATACTATTCTTATAAATAATTTTTTATTGTAATACTATTCTTAAAACAATTTTATATACATTTTCTAATCTAAGTGACACTAAATATCATAAATATTATCCATTTATACGCTTTTGAAAAATCCCGGTTCTGAACTTAGTCGGATACCTTAATTGTATGAAAATTTTCAAGCATGCACTTGAGAAAAGGTACATCGAAAACAACCAATTTAACATTGTCGATATAGAGGTTTCCAGCTCCCCTTAATTGATTAAAATTTCACCGTTACAGGTTAATTTAAGATCAAGAAAATGCATTCCAAAAGTGAAATTCTGTTACATTGAATGAAAGCATGCAAGCGTGCATGCATTGTGTCATACAGGTGCCAAATGTTACTTGCAGTACGGAGCACCATGCTTCTTGTACTTGATGTGTTAACACTGGGACGGTCAGTGATGGCTGCCCCCAAAAGTGCTCAATCGAAGACAAATATGGGGATCTCTTAGGCCAAGATAACATGTCAATACTCTGTAGGGCCCCTTGCGCTTCAACAGCGAGCGTTATCCTGTTTGGAAACCTCCTCTTAATTTCCGCTCATGAATGGCAATACTATAGGTTGAATTACCAGACTGGCGTATAACTTTGAGGTTAGTGTGTTTGGGAGTGTGTTCCTGATGAGAGTTCCACGAGAGTGTTCCTGATGTCAACGGAAATTGGTCCCCAGACTATGACTCCACGTATGTCCAGTGTGTCTAGGTAGAATGAAGGTTGGTTGCAGGCATTCCCATGGCCTCTTTTTGTCCAAAACACGACCATCACTGGCACCAAGGAAGAACCTGCTTTCATCAGAAAAAACAGCAGATCTCCACACAGTCCTCCAATGAGCTTTGGCTTGACACCACTTGCGTCGCAAACGGCAATGGCTTGGAGTCGGTGGAATACACGCTACAGGCCGTCTGACTCGGAGCTGTCTTTGCAGTAACCAATTTATAACAGTTCCTTGTATCACTGTGTACCAACCGCAACTCGAATTTCTGGCACAGACGCAGTACGATGTGCCACAACCATAATGACTTCCTTGTTTTCTTAAAGGCATTCTTGGATGACAGCAACTCAATACGTCAAATTTCATAGACAAATAACGCTCACGAACTTTACAGAACTCATTTAAAGCAACCCTGATTTGCAAGTTCTGAATGGCGCTACTAGCGCTACACTTTAGTACGAAGCTCGAAAATTTGAATCGTTGTCATCTTTCAGATGTATAAACACGCCTACCAAATTTCGTTTATCTAACACAAGTCTTTCTTAGTGTTGGGGCTTTTTCCGTCAGTGTAAGTAGGACCCTGGTATATGAAAGTGATTTTAGTAATAAGAGTTAATTTTGCTTTAAAAAGCATCTGTACCGATTTTGATTCATTTAAGATGAGTAGTTAGCAGAAGAGTTTCCAAAATTACAGAAAAAGGGTAGGTTAGAGTTATTTGTGGTTAAATTGGTGAGATGTTTAATCAAACCACAGTTTATATAAGGAATTTCTAAGAGTACTGAATTGCGAACTCTGCTATTATAAATTTTGAAGAAATAAGATGGTGCATGCCTTTGTAAAAAT
This sequence comes from Trichonephila inaurata madagascariensis, assembly GCA_019973955.1. NCBI lineage: Eukaryota > Metazoa > Arthropoda > Arachnida > Araneae > Nephilidae > Trichonephila > Trichonephila inaurata. The sequence continues at coordinate 154,432 of BMAV01024547.1, forward strand.
ATCGTTTCAACCTGTTACAAAAGGTGTTGCAATAAAATTAAGTCTATGTTTTTTATTATTATAATGCAAAATTCTGGGCTAAGAATGTTTATTGACTTTCTGACTTGCTGTTTGAATATTAATGATATTTTGAATATTTTGAATTTGGTGTTTCCTCTTGTACGGACTTGTTTGTGTACCAGAAATACAATAACAACCAGTCTTCTGCAGTATCATATCTTAAATGACCAATTCATTCACTACTACAAACTATGGTGCCAGATGCACCAGTATAAATAGCGAGAGCAATCAGGTTTTATCTTTGCCATACAAATTATACATTCAAGATTATAAAATAAATAGCATATGCAAATTCCAACACCCATCATAACTGTTAGTTAAAATTTTTATGTAGTATGTTAGCTATAAATATCGCTGTATAAATACGAGGTGTGACGCAAGAAAACGAGATTAAGTGTGTTGCTTGAAAAAAGAGTGCAATTGGCAACAACTGTTTTGATGACGTCATCTCACAGACCTTATCGAACAAGGACCGTTCAAAAAAGCATCATAAAAAAAGTAAACTTAAGTGGAAATGTGCTATTTATAGGAATAATTAAAAGCACAGCACTGAGATTGTTTAAAAACAAATATCCTGGTACTCACCAATGATATTAGAAATATCCATATTCGAAAATTGTACAAAATACAACAGAAGACTGAAATAATAGCTTGGAGAACAAATGCAATAAAATGGTTACATTTTTAAAGAAATTGAATTAAAATCATCTGAAATTAATAGGTTTATCGCGCGGGGTCAATAAAAATGAACTCTAATATGCGTTATTCCCATGGCAACCACAGTTACCACACGATAAAATATCAAGGTAACCATATTGTAATGTTATCGCCCAACTTTGCGAGCATTAACAACAACTTGGCGAGTAGTACTCCATTTCAAATTAGCACCCCCAGAAGGAGTTATGCATTATGATAATTAGAACGACGATATGTTATTATTTACCGAAGTAACTAACCAGCTTATAACGTGATAGAACGCAGCGAAGATCAGTCATAGCTAGGTATCAGTGGTAAAAATTAGAAAACGCTCAACTGAATCCAGTTTTGCAATAATGATATTCCAAACGAACTCCATTAAATACATTCGTAATATTCTAATAAATTAATCTGAGAGATTTATTTTTTAATTTTTAGTCTTGATCTTCAGACTGTAAAGCATTTTTTTTAAAAAAATATCTTTTGTATATGTTACCGTTCAAGTGTGAAATCCGTTATTTTATAGAATAACTAAGTATTTCATGAAATAACTAGACAAGTTAGAGTTAAAGTATATAAAATTATTGAATTATATGATTTAAAGTATCCGATTACGTTCGGAACCGAGATTTTAAAAAAGTTCATAAATGGATAATTTTCATGATAATTAGTGTCGCTTAGATTAGAATACATGTATAAAATTGTTTTATAAGGACATTTCGACAAAAAAAATTATTTAAACATCATATTTCGGCAAAAAATTAACTTAGAATAATATTTTTTCAAAATGTTCCCCTTTTATAAAAAATGCTTCTAAAATAATAATATTTCGCTTCCGATTAGGTACTAGAGATGCCCGAATAAAAAGATTATTCTCTAGATATCAGTTCAATATATTAACTAAATTTAAATTTCCATTGAAGAAGTTCCAAATAATGACACAATGTTGATGGTTAAAGTTTTGCGGTACTGGACGGAAAAAAAACTTTCTTTAAAACAAAAATTTGCTACAGAAAAAAGTGTGCTCGTTTCAAAAATAATAAGCAGTGCAATCCACAGTGTCATCACAGCCATCCTTGCTCTAATAAATAATTAAAAAGAAAATAAAGGGATATCATGATATTTAAATTAATATTCCCTTACATTTTAGTTTTAAAAAAACTACACAATGTTTTTATGAAGCAACAGTTTTTCTTTCTAGCATACATTTTTGTTGATAATATTTAATTATAATGTATTTTTGCAACATATTCTTTTTCCCCCTTTTTGCTTAACTAATGTTAGCAATATGAGCAGTGATAAATTATATCATCTGCTTTTCCTAGTTATTTATCAATTATTCGTCCACAAAAAGGATAAAATGTATTTTTCAAGAGATTTCAGTTATTTATGATCAATAAATTATAAAATATCTTTGAAATTGCTTATTTTTCACGTTAACAGTCTCTCCTTAATTATTTCATAGAATACCTGGTTGTTTCATAGAATAACTAAGTAAAGTAGGATCTAAGTAAACTATCTACTATACTAAGTAAAGTATATAACACATGAAGTTTTTCATGTGTTATATATTCTTTAACTGACTAGCCTAGTTATTTCATGAAATAACTGAATTATACACTTTAACGGTAACATATATATATAAAAATTTGCGTGGCTTTGTTATATAAAAAGTTGAATGTTATATACAGATGAACCTCTATATTGCGAATTTTTCTATAGAGCGAACTTTTTCCTGGAACCTTGAACATTTCACGATTTTCTTCGTAAAATAACCTCTCTATAGCGAAGTGCATTTTCTATATAAAGAACTTTTTCTTTTGTGATTCGAATTTTGTTCTCCCTTTTTTTTAAAGTATTTCTGAAAAAATTTCATGCTATTCTCTCTTTACCGCATTTTATGGTGGTCATTAATCTTGAACCGGTTTTATTAGATCCCAACTCTAAGAGAACAGTAAAGTTCCCGACGTTTCATCCGAAAAGTGCAACTCCAATTGCCCAGTTCACTAGAAACATCTTCGATATCCTCTTTCACCCTCAGTGGAGTTGTCCCGTGTTCTAATTTTCAAATAATGTATGTTTAATAATACTTTTGTGCCTTAAATTATAAGATGTCCTACAAATTTGTCAATTTTAGTATAAAATTATTTTCTTAATATTGAAAATACAGTGAATTCTTCGACATTTTTTTTTCTTGTTTTCCTTGCAGTTTTTCTTTCTTTCTTCTTTGATGGTTAAGATATATAAAATAAATATATATTGATTTAAAAAAAGTGTGAAAAATTTAAATTTTTTGTAAAATTTTTTCTTAATTTAAAATTTATTTTATGTGGTTTTATAAAGTATTTTAAAAAATATGAACCTCTATATAACGAATTTTCCATATAAAACCCAAGGATTTGCGACTTCGAATAGGGGCCCAAAGATCAATTTTTCAGAACTAAGCCCATATGTTATTTTACTATGCCTTTTACAACGTAATTAAAAACAATGTCCAAGCATTAAATCCGAATCTTTGGCTTCTTGATTTTATAAAGTGTTATTACATATTTGATATTCATACAAGCAAAGCATACGTAAAAGAGGTATTTCACCTAAAATGGATTCCATGATTTTGATGACGATAAGGGCATAAAGAACAAAAATGATTGGGAATGGTTACGTGAAAGAATAAAACATAGAAAATAAAAGAATAAGTTAAAGTAGATAATAACTGAGTATAAGAGGTTTTTATTTCTTAATTTTTTTTCAGATTCAATAGAACGGAAATAATTACATTTCTGAAATTAAGAATTTTTTTTTTTTTTTTTAAAAAGTTCTATAGAATAAAATTGCGAATTTCATTAATAAGATTCTTTACAAGAATGAAAAAAAGTACGAAATCGAATTACTGAAATACGATAGTTTTTTTTTTAAACTAGAAAACTTCCGTTGAGTACTTTTATATTTTTGCAATTATTTCTTCTTAAAAAATTAAAAGAATAGGATTTTTTTGGTTGTATTTTTTTTTTTTTCAGTGTAGCATCAGACGATAGTTTAAAATGTCTTGTACAAAGGAATATTTTGTACTTAAGTCTGTTACATTTTCAGTAAAATTTTTTTTAAAAAAATAACTTCATATAAATATGTAAAAACAAAAAAATGATGTTAAAATTTTATACAAATTTATATCAAATCTTCAATCCGTTTGAGTATATAAACAAGTAATATAAAAAAAATTGTAAGTCAATTCCTACTTAAATCAACAAAGAAAAATTTTATTTTAGTTACTTTTTATTAAATAGTTACAATTAATATAAATATGTCTATACATAGGACAGAATCACAACATTAAGTGGTAATTCATTTTTATTAATTATCATAAAAGTATCGTATTGTCATCCAAAACAATCGTGTACATAATATCACGTTCCACATAATGTCAAAATATTATCGTCTGCTGTCTCTTAAAGCTAAACATTATTGCAATATTCTCGTTTTGGAATAGTTTGATAGAAGTTTAATGAAAATAAAAAGTTTTACGCTGTATTTGGTAGTGAAAAAATTGTATACATCAAAACTAGAGTTTAAAATTGCGCACCAGACGAAATTTTAAAGCAAATAATATAAAAAAAAATTTTAAGTCTCAATTCCTAGTTAGATCAACAACGAAAATTTTTATTTTAGCTACTTTTTATTTAATAGTTACAATTAATATAAATATGTATGTACATAGGACAGAATCACTAAATTAAGTGGTAATTAGTTTTTTTTTTAATTATCATTAAAGTATCGTATTGTCCTTTTAATTTCAGTCCAACTGAATGCTTTAACACGTGAGAAAAAAAACCTTTTCAAGTTTTGACACAAGTCGTCGAAATGGTGGCGCCAATGTGGCTGTATTTGTAATTCTTTAAATAATTAGTTTTAATCAATTAATTTTTATAAATTATAGTTAAATTATTGTATTGTCCTCCAAAATTATCCTGTATATAAAATTTCAGCTCAATTCAGCGCTTTAAAATGTATTTTATTAACGATTGAAAATTCCACCAAGATAAATAAATAAATATACAAATATATAAATAAATAAATTTATAGACAGTGCGAGCTAATAGTAGGAATTGAAAAAAGAAATATGACACACAATTGCATTAAATACAGGGTGTTTCAAAAATTGCGCCCAAACTCTGCGTAGCCAGATTCCTGGTCGGAAGTATATGAGAAATGCCACAGTTAACGACAAAAACACGGGAAATGATTTTCAATGAATGATAAGGCTTGATGGTTCTTGATGGGGTACCGACGAATTTTCGTACTCCAGTACGTAATCTGCTAGTTATAGCATACACCGGCCGCTGGATCGGTCTTAAGATCCAGTTTTCTGGCCACCAAAATTGTGAAATCTTACACCGTTGGATTTTTTTCCAATGGGTCAATCTCAAGGATTTGGTGTATCGAAATGTAGTGACTACACAAACGAACTTAATTGCTCTTCTGCATGATGTGTGTACTTCCGTTTACACCACACTGCTGTGACGAGTCCACTCATCTGTTTCACTTCACTCAAGCCTGCCTTGATGTACCTCTTTAAATATTTGTAAACACTGTGGTTTATTTGTCCAATACGTTGTTTTTCATTCCACCGGCATACTTCGTTTTCCATATTTTTCACGTAAATTTCAAATCATACAAATACTATCCTTCGGACATTTTTTTTGACTCTCAACAAGGAATCTATTTGGGAAGAGTTTGGGTGACATTTTTGGATAATAATGCAACATTACTTTAAAATAGCTTCTTCCTTTAAGACATAGTAACCAATTTCATTAACAAAAGCCGTTTAACCCGGGTGCAGGTATGCACTCCATACTACCGTTAATAGTCACGCGGGGGTGACTGAGTAACCCCAATCATTTTTTTTATAAATATTGTTAGTGTACAAACAAAATCAATTTTTCTTTGATAATTTGAGAAAAAATATTAATCAAACTGAACCAAGAAGATTGAAGTAAAGGCCAGAAATCACAGATATATTTCGCTAACATTACAGGAATGTTATTTGCAGGCAAAGCTGTTATATTTTGTTCAAAGTACTGTACTTTTAGTGTCCTTTGGGGATCGACAAATGGCATGTTGAACTTTTTCTTGCTTATTTTTTGACAGGGTGAAGTGTGCTACACTTGTCCAGTGCCGGTTTATCCATTGGGCACCCTTGAGCCCGGGGCCCGGATAAGCTGGACTTAACCAGATTTTTTCTGGCTGTAAATTTCGATCCACCAGTGTTAAAGGCTCCTGTAGAAATTTTGCACCCAGGACCTGAATTCAACTTAAATCGACAATGCACTTATGGCTTCATAATTTTCTTGGTGGAGTTCTTTAGGTAGCATTTGAAAATTTTCCTTTCAACTCAAACGTTTCACGTTCATCGCTTTTCTCAAATTTACTTTCGCTGTCACGATTAATATACATTATTTCAGCAGGTTCTTCCCTTGCTTGATTAGTTTCAACTTCCTTCAACAGAGATCACAGAGGCTCATTACTTTTTCTTTATATTCTGCGCATTCACATTTATAAACCGTAATAAGTCGTTCAACACAGAGTGACGGGCTCATCGCGATTTCAACTAATTATCCTCTAGGGTTTCTTTGGGGCCAGAATGGCAATTCTTTCCAACCAACTCCAGAAGAGAAGCGTGAATATTCAAATTAGGAATCTTATAAATAGTAGAAGTTTAGCATACGCGGTGGGCTATGAGAAGTGAATATACGAAGTCTATGTTTTGCCAGTGCTTAAGTTAAAGTGAGAGGAAATCCCGAGTTTAAGATTTAAGCTATCTGTTGCTGTGCGATCAAGTTAAAGGAAGATACCATTCCACAAAAGTCACGTCAGTTAGAATCAAGCGAATTGCTGTTTACCCAAGATATAGCAGTATAAGACTGTTAAATCAAGTTATTAAGAACTGTGTAGTTACTGAAGTTAGAAATAGTCGGTAGAGTAAGATATAGTGGTCAGTTACGCGATTATTTGGTAATACGAATAGTGTGTCTCTTCACTCCAGATTCACTTGGATTGAATATTTTAGTTCTTGTATATTGTCTAAGTTAAGATCGTAATAAAGAGATATTAAGTTAAACAATATGGCTACTTCTTCATTCCTTCCCAAAGATCTAGGTCGCGAGGATAATTTAGAAGTGGGGCACCCCGGATCGGGTGCCTTACAACAGAAATAAAAACCACTAAGTTGTTCTCAAGGGGAAATGTATCATGTTCATAGAAAATATTTTGGAAATAAAGTGGTCGTGCGTGGAACTCTGTCAAATTAATGCCTTAAGATTGTAACACAACGTTTGCCAATCTCAAAAAAGAGGAAGTGTATGACAAATACATGTTAGTCCCCATGAAGACTATCATGTCGGTGGATATTATGAAGGTCATTGGTAACAAATAAACAGTTTACCCAGATAGTTTTCGTGAGCCAGGGGTGTATCTGTGCCCCACGTGCCTCTTCCGGGTTCATAACCAAAACTATTCTCATTTCGTTTATGGTGTTACAACAGCGTTTCTCAAATTGTTGGGAGCGTACCCTAGCGGTGCGTGATCATTCTACAAAGACCCCCAAGCATATTTAAAAGTCAAAAACAACATATTATTTAAAACAATTATTAATTTACTGAAAGTAAATAAATAAAACACATTCTGACATAATAAAATGCACATTTATACTAATATAATACACTTATAAATGTATCAGTACTACACAATGTATTTTACAATTAATTTAACAATATTAAGTTAAGAACAAGTTTAATAATTACCAGTGATCCCAAGGGCCTGTCATGTATAAATTACATACATTAGTTAACACTTTATTTTGATAATTTTTTACGGTTTATAATTAATACCTTAACTTCCGATTTAATGTTACGTGACTCGCTCCCCAATGTCACCGTTTTCCAAGTAGGCACTCGTATGTAATGTAGTGTGTGAGGAAGGGGAGGGGGAGGAATAAAAAAGTAAGCAAATCCCCTGAAATAAGTAAATCTTTCACAAACACTGCCAAAGTCCTTTTATTGCATTCCACAGCTTTCGGAATTATTTTATGGATAGCAGTGCATATAAAAGATAGTAATTCAGAAAGACATAAACATACGTTCGAAGCAATGAACTCTTTGACTGAGCAAGACGTTTATATACGCAGGTGACACTTAAAAGGTTAAAGTCGTATTGTAGCTTTAGCGCAGTGCTTCTCAAACTTTCAATATACGCGACCCAATGTTCAATCATCATTTTTATCGTGCCCCCCTCCATACAATAACAATATATTGTGAATTCAATAATACTATACTTTGACACTAAAGCTACAATATGACTTTAACCTCTTATGTGCCACCAACGTACATAAACGTCTCGCTCAGCCAAAGCATTAATTTTCTGGACGTATATATACGTCTTCCCGAAGTACGATCTTTTCTGTGCAGTGCTATCCATAAAATTATTCCTAAGGCTTTGGAATGTAATAAGAGGACCTTGACAGTGCTTGCGAAGGATTTACTTATTTCAGAGGATATTTGCTTATTTTTCCTTTTCTCCTCCTCCTCCTCAAAAACATCAAAATACGCTCGTCTACGAGGAAAATGGTGGTATTGGGAAGCGAATCGCATAACTTTTAATCAGCAGTTAAGGAATTAATTAAAAACCGTACAAATTATCAAGATAAGTGATAATACAAGCCCATGGGTCACTGATAATTATCAAACTTGTTCTTAACTTACAAGGGAGGGCACGACTAAGGAAATTCATTTGGGATCGAGACTTGGTGTAATAGTAGTACTCTTTTAGGGTGTTCACCCCTCAATGGAATTCCGTCGAATGGCCAGTCAATTCGGAGAAATCAGGCTTCGAAATTCATGCTTAGCTTTTATACAGTTAAATTTTAATTTTCCGCAACGAGTTCGTAGCTTGATTGGTAAGTCGTCTGCTTTCTATGCTGGAGGTTAGGGTTCGATTCCGCGCGATCAAATTTTTATTCTTCAATTCATTTAATTATTTTTTTAAATTAAATAAATTTATTTATGAAAGGTTTATTAAATATTAAATGATACTTCTTGCAATTATTTTGTATTTTATAAAATAAAAAAAATTTAAAATATTTATATAACTTAAATTTTTTACTAGTAAAATTATTAAAAATTATTATTAATTAAAAATATGTAAAATTATAATTAATTAAAAATATTTAAAATTATTATTAATTAAAAATATGTAAAATTATAATTAATTAAAAATATTTAAAATTATTATTAATTAAAAATATTTAAAATTATTATTAATTAAAAATATTAAAAATAATTATTAATAAAAATTATTAATAATTAAAATTAGTAAATTATTTATTATTTATTAAAATTAATTAATTACTTATTGTTTATACTAATTAATCAATTACTTTTTATTATAATTAATTAATTACTATTTATTATAATTAATTATTATTAAGCATTAGTATTAATAAGAAATATTATTAATTTATTATTAAAATTATTATTACTTTATTACTAAAATTATTGTTAATTATTAAAATTATGATTTATTATTGAAATTATTATTAATTTACTATAGAAATTATTATTAATTTATTATAGAAATTATTTAAATGAATTTATTAAAATTATTTAAATAAACTTTTTGAAATTAAATAAATTTATTTGAAAAGGACTTATTAAATATTTTATAAAATTGTAAAATAATTAATTTAATAACATATAAAAAAGACATATTTTTATTATATTAATTATAAAATAATTAATTTAATAATAATAATATATTTTATAAATTATTTTATATTATATATAATATTTTATTTTTTTAGTATATTGTATTTCACATTATAAAACTATTTGCAACTAATTTTTTTTATAGAATATCATTTAATATTTATTATATATTTTATTATAAATATTATTTATTAATATAAAATATATTTATAAAATTTAATATAATTATTTATATATATATATAATCAAAGTAATTTTTTTATTTTATAAAATGGAAAATAATTACAAAAAATATCATTTAATATTTAATAAACCTTTCATAAACAAATTTATTTAATTTAAAAAATAATTAAATGATTTGAAGAAAAAAAATTGATCACGTGAAATCGAACCCTAACCTCCAGCATAGAAAGCAGACGATTTACCAATCAAGCTACGAACTCGTTGCGGAAAATTAAAATTTAATTGTATAAGAGCTAAGCATGAATTTCGAAGCCTGATTTCTCCGAATTGACTGGCCATTCGACGGAATTCCATTGAGGGGTGAACACCCTAAAAGAGTACTACTATTACACCAAGTCTCGATCCCAAATGAATTTCCTTAGTCGTGCCCTCTCCTTCTTAGTATTGTTAAATTAATAATAAAATACATTGCACAGTACTGATACGTTTATAAGTGTATTATATCAGTGTATAAATGTGTATTTTATATTTTATTATATCAGAAAGTATTTTGTTTGTTTACTTTCAGTAGATTAATAATTTTTTAAATAATCTTTTGTTCTCGACTTTTCAATATGCTCGCGGCCCCCTCATAAAGGTATCACGCCCCCTAGGGGCGCGCCTCACAGTTTGAGAAACACTTCTTTAACGTCAAAGTATAGTAATGTTGAATTCAATTCATTATGATTGTAAGGAGGGGGGTGATGAAAACTATGATTAAATATTTTGTCGCAAATATTGAAAGTTTGATAAGCACTGTGTTACTGTAAATACAAATTATTATGCCTTTAAATGTTCTTTCTTTTAGTTTGTACACTACCATCTAACTAGGCAAAAAATAGCAATAAAGTCTCTTCTCCTTTTTTTTTCTTTTCACATGTAAAAACTTCCATACCTCGATTAACTAAACTAATTAAAATAACAGAAATTTGTAATACAATCCATTCAGCTAAATTCATTGAATCTCCGATTCTCCTGTTGTTTTAACAGGATGAACTTTTAATGCAATAGTAAAATTAATTTACTTAAAACGGTTCAGGTAGAAATGAGAACCAAAATTATTTCTTAACAAATTATGTGTTTTAACATTAGTTCCTCTGTGTGTTACGTAATGGTAGTCTAGTCTTTTTTCATATACATTATTAGATATTATTAGTAGCAACTTATAAAGCGAGAATAATCCACTTTTCGTTTAAGACCTGTTTCTCAAACAGGGGTGTGCCCCTTAGAGTGCTGTAATAACTCTACGAGGAAGGCGCGAGCATACTGAAAAGTCGAAAACAAAAGATTATTATAAAATAATTACAAATTCCATGAAAGCAAACATACAAAATACATTCTGACATAATAACAAATAAAATATACACTTAAAATGATATATAATACACTTATAAATATATCAGTATATATACTGCTCAAAGTATTTTACAATTAATTTAATAATACTAAGTTAAGAACAAGTTTAATAATTACCAGTGATCCTATGGTCTATAGTCATAAAAAATTATATACAAAAATTAATATTATTCTTGATAATTTGTACAGTTTATAATTAATCGGTTAACTGCCGATTAAAAGTTATGACATTCGTTCCCCAGTTTTAGCTTTTTCCACGTAGGCGAGCGTATGTGATGTATTGGGGGAGAGGAAGAAAAAGACATAAATAAACAAATCCTCTGTCCTTCGCAAGCACTGTCAATGTCTTATTTTTTTTCATACCAAAGCCTTCGAAATAATTTTATAAATAGCAGTGCACAGAAAATATCGTTCTTCGGGAAGAGGTATATATACGTCCAGGGGAAATAAAGCTTTGGCTGAGCGAGACGTTTATATTCGCCGGTGAGTGAGTGAGTGAATATTAACGTCTCACTGTTTAGCTACACGAGGGCTTTTGGCGACGGACCTCGTAATTTTGAACCATGGTCAAAGACAAGGACGACACCTGAGCTGGCACCGCCATCTCCTAACTACCGCACCACACCAACGGGAGGACGTTTGATCTCTCGACAGATTTAACGTGCATCGTTCCCCTACACGGCGGGTCTTTAGTGATACTGGGCTCGAACTCATGACATGCCTGCCATGATCCGATACCTTTACCACAGGGCTACGGTAACCCCTATATCCCCTTCAGGACCAACGGAAGGAGAAAGAAGTGCTTCCCCAGGCCCGCACGTTCGGACAGGATACGCACGCACGGGACCGGTGGAATTTCAATGTTAAGCCTATATATATATATATATATATACTAATTATCTACAAACAAGAGATAACATCTAAACAATAACATTCGAAAAACACATAGATAGAAGGAAAATATTTATATATATATATAATTTCTTTTAACAATTCATATAAAGTTTTAAATGCGATCAAATACGCTAACACTTACAATTTACTATCATTGATAATATTTGAATATGGAGTACAAAAATGTTCGCTATATTTATAAAAAAAACAATTGCGATATTTAAAGAAAATGTTTTCATTTTACTAAAAAAAAAATTGCGTACACTTTCAAAAAATTGACAAAAATACCATACATTTAAATACGAATATAGAAAATATTTGAAAACTAAACCAACTTATTCAAAATACAAACAGAAATCCACAGAGTAATAGATCACGAACCTCTAAATGTCCGATTCCCTCGAAATATAAACATGTGCAAATGTTTATATTCAGAAATATTTCGGATCTAATTAAAAAAAAGCACGGAGCTGAAAGCCCATACTGAAGTTCAAAGTTTTATGAAACATTATTCGAAAAAAACAGCTTTTAACCACCATCCAGTGCTCGTAAAAATGAATATAAAAACGTTCCTAACTCGGATCATACCGGTGTGATCATGGACCTACGAAGAGGTAAAGCTCAATCACATATATGATACCGTGGGCTGTGGAGGGAGAAACGCGTGATCACATATATGTGATCATGGCCCTGAACGGGAAATACGCCGGTGGCAAGAGGTTAAAGTAGTATTGTAGCCTTAGCATCAAAGAATAGTATTATTGAATTCAATACATTGGTATTGTATGGAAGGAAGGGAGATCAAAATGAAAGTTATGACTGAATATTGGGTAGCAAATATTGGAAGTTTGAGAAACACTACCTTAAAGTTAGTAATCTCCAAGAATGAGCTCCAGTCAATATTGGAAATAATAATAAGAAAGAGGATGTAGTCTCCGGTAATAAATGTCCTTCCAAGTTAGAGAAATCATGAAATCAAACTGAACAAAACATAAAGCGTAGTTCCAAATACACTAAAATAATTCACATGAAAAAAAAAAATTAAGAAGTTTCTAGAATTTCTAATAATAAGTTGGGGAAAAAGAAATCCAGTATTTTTGCAGGAAAATCAAGACTTTATTTAACATGCTTCCGATTGTCCGATTTGGGTCAAATATATACCTTTTTGTTGTATAATTTATTACCATTTTAAAGGTAGCTCCATAATGCCTCTCTCATAGAAATCTTGGCCCTTATTGGTGAAAACATCTAGTAATCGATTTTCACAATCTTATCTTGATCCCAATTTCTTATAACTCAGGAAATTTTGCAATGCGATAAAAAGGTTGTAATCGTTTGGTGCCAGGTCCGGACTATAGGGTGGATGCATTAAAACTTCCCATCGAAGCTCCCAGAGGTTATGACGAGTCAATACAGAAGTGTACGGCCTGGCGTTGTCCAGATCGGATCAACACCTCTACTGTTAGACAATTCTGGCCATTTCTGGTCAATCGCTAGCTTTAAAAGGTCCAGTTTTTGACAGCAGATATCTGAATTTAGTATTTGGCCATGCGGAAGCAACTCCTAATTAATGATTCCTTTCCAGTCCCACTAAATACACAGTAGAACTTTCCTGGCCGTTAGTCCTGGTTTGGTCACCGTTTGAGCTGCTTCACCGCGCTTTGACCAAGATCGTTTTCACACAATATTGTCGTATATGACCCATTTCTCATCCCCAGTGACCATCCGTTTAAGAAATGGGTTGATTTCTTTCCGTTTGGCCAAGGCTTCGCAGATGGGAATTCGATCCTTCATGTTTTTTGGTGTTAATTGGTGTGGAACCCAAACATCGAGCTTCTTTTTTGAATCCGACTTTGCGCAAATGGTTTAAAACTGTTTATGGTCAATCTTTAGCTCTTGGGTGATGCTACGACTACTAACATTCCATTCAACTTCGATTATTTCTGTGATTTTAGCGACATTTTAGACGACGGGCCTGCCTGTGTGAGTTGCATCTTTAACTTCAAAAATGCCTGAACGGAATCGACGAAACCAAAATTGCACATAATTAGCTGTTACAGCATCGGCACTATAAACACCATTCACAATTTCAGCCCCCTGGCTGGCATTTTCACCTTTATCAAAGAAAAACTGCAAAAAGAACCGAATTTTCTCTTTGTTAACTTCCATTTTTAACACCCTGTAACTCACAACTGAATGAACCAAACAAAAAAAAGCAAAATAATTTTTTTAGTGTGAATTGTCATCTTGAAAACGAGCATAAATTTGAAATTGTTTCATTGATACTTTACGAGACATTGACACTACAGCCATCTACCGAAAACATAATGGATTTCTTTTTCCCCAACCTAATATAAGCATGCTCCACATTCTATTTTTTAGTAATTATATTTAATTTACTTAAATAATTTAAGAGAAGTATAAAACTGTCTAATTTTACCTCTTCAGAAATACGGGAATTCAAGCCACGATACTCTAAAACAAAAATTTCTGTCATTGCTTCTAATTTAAATGCTCGGAAAGCTCACCATAATATTTTTTATACCTGAGTTATTTTTTGAGTACTTCGTCTTGAAACAGAAAACCAATGAGATAAATTACCAACAACAACGAACAATGTTTTTTTACTGGAAACAATTTTTTAACATCGTGTATATCCGATCAATTTGCCTTCAGCTATAATAGCAAATTTTGATAAAAAAATTCTTTGAAAAGGGTAGTGAAATGTTTTTATTTCCACCGCAAATATTTTTTCAATATTTTCTGAGTGAAAAATTTAGGAAACGAAAATTATTTCGAATTTAATCTGAGAGCCTTATATCATAAATATTTTTGATGTAATGAGTACGTCTCATCGAGAAATAAATATTTCTCTTTTAAAAAGTTATACTGCAAAACAATTGTTTTTACTAATTTTTTGGCAAGTAAAATACATTTCATTAAGAATTTATTTCAGTTATTTCGTGCTTTTTAAATGCATTTTATTTTATTTATTATACTTTGCTTAGATATGATAAGAGACGAGAAATCAGTGGAAATAAAAAGTAATCAGAATCCCAGTAGTATAGTTTAAAAATAAATGCATTTAAAACTGATAATTTTTATAAAATGGTTACGTGACTATGAAATTATAAATTCTACATTTTAAGTAAAATATTTACAATTACAGAATATCCCTTAATGTTATCATTAAAATAGCACTTCAAGTACAGTCGGATTTCTATTTAACGAAGTCACTAAATCCCGAAAAAAAAGTTCATTATATGGAGGTTCCTCTTTCAATATACTTTATAAACCACATAAAACAAATTTTAAATTCCTAAACACTATACATTAAAAAAAGTAATTATTTACACTTTTTTTGTAAATTAATATTTATGTATTTTATATATCTTACCCATCAAATCAAAAAAAAAGAAAGAAAAGAAAACTGCAAGGAAAACAAGAAAAAGAATGCCGTGGAATATACTGTATTTTCTACATGCATCCTTAAATATAATTACTCATAAAATCTGTTAATTTTGTTTGAATTTTGTTTGTTTTTTTATTGAAAATATACTTTGTTTCATAATATATACGCCTCACATGTTTACAATGAACCAAAACTCCCTTTATCAACACCATAAAATGTGTTAAAAGAGAGAATAACTCGAAATGTCCAGAAATACTTAAAACAAAGGGAGAAAAAAAATTGAGTCACAAGAAAAAAGTCCGTTATATAGAAAAGGCACTTCGCTATTGGGAGGTTATTTTACGAAAAAAATCGTGAAATGTTCTTGGTTCCAGGAAAAAGTTTGCAATATAGAGGTTCGTTATATGGAGGTTCGATTGTACTAGCATACACAGTACATGGCTTACAGCAGTGC
>BMAV01024547.1:171099-182204 GCA_019973955.1 Trichonephila inaurata madagascariensis
AAAGACTTCTCCAGAGTCTGAACTATTTTTTTTTTTTGAAAAATTCACATTATTTACAGAGTTATCACCCATTAAAATAATTTTATCAGCGTTTTTTTCTTAAAATTTTTCCCCTCTGTTGTCTTAAAACATGGATAAAGCCACTTCTAAGTTACATATTTCAAAAATTCCAGTTGAGCCTCTGTACAGAGGTCTGAGCTATATACAGGCAAAATATTATTATAATAGAAGCCTTTTTCAAAAAAGGAGAATATTTTGAAAATGGGACATTCTATGTTCATTTTTTGTCCAAATATTGTACTTAAATTATTTTTATTGCAATAATATTCTTAAGACAATGTTATATACATGTATTCTGATCTAAGTGATACTAAATATCATAAACGGTTCCGAACGTAGTCGGATTCCTTAACACACATCAAACCTACATGGTGGATATTGAGAGTGGCATGATTTCAAAACGCCAGCCACCAGGAACACTAGACTCTAGCTGCGACAGACAAAAATTGACGATTAATATTGTTGTTGATGTTACTGATGCCACCTGATCAATGGAACAAAACAAGGCTCACAAAATTCATCGTGGCAAGGGCCAAGGTCAAGGGTACTCAACCCTATTTTCTGCTGGGCCGCATACATAAGTCAGCTATTTCACGCGAGCCGCAACATGAGGATAAATGGGGGAGTGAGGGGGGAGAAATCCTTTAAGACCAAGATAACATTGGAAATTTAAAATGTGGAAAATGGATCAAAATATTATAACTCCTGTTTTGCATTTTATTATTATTATTTTTTACATTTTTTTTGTCACTAACACTAACTTAGAAGCATTTAAGAAACTCTCATCCACAAAGTCTGCATCAATAAACGGTTTCATATGATTACTAACAATATAACATACTTCATAGGATGTCTTTGTTACCGATGTGATATTACCACTGATAAAACATTTTGTTTCAGTTGCAAAGATTATTCAAAAAAGCCTATTTATTACTTCTTGAAAGAGATCTTCGAGGAAAAGTGTCATTGAATGACTTATTAGTATTTTTTAAATACAGCACATTCGTGACAAATCAATTACTTAACCATGCTTGTTTTTCACCACAAAATAGTCAACCTCTCAATTGTCTTGAAACTATTTTTTAAAATATTTTTCCCTTGCAAGATATGAAATATAGTTAAAAATTAGTACCATCCGTAAAATTGTCGCTACTCCACTGTAACTTCCGTAACCGTTCCAAATAAAAAAAGAATATCATCTGGTACCCGTACGACACCGACATCAAAAAGCAAATTTGGTTTCTTAACAAAGAGTTCCCCACCAAACTTTTAATACAGTGTTCCCAAATAAGTAAATTTCTCACCGCAATGAACCATGATCAGGCCACTTGAAAAAAGGCTCTGTGGGCCGCAGGGTGAGTATCGCTGGCCTAGGTGTACGTCTGCCGTTAGCCGTATGGTTGAGCACCATACAGGTGACAGTACGATTTGGCTCTGTTCCACCCCACTTTGGGTGGATAACACCCTGGGGGTGGTCAGAGGCCTCCCACCTCTATTTCCCTTCCACCAACCTCAGGAGAGGACTTGCGTCTTGATGGCTATTTAGAGTACTCCCATGCCACAAAGGCACTACACTTTTACAAACACCCATGCCTTCTGGGGGTTCAGACCCAGGCCATACGGATAAGCATTCAACGTCACTATACCGGATAGGCGGCTGAATGCTAAATTTTAATGTATTTTTATAAAAAGTTCGTTAATGTAAGATAGATAATATTTAAAAGAAATTTATCTTAAGGCCCGAATTGTAATTATACTATTTTATCAAAACTTTTCAATTAATTGAAAAAAACACTAATTTTTTTTAAAAAAAATTAAAAGAAACGTCCAAATTTCTAATAAATATTTTCCAAAATCAGTTGCAAATATTTTAATATATAAGAAGATTAAAAAATGCAAAAACCAAAAAATTTATAATAAAATATTTTTTTTTCCGAATTTCAGAATAATGTATTAAATTGGACAAAAAAATGAATATTATTGGCCAAAAAAAATGAAACATTTTTTCAAAGATTAATAAATATTACTTTATATTCAGCACGAAATAAATGAGAAAAAAAGTTCAAATGATTAAATTTTCTTCGAACATTTTTTTCAGTCTTGAAAGAATTGAATACATGCATAAACTATTCCTTTTCCATTAGCGAAACCGAAAAAAATGCAATTTGTTTTAATAATGTGTTAATATAAATGGAAGAAAAATCAGAAAACTCTTTTAAATAGAAAAATACTCCTATATTATGTTGTATTTTCTTTGAAGATCAGAAATCACATACAGTCTTTTAATACATTTACCTTTGTTTATATGGATTACACAATACGTCATGTATAGTAAAGTGTATGCATATGCAAATTTGTTAATAAATTATATGCAAAGAAATTAAATCATCATACTTTTTTATTTTCAATATGCGCCATTATTAATGGTATTAAATTACTTACTAGGTATTCTCTATTACGTCTTTAAACGTATTGCTGCGAACCTGAATGGAGGGAGGGAATAGCAAATAGCTTTAATTACTTGAATAATAGATTTATTAATAAACAAGGACGAACAGATGTTACGAAGACAAATCGACATATATACACAAAGAAATTTTATTACATATTTTTTATAATGATGAAAAACGCAGTCGCTCTAAACAGGCCTTATAATGTTCTAGAAACTCTGTTCTAGAACAGTTCTACAGCAGGAACTCAGACAGATAAAGTTTGTCTCTAATATCGCAGTTAATGCACAAATTCATATCTCGAATGATCTGAACTGCCCTGACGTTATTTTCAAAAGTGCAATCTCTTAGAATCGCAATCTCTAGAAGAATCGATCACGGAGCCTTCTCGTCTATTCCTTGGCGATATTGTATTTTTTGCCAAATGTTTTGCCAAGAACGATAGTCACCAATCTGGTAAACCTGGTAACATTTCTGTGGTTGCTATTTTTTTTTATTTTGAAAGTTAACGCTGTGAAGTAAACTGTAAAATCCGCCTGTAAAACTCAATTTTCACTCAAAGATTGTACAGCTGCAAAAAAAAGCATGTGTCGAGTTTTAGTATTACTATTTACGAAATATGTTGCGAGTATTAGAAACATATTTAAAATATCCTGGAAGTTCCTGATAATAAACGTAACTGCAAATAGTATGTAATCAAGTTAAAAACCCATTTCTTTTTGGAAAATGCTTCCTTTATTTTTTATAAAAATATGTATTAATATCTGAAATTGGTTCTTTTATTTATTTAAGAGGAGCTTAGAAACTGAAAGCTGAATAAAAAAATTTTGAACTGATATCAAAATTTAGAAAATATACTTAGTAAAAAAATATGTTTGAGTAGTATGTTTTTATAAGAGTAAAAGAAATATATTGAAAAATTAGAAAATTAAAAGATTTCTTTTATTTGAAGAGGATTGCGTTGTTGGGAATTTAATTATAGCAATTATATCTTAAATTTACATCAAATGCTTCGATATTAACCGAACTTTTTTCCATTAACGCTGTAAAATACGATATACTTATAGAAAAAATAAAGAAATAAAAGTAAATAAAAATTATAAAATCTATAATGTGTGAATTCAGTTTATATTTGAAAGAACAATTTCCTCTTATTAGATGTCAGTTAATTGTTGTTGCTTGCTTTTAAATTCATTTAAACTCAAGGTATTCTCGTTTGATATAGATCAGAAATCTAGACTATAGAATAACTAAACTAAATCAGATACGCTAACTACTTCATAAATTCTGATTTTATGCGATGCGTAAATATCTAGGAGTGTGCCTTAATATATTTTTCAGTGATTATGCTTAATTTATGTCAGAAACACACATACACATCTTGTATAGTAAAAGGATTAGCTCCAAGATAGCTAATATGACATCTAGGAATAAATGAAAGTAGAATAAACGTTACTGAGAGATACACTTATACTTAACAGCTATCAGGAATCGTAAATACACTTTATGCCAAGCAACTATTTGTATACGCGTGCATGAACACGCGATTGCAATCACTTAATAAATATTTGCATAGCATTTAACACGACTGAAGATCTGAAAACTAGTTACAATAATACGTACACGAAATTATATCTAGGGCTTTTATACGACGTTGTTTGATATGAGGATCACGCTTTGTGAAGGAATCATAATAGATGCAAATAGGCATTATTATTTGAACATATCTGAAGTGTGAAGATAAGAGGAAATTATTTGAGCATAAGTCGTACTGCTAGCAGACGTTAATATAATGATAAGTTGCGATATTATTGAGTCTCACTAGGAGTTTGATTCAACAAAATATCTTCTGTGTACATCTACTTGAAAAACCGATCATCCTTTAAGTTCAGCTGCAGCAAGGCACCATCAAAAATAAAGTTATACACTGAAGAGCCAAAAAAAACTGGTACACCTGCCTCATATCATGTGGGGCCCCGACGAGCACGCAGAAGTGCTCCAACATGACGTGGTATGAATTTGATTAATGTCTGAAGTAGTGCTGGAGGTAATTGACACCATGAATCCTGCAGGGCTGTCCATAAATCAGTAGGAGTAAGAGGGGGTAGAGATCTCTTCTGAACCGCACGTTGCAAGGCATTCCAGATATATTCAATAATGTTCATGTCTGGGGATTTTGAAGCCCAGAGGAAGTGTTTAAATTCAGAAGAGTGCTCCTGGAGCCACTCTGTAGCAATTCTGGATGTGTGGGGTGTCGCATTGTCCTGCTGAAATCACCCAAGTCCGTCGGAATGCACAATGGATATAAATGGGTGCAGGTGATCAGACACGATGCTTACGTACCTGTCACCTGTAAAAGTCGTATATATAGACTCTAAGAGTCATATCAGGGGTCCCATATCACGCCAACTGCATACGGACCATACTATCATAGAGCCTCCACCAGCTTGATATACAGGGTCCATGGGCCCATGAGGTGTTTCCATACCCGTACACATCCGTCAGCTCTATTCAATTGGAAACGAGACTCGTCAGACCAGGCAACTTGTTTCCAGTCATCTACAGTCCAAAGTCGGTGTTAACTAGCCCAGGCGAGGCGTATAGCTTTGTATAATGCAGTCAACAAGGGTACACGAGTGGGTTTTGGCACCGAAAGCCCATATCAATGATGTTTCGTGGAATGGTTCACAAGGTGACACTTGTTGTTGGCCCAGCATTAAAATCTGAAGCAATTTGCAGAAGGGTTACACGTTTGTCACGCTTAATGTTTCTCGTCAGTCATTGTTGTTCCCGCTCTTGCATGATCTTTTTCCGGCACAGCGATGTCGTAGATTTGATGTTTTAACTGATTCCCGATATTCACGGTACACATCGTGAAATGGTCGTAAATGGAAATCCAAATTTCATAACTACTTCGAAGATGCTATGTCCCATCTCTCGTATGCCGACTATATCACTACGTTCAAACTCTCTTAAATCTTGATAATCTGGCATTGTAGCAGCAGTAATCTATTTAACTGTGTCAGACACTCTTTGTCTTATATAGGATTTGCTGTAAGCAGCATCGTACTATGATTGGTTCAATATCTCTTTATTTGCATATGCATGCCTCTACCAGTTTTTTTTTTTATTTATTTATATAGGTCTTGAGTGTATTATGCACTTCGTTAAAATTCTGCTAGTTAAACCGTTTAAGGTATTCGAAGACGTTGAAATGATCAAATTGGGTCCAAACATATAGGAATAGAGCTATCTTTTGGCCTTACAAAACATATTTTGTTTGTTTCTACGTTTCCTAAAGGCTAAGTTATAAACAATTTTATAAAATTAGAAAAACTAGAAGCGTGTCTTTAACCTGCCGAAAATGGGCATTGAAATAGTTCGAAATCTATCACAAGAGTCTGATAACTTAAAATACAATGAATGTATTTCTGTGAATGTATTATATTTTCTAGAGAATGTACTAAAATATTTCTTAATGTACGATTTTTTTTTTTTTTTTAGTAATGGCCTGTTTTTTAAAGTAACGGTCTCATAAAGAATGTCGCATTTCTTATGATTATTATTACTCGACAAGTTTTAAAATTTTTAAGTTTCAATAAAATGTTAAAATTTTAGTACATTCTCTAGATAAATGCATCTAATTTGTTTTTGTAATACTTTTACTGATATAAGTTTATTACTTTTCTTTCTTGTTGCTTTGAAGTTTTTCAAAAAATATTGCTAAAATGTCACTTTTAATTGAGATTTCTGTAAAGTTTAAAGATATTTTTTTTAAAAAAAATAGTATTATGGCTAAATATCAGTATCTGTTGGTATCGGTACCTAAAAAGTATTTATAATGTTTTAATATGCTGTTTTTTAAAAAAGTATTCCAAATGTGTTCGGATACCTTAACGCTTAGGAGTAGTCTTGAAAAAAAATTGCTTTTGAATAAAAAATAAAAACATATATATTAAATGTTTTACTATGCCTTTAGTTTTTATATTCCAATGTTGTTGGTCTACCACAAAAGTTCTATTTAACAAAGCGTTTAGAGCGCACAAATCATGTCATATAAGCTTAAAAAAGTTTTCAAAGTATTCGAGTAAAAAACATTATAATTTTTTGGGGAAAAGGCTCTGTTCAATAAATAACCAAAAAAATGCAATAAATCGTGTGAACATTCGAAAGAATTCTATGATTGATTTCTATGAGTTGTTAAGGCTTTTAGCTCCTGTATATTGGTCATTAGCCCACGGCGGTTAATTTGAAAAGAAAAGGGAACTTTTTTTCACATAACTTTACTATTCACATAACTTTCAGTGCACTAATTCTGCTTAAATAATAAATAAATGCACTTTTCTAAAGGCATCAGCATTTTGAAGTCCATATGTAAATATCGCAAAAATAAAAATAAAAAAATAAAAAAAATATTTTAAAAAAAACCAAATAACATTCCAAGAATTTCGGAAAATAGATTTAATATTTTCCAATAACATTTAGTTGCTTAAAGGAAATATTAAACCTATACAAAACCACAATCATTTATTTTAACGTTTTTCTAGAACAAATGTGGACCATTAGGCCTATTTTGCAAAAAGAGAAATATGTAAATCCCTCCTTCTGAAATCGATCCATTTGCCAATAATTTCTCATTGATTTTGTTAACTTTCGACTTCTAGACGCTTATGGAATAAGGATTTTTCACTCTTCTAGAATTCTGAATTAGACATTTAGCATATAGATATTTTATTCAGATATTAATACTATACAAGAAATGTTTTTTTTATTTATTTATTTTTACATTTGTAGAAAACAAATTACATCTTCTAGTGCATAAGAAAAATATTTTTTTATAAATTAATTCGTACCTTTCTTGTATTAAATTTATTTGACTACGATGATTTAACTAAACAAAAGTACTACAAACAACCTCTAAAAAGGAATTTACTATAAATGCTTTTTGCAGGCACAATTTGTTCTTATTCTTTACGAATACTGTGCTCTAAAATAGCCCAAATGTCCATTTTAGAAACTCGATGTCTAAAATAAATCATTTCTAAGCTACATGTAGCCATTTTTCCTAGAATATACGAAACAGACTTTTTATGGAATAAACTTGTATATTTACAGATATGCAATGTTTGACCTGTGCTTATAAAACCCATTGGCGATAATTCTAGAAGAAAATTTCTGGGGGCAAGACATATTTTCCATAAAATAGAATGTAGAGGATGTTTAGTTCTTCTCAGTCTCCTAGGTTTTCTTGACTGTGTTCTAAGAGATAAGAAATGCAACGATGGCCTAGTAGTCAAAGTAACGGACTCGTGTCTGGCGAGTTATAAGCTCCAGCCTAGTACCACTGGTGCAGAAGAGGCTGATGCAAGATAAATCTGTCGAGACTCGAATGTCCTCCAATGAGTGTGGTGTGGAATTTAGGAGAGTTGGTGCCATCTCAGGTGTCATTCTCAGCACTTGACCATTGTTCAAAATTACCGGATCGTTCGCCAAAACCCCTCTTGTATCTGCGACATTAATATTAACTCACTCACTCAGGTATATAATTTCATTCAATTTTTTATTGTTGAACGTGCTGTGTGCAGTGTTAGTTGTAAATAGTAATGCGTAAATTAAGGGGAAACAGTACGATTCAATTGACAAAAATCTGTCAAAAAATAAACTATAATTTTTAAGCCTAGATTATACTTTATTTACTTTTCTATAACCTCACAAAATTTTAAAGCTCTAAACTTTAAAAAAGCACAGAATTATGATAGCTTTTAAGTTCGTTTTACTTCACAACCCTATGGAAAATCAAAACTTTAAACCTACTTATCTCCGAAAGATAAAACATATAGTTTGTCTTCATTCAAAATGCTAAGGTTTTTTTTCTATTGTGCCTAAGGCTTTGAATTGTTTTTACCTATTGCTAATAGTACCTGTAACAAAAGTTGATATGCATTTTTGAATCAAAACAATACTTATTTTTTTAAAGTAATATTGAGCTCAGAATTCATACATTTTTTAAGGAATTTTCAATGCGCATTCATAAAAAGAAGTATTGTTCAGATACCAAGCATGTTATCCAAAACCCATACCAACTTCTGTTACACATCGTTTGAAATACTTGTAAATCAAATTTCATGCGTGTACGTACATTTTTGGAGGAGGGGTAGCATTTTAAAATCAGTTCACAAATTTTAAGTTTTCTTTAATTAAAAAATTAAATGACTAGCTTTGAATGAAATTTGGAGCACAAAATCTGTTTTACATAGTACACACACATAGGAGGCAACCAAAAAAACTTTGAAAATCCTTAAATTAAAAATTTTTGCGTAAATCGTAATCCTTAATTAAATTTTCAAAGGCCTCGGTTTGAATAAATTAATATCATTTACCACTGTAGTCATCTAGATTGCTTAATTTATTGCATAGGCTTCTGTATAAATAAATAATAAACATCAAAATAAAATTAATTTATTATAGAAATGTAGACACAGGTGTACCTATAATCGCATAATGTACGCATGAAAAAGAAATAAGAAACAATTACATAAAATTCTAACCTTATTTTTAAGAATGAACGGTAATGTCTTAACCTGTTTTTATTGTATTGTATTCCAAACCTTCGGAATAATTTTACTGATAACAACGCAATGCAAAGGATCCGATTTCGGAAAGACGTATTTGTACGTCAGGGCAGTTGCTGCACAGTTGAGTGAGACGTATATATACGTCGGAAGAAATTCAGGGGCTTAAATACAATTTTTCATTATAAATTTAACAAATTCCTCTATTCACTTCTTTTCCTTTTAAGTAATGGAAGATATTGTAATGCCAAATATCTTTTAGCTTTTCTAGTACAAAAGAAGCACGACTCAGAAGAAAAAATAAAGAAAAGTAAGAAAATAAAAATTCTAATCTTATTTTTCAAACCACGGAATTTTAATAAACCTGGAAATAGTGTCTAAATTTTCTAATAAAATCACGCCACTGAACTCGAAATCACAGATGCAGAAAAAAAAATTCTCATCTTCTACTGTAAGTGGATTTTTTTTCGTAAAGAATACTTTTTTTCCAGCCCCTTTGAAAAAAGAAAAACTTTTTATTTCTATCTATCTGCATTAGTAAAGTTCTTATCCATTCTTCGTTAAAATGCCATCTGTTGGCAAGAGTTTTCAACGAAAGTGTTTGGAATGAAAACTTTCTTCTTTTTTTTTAATTTATCCGAAACGTGGAATACGCGGACATTCATTTACTTTTAAATTCTAAGTTTTTCCCTTCACCTTGAAAATTACTTTCCTGAAGTTGGTGCATTTTTCAATTTTAAATGTTACATAACAATCGAAGTTTTATAACTGAATATATATATTTTTCGTACAAAATTTTCGTTCGGTGTTGTGGAAGAATGGGGAATGGGGGGTAGTGTGGAAGGTGTTAAATCTATATAATATTTCCAAGAATTTAAAATAAAAATTTTAATAGAATTTTTTCCAACTTTTATTTTCTTTCATGTCATGCAAATGATATTGGAATACACTATATGAAACAAAATTTGAAATACCATTTCCTATTTTATTTAAAAGTAATTGATCTAAATTTAAACTCCTTCTACATCAAAAAATGTTTTGCTTTCTTAAATATAAATATATATTGCTAATACAACAATAAATTATAAATAAATTAATAAACAATAAATTATAATTCCATTATGCGATAATTTTTTACATTCACTTCTAAAAGTTAATCACGGAGCTGTAAAATGAGAAAAAAGGGACAAGCAATGCTTTAAATAACACGAAGTGCTGCAAGTATCTTTGAATTTATACATGAAGCAAAACAAAGAATTACTGAGAAAGATAAAAAATATATATATTATGTTTTAATAAATTATAAAATGACGTTATGTTTGCGTCATTAACAAAATGACGTTTAAATACAAAACAAATAACACAAACTGAAGTTAACCCACGATCACTCGCGCCTGTTTTTCTACCGTCGTTACTCGCGGGGTGTAGAGAACACCCCAAATTCTTAACACGTGTATTTAAATAAGAAAATTTTTTTTAAGTCAATTATGATATATATTTGTGAAGTATAAGAGGTTTTTTTGTATTATACAAACAAAATTGTTAAATTTATTGCATTCAAATGAGACTACCTTTAATTTAAACTAAACCTACAAAATTTTCATTTTAAAGTACACAATTTTATATTTTTCATAAACCACAAGTAAAACGTATTACCAGTCATAAATATACTTTATAATTAATGATAAGGATAGTAAAAAGTAGAAAAATAATATTTAAATCATTTTTCAAACATTCAGAGCAGACTGTATTCATATGCTTTAAGCACATATTTTTCTTACATTGAAGACAAAAACAAATAATTTTTACATCTTTTACCCGTGGACAAGCAGTGCAACACCCCTTTTTTAGGGAGATTAATGCTCTTTTTAATATATTCTGTGTCAGTAAAGCTTCTTTTGAGTGTTTTGTTAAGGTTTGGGAAATCCGATCTCATATCCCACTGTGGCTGCACAAGATCCATTCTAATCTCCTCTAATAATATTGAATGTCTCATTTATTTTCAGGAAGAACCGAATGATAG
>BMAV01024547.1:182304-199754 GCA_019973955.1 Trichonephila inaurata madagascariensis
CCCTTTCCCATGGAGTTTTTGTCATAATTTCTAGAAAATGTTTTGAAATTTTTTTAAAAAAAATTGTATTTTACAATCATTTTATAGAATTATATTATTTTTATACCACATTTATTGAAATTTTAAATAAAATATTCATGCATATTAATATATTTGAAAAAAAAATGTAAGCGGAAAGAGTAAAACGTACTTTTTCGTAGATGCTTCGAGTACGAAAATATAACTCAATCACTCGCGGGGTGTTCTCAGCACCCCCAAATAAAGTTTGAAGGTCGTTACATTCCAATCGTTCTAGCGAGATTGATTACATCAGGTCTGAAGCTTCAATGACCTAAAATGAGCAGCTACAGAAAAAATCGTAGCTCTGCGCATTATTTTTAGAATTGTAGGAGGCTTTTCTTGTTGCTGGGGTGTACAGAACACCCCGCGCGAGTGATCGCGGGTTAATAGAGTATGTGAGTTCCCCTCACTTTTATATCAAGTGTACTGTGTGTGACCATGCTTGTTATATACAAGGTGATCAACCACCTCAGAGTTCAGTAAGTATCATTCCTCTTGTAGGGCAGTTTTTAAATATCTGAGTACATGGAGGGGGAAAACGCCTATATACAGCACTCCCGAGGAAATCCCAAAATTTTTCAATCAGATTAAGATCTAGCGAGTAAGATGGTCACTCCATACCAGTAATCTCTTCACTCTCCAGAAGATCGTTAACGATGGCAGCTCTTTGGAAACGCACATTATCACCCAATAAAATGAGCACAAGACCAACTGCTCTAGGGTACATTTTCAAAGTTGAGTCTAGGACTTAATCTCGATACCGTACAGCTGTCACAAAACAGCGCCTGTAGATGCTCAGGTCTGTGCGATATCACAATGAAATCCCAGTCCAGAACATGATGCTTCCACCGCAGAAGGCGTGATATTCTATAACTGATTGCGTGTGCATTGTTCCCTCCAGACCCTTAAACACATATCATCGCGTTGTAGGGCAAATCTGGACTCATCTAAGAACATAACGTTGCCCCAATCAGACACAGTCCAATTCACATGCTGGTAGCACCACTTAATCATCTCCTTCTGGTAAAGGAACACAAAATCGTAGTACCTTGTTGTACTGACCATTCAATTGCAATCTTCGACCAACAGCAGTGTACCAGATGTCGTCTTACCAATGGCCTCTGCAACCATAGATGCCCCACGTGTGTGGGTCGATCTTTGATTCTGCTTGGTTTTTTCACAGTAATACATCTAACTTTAAGGTGATCGTAACCCTTGGACGACCGACTATAGTTCCTCGGATAACTGTTTTGTTATTTTGAAATTGTTTCCATAAGTGGGAAATGACTCAACGATGAACTTCGAAGAAACGAGTAACATCTGTCATAGACTGTCTGCTTAATGCGTCCAACAGCCCGCCAGCGGTCAGAATCTCCCATTCGTCTTCTGGAAGCAATAGAAACACGTTGTTGTTGTTGCCGTGTGTTTTTATCCTTGGATACAGATGAAAGGCGAGTGGAAGAGCAGAAACATACGATACAAACAGAAAAAT
Source organism: Trichonephila inaurata madagascariensis (assembly GCA_019973955.1). NCBI lineage: Eukaryota > Metazoa > Arthropoda > Arachnida > Araneae > Nephilidae > Trichonephila > Trichonephila inaurata. The sequence continues at coordinate 183,857 of BMAV01024547.1, forward strand.
ATAGACATTTATTACAAATGATGATCCCAGCATTTAACATGAAGAGGTGCACTGCTTTCCATTCAAGACAAGAATCTCTTGCAGGCGAAATTCCGACTTCTTTTCCTGAAGAAGATATAACCATGCCTTACTCGAAATTCAAAGCCGAACCCACTTAGTTACAAGCCGAGGGTCATATCCACCATACTAACTGAGTGGCAATAGAAACACGTCTAGCTTGAAAACAAATCGTATGAATGCTCTAACCATCTTTCATCAGCACTTACATATGTAACTCATATAACCTTTCACAATAAAGGCTTCTTATACGACTGCCTGGTTTGTATATTTTTCGACGTGAAACCGTGAGATTATCTGTTACCTAACACATTTACATATTTTTTTTCTACCTTTGCTGCACGTTTCAGTTTCTTTAATTCTGATCGACTTACGGAAATTAACATTCTATCCATCCTGCATAACTTTTGGAAGTGAGTGTGTTTTAAAGTTAACTACCTCCGTTTTTAAAAAAAAGAAAAAAAATATACCGCTTTAATAAAAATTAATGATATAAGTTATAGTAATTTTTTTTTAAGTGAATAATATTTTTAGAATTCCTAAATTGTTAGCTTTAAGAAGCTAATTTAATTTAAAATGACGATTTCTGTATTGAAAATTATTAACGTAAAAATAAACTTTTTCGTGCTATTTTTAAATGAATTTACTGTGATAATATATTACTATATAACAGTAATTTTCAAACATAATACAAAATACACATATGCAATCAAATTATTTCTTCCATTCTTTGAGTACGATCTTGTTGAAATCCACAAAATATCGATATTAAATGTACTATGAATATGCTATGTACAAATTAAATTAAAACATTTTAATAAACCTCTAAAGAATTATTTTAATAATTATTCTTAGAAAAATTGGGAAAAGATTAGATAAATAATACAAAAAAATTTTTAATATATTATTTCTTCTAAATCCTTTTCATCAGAAAAAATGCTTCAATAGTATTAAAGGAAAATTATTATTATAGCTAATAATTATTTTTTATCATAGTAGCAATAAAGTATATCAAAGAACAATTTTAAAATTTTATTTTTCCTTAGAATAAAATTCTGCTACTTCTAATTTTAGTAAGAAGCCAATAAGTCACATATGTGAAAACATATTTTAAAACTTCAAAAGAAAATCTAAACTAATTTTCTTAGCTTTCCAAAATAACTATAAGGACACTAGATCACTCTTTCCACTCTCCTAAACCGAAATGGTTTTAATTAAAACTCGCATTGTGGTGGCTAGCAATTTCAAATAAAAGAAATAAATCTTTTCAAAGATCTCCAATCAAAAAATGAACTTTATTCTAACATCTATTCAGAACAAAAACAACCGAAGAAAAAAAATAAGTGTTAATATTCTCTAAATAAAAAATAATAACTGAAAAATAGTAATACAATTTTACTACTAACGTTTCCATCTGAAATTTAATGTTTCTAATTTGTAATTAAAATTAAATGTATATAAATAATAATATATTTTCAACAACATATGAAGTAAATGAAAGATCTGATACTTTAGGAAATTTTTTTTAGAATAATTTATTTTGAAAGTTATTTTCACTTACATTTTCGAGTTTATGGTTTCTTAATCTTGTTTTCTGACAGTTGTGCAATTTTCATCTGAGTTTCTAAGGCTCAGTCAGTAAAATTATATTGCCACAAAATAAAAGTCGATTAGGAAATCTGTTGGACACGTTAAGCCTAACATATTAACTTTTGCCTCATCGGTCAAGAGCTCTCTAGAGTCACTGTTACTCTCTCACAAGTAGAGGTAGCTTAAACCTTAAATCTCGGGATATACTCAAGATCACTGGCCTTAGAATGTTGTTTCGAATTATAGATTGGTGTTGTAATATATTAGAGAAGAGGTATATTCTTTTCTTGAAGGTATTGAATTAAAATACAATTGTTTCAATTATGACTTCACTTTATTTCACTTTCCCCATTTCATTTTATCAAATCTCTTGGTTCAATTCACTCTTTTTCACCAAAAACATCTTATTATTTTCTAAACTTCGCACATTCATATTCAATATATTCACTATATTTATAATGACTACTTTTAGAAGGAAATTTTATTATGTTCAAAGGAAAAAATTTTTCATATTGTCCAAAAGTTATTGTTTTTCTACTAATTAAATAAAAAAAGTAATCATCATGAAAATATAAATTATTCTTCATAATGATTTTATTTAAAATAAATATTTTACCAAGTAAAATAACAAGAAACAAGACTCTTTCAAATTTAAAAAACAAGTAATAATAAAACTAAAGGTATTTATTCATATTCTTAAACTAAACGAACCTAACTGCATCTTAGATTATTTATAACTGAAATTAATTAAGAATTATATAAAAGAACTAAGTAAAGGTCAAACCAAATGCTATTAATCTTTGATTCAGAATCAGGAACATTCTCATAGAATTAAGGCAAGGAAATCTCAAATGAGCAAGCACATTTACTGTTCTTTCTCTAACATCGTTAAAATTGACTGCAGTTAGTTATTCCAATGATTCTTTAAGGAGAGATTCAATCAATACAGTTATAAATAGATTGTACTGTTGATTACCTGTGTAGAAAAGTATAAGGGCTTAGAGAACAAATGTATATAAATACTCAAAATGGAAAGTGTTGTTTTTAGTCATTTAGTCTGAATTGAGTAAGTATTATAGAAACCTTTATTTATATAGTTAGTGGATTATATCTGTATTCTTATTTAAAAACACTTCTTACAAGTCTAAATTGGATTACTGGTATTTGAAATGTTTGCACAGAAAAGTAGTTGTAGTTCTCTAGCAATAAGAAGGTGTAGTTATTGTATGTGTGTGAATTCTATTAATATTAAAGTAAATGTCAAGGTTCTTACAGAGACTGGCAAAAAAAAGGAATTACATATTGTTCCTGTATTAGAATAAATACACGATTTCCAGTTTGAGAGTAAAAGTAAAACTTAACTTCTGTATAAATGAAACAATGTATAATTAAATATACATGAGGGATTATAAGTAGAAAGAAGTAATTACCTTTCAATTAATATATTTACTTAGGTTCAATGTCTAAGCGTATCGCTATCTCCGTCAGCGGCTTTAACGTAGCTTTACTCCCACGTGTGGCTTAAGCAAAATTAGCTTTTCTTTATTTTACCTTACAGTCTTATCTATCTTTTATCCTCCAAATGGACTAAATTCATGTGACGTCATAGTAACATGATAACTAAAATCACGTGTTTCTAGTCAATCCATTCAAAAATTCATGCGACGTCACAGTCAGATAATTGTAATCACGTATTTCCAGCCAATCAGTTCATAAATTCATGTGACATCATAGTCACGGGATGAATTTAATCACATGTTTCTAGCCAATCAGTTCATGCGCTTTGCTGCTGCTAAAATTTGCTTTTTGTAAAAACTTTCTTTTAAAAAGTACATATATGTTAACAATAATAACAGGCATTGATAAACAAAATACACTTGATTTAAAAATACTCATACAGTATAAAAATTTATTTTAATGTTAAAAACTTTTAAATATTTTTAATTTTTGAATAATTTTAAATATTTTTATTACATTATTAAACTTGAAATTGTATTTAAATTTTTCAAGTAGAACAAAAAAGTACAAGTGTAATGTCAGTTTTAAAATTAATGGTGAATGCGTGATTGCATTTATAATGTGACCACTGTGATTTAGAAACAAAATGTTGAAAATGAAAAAATAAAAGATGAACTCCATTTTAATTCATATATAGGTATTCTAAATTCAGAAAATAGATATGGTGTAGTTGGAAGACACATAATCACAAAAGAATAAAATCATATAAAATGACTTTATGATGCAATCCTAGATTTTTGATGCTGAAATAACCGTAGTACTTTACCATGTTAGAAGGATTAGCAACATTATGTCCAATAATAACTTTATTTACAATTCTATATTTCAATTTCATTAAATTAAAATTTATAAATCAACAGACGATTTGGGTTGTGATGCCGTACAGAGAAGGCAATCAGATTTATTTTTAATAGTCTACATTGAACTGGCTCAAGTTTATAGTGTTGAGTGCAATTTTACAAGCATATCCAAAACTTATTAAAAATTACAAAGAATCTTCCAAGAGATAAAATTATTTATCATTTCTTTAGAACAGCGTTTCTCAAACTGTGCAGCGCTCTTCCCCAAGGGGCGTGATAACTCTACGAGGGGGGAGTGAGCATATTGAAAAGTTGAAAACAAAAGATTATTTTTTAAAAAAATTATTAATTTACTGAAAGTAAATAAACAAAAAAACTCTGGCATAATAAAATACACATTTACACTTATATTTATATCACACTTATAAATGTATCAGTACTGCACAATGTATTTTACAGTTAATTCAACAATACTAAATTAAGAAGAATATTATTAATTACCAATCACACCATTAGCTAGTCATGTATAAAATTGTGTACAAGAATTAACAATTATTCTGATAATCTGTATGGTTTATAATTATTCCCTTAACTTCTGAACTAAAGTTGCACGATTCGCCCTTAAACGTCTCTATTTTCCATGTAGGCGCGCGTATGTAATGTATGGGGGGGAGGCATATAAAAAAAAATCCTCTGAAATAAATAAATTCTTCGCAAACACTGTAAAGGTCCTTTTCTTGCATTCCAAAGTCTTCGAAATAATTTAATGAATAGCAGTGCGCAGAAAATATCGTACTTTGGGAAGACGTATATATACGCCAGGGGAAATTAACGCTTTGGGTGAGCGAGAGGTTCATATACGCCGATGGCACTTAAGAGGTTAAATTTGTATTATAGATTTAGTGTCAAAGTGTGTATTATTGAATTAAATACATTGTGGTATTGTAAGGAGGGGGGCGATGAAAATTATGATTGAATATTGAGTCGCAAATATGGAAACTTTGAGAAGCACTGTTTCAGAATTCCAAATATTGTGTGAAGAAATACAATGGGAAATTTAATCTCATTAACTTTAACTTATCATTAAATTAAATTAGCATCAGAATTAATGAATATGGAAAAATTCAATTTAATTGTCTGTATTTTGTGATAATAGTAATCATTTTTAAATGGTTCTGGCCTCTACTACGGATGCTTCGATACTATTGATTTTCCAGCAACGGAAATTATTTAGTTTTAAACATTTTTAAATTCTGCAGAACTTACTGAATATATAAGGTAATTGTAAAGCTAAGATAAATGTGCAAAATACTTTTTTCAAATGCAAACAATTAATATGCAATGATTATTAATTATGAAAAACGTATATTTATTGAGGAAATAAAAATTATACTTTATGTAGAGTAAATGCATTGTATTAATCATTGAAAAAAATAATAATTCCCGAAGCAGTAAATTGTATTTTAAGAAAGAGAAAAGAAATCTAAAACTTTAAAAATAAAATAACTAATACTGAGCCATTTTTATTTAGGCTCAATATTAATAAGTATGTATTAAACTCTAAAAGGAAAATTAAGTATGAGAATTCAATTTTTCGCTATCATTATATATATCAGAAAACACATTTGTAACACTTGCCACCTTTCTTTTTATCTTTCAAAAACATTTTTTATACATCTCTTCTATTGCTAATTCTAAAAGAAAACTCTAATTTTGGTGAAACTGATTATTTTAAATTTTTGCTAGTGTCATAAGAAAAACTCATTATAAGTACTGAATGAGCTTTTTCTTGGAATCTTGTGATTAAACGACATTAAATATTAAATTTAACACTTATTATTCTTATTCTTTTTTCTAACTAAAAAAACAAATCGGTGAATTTTACAAATTTCTGTGATAACCATTTATATTAGAAAAGTTGATATAAAGAATGTTTCTCTATTATAGAAATATGCAAGATTTTATTTAATAAGTATGACAAAAGTTTCATTTCAGTAAAATACAGATTTGATTAATTGTTGAAGAAAAGAATTTATAAAAAATATTAATATTGTGCTTATTGGTCGATGAAGCATCATTCTTCAGATATTTATGTCTGTTTTGATTCGTACAAAGTTTGACCTGCTTTTACTAAGTATTATCAGCTTATCAGTAATGGACAGAGACCACCCCATAGATGACCCCTGGAGATTCGAGAGCGAAGCCACGAGATTGAGATGAGCCACTTACAGGATGCTACAGAACTATGAACGGAAAAAAGAAATATGTAAGCTAATGTAATAAACATTTGTTTGTACATGTATTCCTGTATTTGGGGTTCGTACACATGGGAAAGCTTTATTATCATATTTTCGAAAATTTTTATACTATAGTATAAATGAAATTTTTATCAGTACACACAATATGTTTTTACACAATTTTCGTCATAATAGGTTTTAATGATTTTAAAAAAATTCAATCCTCCATTATTCTATTAACCACTTGCGTAACATTTAACCTTTAGTGCAAGGGGTGGCCAACCCAAATGACCTCGCGGGCACATGGGAAGAACTTTACAATCCCGCGGGTTGCATATAAAAACATATATCTTTATATTATACATATTTGGATCCATTACAAACATTTGTTGGAGTGAAAATTTAAAACAGACTGATATATTATTGTTTTCTTTGTTTTTCATGTATACAAACATAGATTGTATAATAATAATAATTCAATGATTAAATAATGTTCAATTTATTTAATTAGTGAGATATCTGTTTCTCAACTCTTTCACTTAGTTTTTGCACGTCGATCTCAATGCATGTGTATTTGCGTATCGAAATTGATGCTGCAGATTTTCATGCGTTAAGTTTGAGCACGATTTATGTTTGATAAATTTCAATTTCGGAAAAAAAATAGAGATTCGCAGTGACAGAAGACAAAAAAAAATAATCTTTAAACAAAAAATATTGTACAAAATAGTCGAATTTTATTAAGTTGTAAAGAATCTCGTGGGCCCAAAAATTATTAAAGGCGGGCCGCGGGTTGGACACCCCTGCACTAGTGGATACATGCTACGTATAGGGCAAAATCCTATTGAAACATCATGTGAATACATTGCTTATTTAGGTGTACAACCAGTGTAAAGTGCTCGGAAACATTATAAGATAGATTTTCTTTTATTGGGATTGTATAAAATTACAAAATGTCTGCATTACAAAAATTTGAACAAATAGGAAAATTAAAAATTTTTGTGTATAATGCTAGGAATATTCATTGGATCAAAAAGCTTTTTCACATGATTTAAACAAAACTATTTTGTCATTTGTGTTCAATTTCTTTATATTCTTCAACAAATAAATAATTCCGTATCAGAGTCAATATCGTATTCATAGGTTTTCGGCAAATATTCTCATTCAGTATCACTTTCGCTGAAATCTAACAACAATGCCACATTGGCAAGAAAAAATAAAAATAAAGTATAAAAATAGTTATACAAACTTACGAAAGATAAACGAAACACAAACGACAGCGCGCCAAAAGGAAAAAGAAATATGCAACGTAGCATCAAGGTCAGCATCTGGAAATCTGGGATTTTTCAGGATACTAGAAACCGCAGTGAGGTACAGAAGGGTTTAAACACAATTCTTATATTTTAGAAATGTAAGCAAAAGAAGTGCCTTACCGGATGCACATCATTAAAACATAAAATACAACAAAATCATTAATTAAATTAGTCATAATAATAATGGTATCCCCAATCCTTTCAAACATGCAAAATTTACCACGGAACATTTTAAATCATCTTTTTATGTTTTGAATCGTTTTAAAATTAATATCATCTTATTGGTTAATATTCAACAACCCAAAGCTTTGACTTTCCAGATAAAATAAACTGAAAGAAAATTTTCAGAGAAATTCTGCAATAAAAAAATAATTTCTCTAAAAATTTCACCGCACATTAACATATAATTCCTTATAAAATTTCCACGCACAGCTCAAGAAAGTATTCGACAATTCTCTTTTTACGATCTCTATGACAAATACTGTGACTTTTACTTAATATATTTATCTATGGAAATCCTGAAATTCTAATATAGAAAAGATTGCGAAATAATTTTATTTAACACATTTTTACGCAGATTTATTTAGCAAATAACCAGAATGATTTTTTTCATAAATTAGAAGTAACTCATCTTACAAATTTATTAAACGTCAGTAGGTAATATAATTCTATAAATTTCAAAAATAACAAAACTTACAGAAACTTTGTAAACCAGCTTTTCTCAAACTGTAGGGCGCGCCCCTCTAGGGGGACATAATAACTCTACAAGGGGGCACGAGGATATTAAAAAGTCGAAAACAAAAGATTATGTAAAAAATTATTAATTTGCTGAAAGTAAACAAACAAAATACATTCTTGCATAATAAAAAATAAAATACACATTTATACTAATATAATACACTTATAAATGTATCAGTACTTCACAATGTATTTCATAAGTAATTGAACAATATTAAGTGAAGAGCAAGTTTAATAATTACCAGTGACTCCATGGGTTTGCCATAGATGCAATTATATACAAAAATTAGCACTTATCTTGATAATTTGTACGGTTTATAATTAATCCCTTAACTGCCGAGATTAAAAGTAATAGGGTTAACTCCCCAATGCCACTGTTTTCTCATGTAGGCGCGCGTATGAGATGTATTGGAAGAGGAATAAAGAAGCATATCCTCTGAAATACGTAACTCCTTTGCAAACACTGTCAAGTTAATTTTGTTGCATTACAAAGCTCTTGGAATAATTCTATGGATAGAAATTAACAGAAAAGATCGTGCTTCGGAAAGACGTATATATACGTCCGGACCAATTAATACACTGGCTGACCAAGACGTTTATATACGTCGGTGGGACTTAAGAGGTTAAAGTCGTATTATAGCTATAGCATCAAAGCATAGTATTACTGAATTCAATATATTGTTATTGTATGGAGAAAGGGGGGGCGATGGAAATTATGACTGAAAATTAGGTCGCAAGAATCGAAAATTTGAGAAGCACTGTTGTAAACTGAAACATTAACTTAGATTTACTTTTTTAAAAATTTATTTTATCGTGCAAAATATATTTTTCTTTATTGAATGCGATTTTACAATCACTTGTAATGTTATACGTTATGACATGATGGATCATGTGTGTTTTTTAACTGTAGATAAAGTCCACGTAATTAACAGACAGGTTGTTTTGGAATAAATTATAATTTATTTCGAAACTATCCAGTAAATATAACAGATTAAATTAACAGGAAAAACTTATATACGAAAGTCCACAATAGCTCGAATTCAGATAGAAGGCAACATTCAGTAAGACTTGACACAAACTTTCACCCACAGAAGTGTTAGAATGCACCAAAGGAAAAGACATTATAACAATGCAAATACTTCTATTATGACTATCAAATCACTATTTAATTTCGACATAAGGTACAGGAGACTGCAGATAAATTACTAATTTAAATATCTATAATAATTGATTCAATAATTATCATGACCAGAATATCTACACTAATACAAAGAGTTCTAAATTAATCCGTTACCTCTTGAACCCCGATAATTTCAACGACTACTATTCTTTCTCTGTAGATTCAGCGCATGAAAATAATCCCCAATATCCCTCCAACTTCCCACCTCACTTGACTTTTAAAAGCATTCTTATTAGCATAGATTGTTGTTCCTTTACAGAAAGCGGTTTTATTATCATATAATTCCATGAAAGTATTTGCCTGAGAGAATTAGTAAGAATCATGAACAGAATCCGTTACAAAATTTAAAGAAAACCATTTTACATTAATTTTGAGAGAAAACCCTCACGAAATAAATCGCCGCAAGATAAAATATAATATTACATTTGAAAAATCAAACTGAAAAAGTAAAAAAAAAAAAGAATGGAGTAAAAAAGACTAAAATATAAATATGTGAAAGCATTTAAGAATTAGTTAATAAATAGTTCAACTAAAAGTAATTTTTAATAAATTCAAAAAAAAATGGTAAAAATTTACATGTTGAGCTGAAATGTGTAAAATTACAAAGAATCTGGAAACCCAATTTATTTGCTATCACTGTGTGAAACGCTTTAGAAAAATCAATATCCATTGAAACTAATTTCAAAATTAATTATTTCCCCTTGAAGCAATTTGGAAAATTAAAGGAGCAGGTACTGATCGAGAATCAATATTAGTTCACATATTTGCCTTCATTTACGTATTTTATTCATTTTACATGTTGTAGCAATTTTTCTAAGTGAGTAGATATTTTTCATCAAGCCCTACATTGATAATTGATTATAATTGAGATAGTTTAGATAATAACTGTGTCAAAGATAAGAGTTTTACAAATGACGAAATTATAAGTACATCGATTTTCCAAGTGTAATAAATTTTCACATTCAGCCGGATTCTCATTTAGAAAAACACAAATGTTTTAGAAAAGATGGAGCTTATCTTCTTTCTTACGAATTCCTTCTTTATTTATTTACTGTAATTTGAATATTCTTTTTGCAACGACGAATTCTATTTTTATCTCGAAGGTTTACCAACACAAATCTTTCTCTCTCTCCCTCTCTCTCACATCAATTCTTTCCTCCAAAAAAATAAACAAATTCATGTTATTCGTCTCTTTCCAGGCAAAACGAAAAAAAAAACTTGTTCTGAAATAACTTGGATATTATGTATTTTATTTTCAGTAAAAAAGAACTGCATAGAAAAGGAATCCAAGAGAAAGTACCCCAAATCAATTTCTTAATTTGAAACGTAATTTCAAGAATAACTGATAATTTATATATTTAAAAAATCACCATAGAACCTTTTGTTTTAATTTTTCAGAAAATAGTTCTCGATATCTTCCTAAGTTTTTAATTTTGGAAATATTTGTTTAATTACTAGTATTAATCCACACTCTCCCTATATATACATAAATATATATACATCTTCTTCTAATTTTCAATCGTTAATAAATTACTTTTTATTCATCCACTCAAGTTCAAATGCAATTTTTTAATCTTGTAGTGGGTGACACTTGATGTTAATACAGTTTTTTCAAATATTAATTCATTAATTCTATTTAATTAATGAATAAATAATAAGAAACAAAAATAATAGTCCAATAACATACATAAAAAGGTAAATTGCTTGTTGAGTCCCTATAGTGCAATAGATAGAGCGTTGGACTTCTAATCCAAAGGTTATGGGTTTGAATCCCACTTCGGATAACCTATCTTCTGAGAACGTGTTTTCTTTTTACTATACTATTTTATTGGAATAATTAAATTTAATTAATGAATAAATAGTAGCCAACATAAATAGTCCAGCACCCTATATAGCAGGAGTGGCAAACCTTTCTGGATCAACGTGACATTTTTTCTAAATAAATGTTTGATGAGGTATAGGCTTGCCGTCAAATAATTTTGACTTGTAATTATTGGGAAAATAATACAGCTAAGTACCAAAAACTCAAAACTCTGCATTCACTACTAAAAATACATTTTGCTCAGTATAGTACTAAATGTTTTAGTTATACCTATAATTCAAATTATAAGGTAGCATTTGTGTGACTTTTGATGCTGCAGATTGGATGGCAAATAACTTGTAATAGGAATGTAAGCTGTTACTTTTAGTAGAATGCATACTGAATTGGTCATTCGTAAAACCATTTCTAAGCGAGGCTTTAATGTTATTCATCTCTGAAAATAATGACTCGCAGGCATAGGTAGAGGAAAACGTATTTATAATAGCATGAGTCAGCTTCTTCAAACAGTTAAAGATGTCTGGAATCGAATTCCATGTTTCTAAGCTTTCATTACTGACATTTTTACTGTATATCAATTCCAACTCTTTCCTTGTTTCAATAGGTTTTTGAATCCATATTGAACTATACTGAAAGTAAATTAGTTGTGTATCAAATTCTTCAATTTCCAAACATTAGAACTGTGACAAGATTAGTTTATCAAATAAAGTCACGTCAAGGCACATAATGAACTTGAGCGTTTTCCATAATTATTTGAACTGACAACATCTCGCTGAAAATTCCTTGATTGAAGAATCAATTACGGAAATAAATTCTTTTATAACTTTTTCTTCGTCTGGTTTCTCATTTATATCTAAATCTTTGATATTTGTTTTCATTTTTGGGAAGTACTTGTAACTTCTTGTAATAATATTGTTTTTGAAAACATGCAGTTTAGCATCAAAAGTACGAATGAGATCCCTCATGAGGGTTACTTCATAGCGTATTTTGGACTAAAATACAAATTATTTGGATCGCGGTGGCGTGACCAAAATATTGTGTCGAGTTCCACTGATGGCATGCGTGCCATTGGTTCGCTATCCCTGCTATATATGAAGAAAAATGGAAAACTGTAAGGAAAATCGCTTTCTATTTTGTCACTCAGTATTGTGATTCTGTCATATGTATATACATATGGAAAAGTTGTAATTATTTAATAAAAAGTAACTAAAATTTTTCTTTGTTGTCCTAAGTAGGAATTGGCTTTAAAAAAAAATAATAATTTATTACTTGTTTTATATATCAGTTTATGAAAATGTTGGATTTTGTTCGCTTCTCTGCCGAGATCTTTTAGCCGGAAAGATCGTTTATAAGGCTGTACAAATAAAGTTAAAAGAATAAGAATGATCTTAAACCTAAATAAGAGTTTAATTTAATCACCAAATTTATATATAGTGACGAAAAATAGATATACCACAAAATATCCAAACAATTGTAGGATGATTATTTGACTGAAAAATTGTAGAAGCTCCAAGAAGAATTTTCCCAGCCTTATGACGATTCAGAGAAGCAACATGGAAATCAAATATTTGGCAGCGATAATGCATTTCATTTGTCTTATGCGAAATTGTGATTACTTTACTTTGACTAATAATTCAATGATTTTTTAATTTGCTATTTTATTCTTATATGTGCTGTTTCTGTTAGAAAAAAATCTTCTATAAATACTAAATAAATCTTCTAAATAAATTATGATTCACTCCGAAAGAGCCTGACTGTGTATTGAGTGGATCTTTAAGATATTTTAAAGACGGTCAACCTCATAACAACATACAAAATTGTTAAATGCATATATATTTTCATTTGGTGTGCATATTGGTATATGAGTATGTATGCTAAATAAGTCTTATTTACGTTTTGTTATATGCTTTGTTTAAATAAGATGTCAATCTTATTTAAACAAAGCATCAATCTTCAGTTAAATGTATTGTACAATCAATGCTTGTTTCTTATAGTAAATTATTTAATTTATATTGAAATACTTACAAAAATTGTTTTTCGTTTCATTCAATTTCCTTCAGTGTAATAGTTCTTTAATGTGACAATCCCAAGAGGATATATACGATCTCTAGTATATACAGAGATATCTAAAGCGTGTCTATAGATCTGTTAATGGAAAACTATAAATTTCCCATTTTAATTAAAGATTACTTAAGGAAAATCATTGGATTTGGAATGAAAACTACAACGGCATTATTTCTTATTTATTTAAATAGCGTCTCACAAAGGGTGGATTTAAATTAATTAGAGACAATGCCATTCACAATAAGCATTCGGTAAAAAATAAAATACAAACCAGGAAGCAATAGCATTTCGAAATAACGCTTGAAGATATAAATAAAATTGAAAACTTTAAATATAATTAGGCATCTAGAAGTAAATCAGCAAATGAAAACAATTTTCACATATTTTTTTTTTTCCATCAAGAAAACTATATATATTTCCGTTGCACTTATAGGCGTTACATTTTTGACATCATGCAGTCACAACCTCTCGAGTGACCTGTGAATAAGGTTTAGGTTGCTCGTGAAGTCACGTCTATATATGTCTCGACATTATATCTCAATTTTGGCTTCTTCTTAACCCTTTAACGGGCATTGGCTAATAGGTCTTGCCGCATATTAAAAAAATTTTCTCCAAGCGGGTGATGGATATTTAGTCTATCACATGAGATAATTGAAGATAGAACGCATGAAAATCAATAAGATGGCAGGACGATACTTTTTTTTACATTTCATGTCCTCTGATGGATAGTTAAAAACAGTTTTTCTCGGAGTAAATCTACAAATTGTATTTTGATTACAAAAAATAAAATTTCTGATCATTGGAATAAATTACGACATGTCTTAAGTATACTTTTCTCTCAACTGAATAAAAAATGCAAGTTTGCAATTAAAAAAAAGGTTTTATTTAGGTTTTTGGAAAGCCTTTATATGTGGATAGAGGTTCTATCCACTGCCCACTTGGAACAGAAAAATAACCTAGAAATTTTCGCTATTCTCCACTCCAGAGAGAACACTTAGAAACATGTGAGAATGTTGGGGGTCGGAAATATAAACAAACTTTGCTAACAATATATGGTACAAGATTTCCGGGTTCGAAAATCTTTCATTACAGCTTTTCTGCTCGGAGAAAACGTTTGCATATTATAAAACGCCACAGTAAATAGCACATCAAATTTGCGAAATAACTAATTTAAATTCTCAAAAATTGTACTTTATCTCTAACTTTTTATACTAAAATTAAATAAAATATAAAATGTGGATATATACCAATTTCAATGTATATTCTAAGTATTCTATATGTTCTAAGTAAGTATTCTATGTTGTACAATTATTCTATTATTATTTATATACACTTATACTTTGTATTTAATTGTTATTGAAATAGTTATTATTATAAATGTTAATTTTTCATAAAAAGTTCATTGTAATATGATTCATTATTTCTGTCCTGAAAAGTAAGTTAAATGTCTTAAGTGCGCAGTGGCTATAACGTCTAGCCACCATCCAGGAAAAAAACCCTTGATCAGATATTTTTTGGGCCTAAATAATGTTTATAGAGGATGAGAACGTTACTTTTATGAAGTACTTTATCACAGACAAGTGTATTTTAGCTTTGTGCCCGTTAAAAAGTTAAAATAACCGAAAATTATTTTGTAATTCGATGGTGCAAGATTAGGTTGTACGAAAGATAGATGCCTACTTTTAACTACGAGTTTGTAACGGGTACTGTTCGGGTTCTTCTACTAATCTTCTTGGGAAAATATTCTTTAATTGCGATTTTAGTTTAAAAACCACTTTCTGTACAAATGACGTGATTTTATGTAAATGTATCAACTATTTAAGTGCATGTCGTTGATTACGGAATTAATGGTTAAGCGTTGATCATTAAGCGTGAAGTCCAAGTGTTAGTAAACGTAAACAGCGATTGAGTAGTCACACGTTTTGTGAGATTAGAAGTCGACTTAGAATCCACCAGGTATTGGGGAAGATATCCACCTTGGAGCTGACCAAGTTATCGGGATTCAAGAAGGATCATACAAGAAGCTTCAAATCCAGATAAGTAATTTCGATAATTCAGTATATCCGATCAAGGGTTAGGATATCAATTGCTTCTAAAGTTAAAGTATCCGACTACGTTCGGAACCGTGATTTTGCAAAAGCATTTAAATGGATACTATTTATGATATTTAGTGTCACTTAGATTAGAAAGTGTATATAAAATTGTTTTAAGAATAGTAATACAATAAAAAGTTATTTAAATACAATATTTTGACAAAAAATTAACATAGAATGACTCATTTTCAAAATATTCTCTTTTTGTGAAAAATGTTTCTATTATAATAATATTTTGCCCGCATATAGCTCAGACATCTTTACAGAGACTCAACTAGAATTTTTGAAATATATAACTTATAAGTGGGTTTATCCATGTTTTACGACAACAGAGGGGAGACATTTTAAGAAAAAATCGCCGATAATTATTTCAATTGGTTTTAAATCTGAAAATAATGTGAATTTTTCAAAACTCATAGTTGAGCCTCTGTACAGAGGTCTGAGTTATATACAGGCAAAATATTATTATAATAGAAGCATTTTTCACAAAAG